>ML783349.1:128006-148357 GCA_009831015.1 Picea engelmannii | reverse complement strand
AAAAGGGTAAAATAAGAGAAGATAAGTTACATATGACTCAATTAAGTTTAGTTAAGACAAGAAAAATGAAAAGTTTACACGATGACAAGTGGAATCTATGCATGAGCTTTCTTTGCATGAATATGTAAGAAATATTTTATATTCCAAGGTGGAAAATGAAATGAGGCATCTTTTTCTGATGCAATTGACAAACATGCTTGAAGAATGACATAGTTGGTTGATTGAGGGCTTGGGGGCTCTTAGTTGTGATAACTGAGGGGATTGGTTGGGAGGAGAGCTATCCCATGTATTGTTGTTGCAACATGCTATATCGAATCTTGGAGCGCAATGGATCAACATGTATAGTGTTATAAGTAAGTCAAGGTCTTCAGTTCTCAGGTAAGCTCCTCACCAATCTGATGTCATGCAAATTATGAAATTAGTATTTATTTACCTTATCAAGTTTATGGTTATAATTTATGTGTTTTTATATCTACTGTATTGGTTTTATGTATTAGAGATTTTATGGCTAGATGGACCATTACATGTTTGCATCATTCATGAGAAAATTAAAGAGAAATAGTAAAAAGAATAATCCATGACCAAAAAATAAATTAAAGAATGAAAGAATTTTACCATTTCCAATAGAAGGCAAATATACTTACCCCTATGGAGAATTTCTTAGAGAAGATGGACTCATTAGCCTCCTCCTTGGGAGAGTTCTTGATGCTTCCTAAGTGTGTAGCTTGGCTCCTCTCTTTATGCTTGAAAATGGTTATGGTTGTTACCAAAAAATATCATCAAACACAATGGGTGTCTTGGAATCTGGAGAAATTTCAGTAACATTTCCTTACTTTCAATGAATGATGTGAGAAATGGGGGAAGCCTCTTGAATTTATAAGCAAAATAGTGGTTATCTTAGGCTTGGTCATGATAATAAAATATTATTTGTTGACCGTATAAGTTTTAAGCATTACTTTTAGGGTTTTGGTTCTTTTTTTGTTGTTGTTGTTAATTTGAAGAGGAAAAAGTCATAAAGATGCTTTGTGACTTTAGGAAATGCATATGATTTTAGAAAAAGTGGTTCTTTAGGTCATAATTGTAGAAAAATGAGGTACTATGAGGGTGCCCAACAAGCCTTTTAGATGACCTCTTGTTGGGTTCTAAGTTATGTCAACAAGGTTGTCCTTTGCTATTGTTTTAGGACAACAAACAATCAAGTACTTTTCTGCCCCCCAAATTGATGGTTAAGTGCTCTTTTGAGGTGCCCTTGCAAGCGTTTTCGTAACCGGTGGTTAGCACATGCAATATACTCAAAACAAATAACACCCCTCTAGATATTTACAACTATTACAACTGATTTAACAACTAAACATGTATGAAATTTGGACACAAGTATTTTTGGTCAACATGACCCTGGATAAACCCCCCCCCGAGGAAAACCAGTTTAGAATGAAAGTATATATAAGTGATGTCTAAAGCATGAGATACAACAAGTATGTAAATACAATGGAACCTAATACAATAACAGCTCCTCTTCGAGGTGCTTTGGAGTTCCAATAAGAGATATGCGCCCAAGCTTAGTGCGCCCTCTTCCTTGTTGCCTATCTCACTGAAACAATGTTCCCTTGACCCTTTGAGCTCTGATGAAGAATCCCTTGCACACAAAGAATCTCTTGTGTGATACCTCTCCCCAGAAACTAATAGATATGCGATCATCCAACTGTAGCTAGTGCTTGCTAAGTGTGCGCCCTCCTCCAAGCAAGAACAAACACCACAAACAAATGAGGGTATAAGCCTCCATGAGCCCTCCATGGAAGGAGGCACCCAATATTCCCTCATATAATGCCTCCATCCTCATCCTTTTGCTCCTCTCCCAACTCTCTTGGTGAACAAAACAAGGAATGAGCCTCTCCTTTCCCCTTACGCCCCTCTTGAACCTCCATAAGGAAACCTAAAGTATGGATGGCTAGGATCACCCCATTCCATACCTAATCAATGGTTGAGATCTCTTCAAAAGAATATCAAATCAAAACCCACTTTGGGTTCAGTTCCTTAAGTTCACTTTATGTCCCCTCATTCACTCACTTAGTGAATAATTAGTCACTTTAGGCTAAAATGACTAAATTTCATTTTTGACTTAAATCTCCTAAGTCAAAGTGAAATTAGACATAAAGTACATGGCATAATGTTACAAACATCCCCCTCTTGTGGTTAGAGGCCCAAAACCACAAGGGGACCACTTTACAAGGTACCCAAATCTCAACACTCCCTCTTATCGAGGAAAGTGTCATTTACTCCTCAATCTTATCCTTGCAATGTACATGGTTTCCTGCTGGCAAATACTCAGTGAGTACCACTATACCCTGATCATCACAAGTGGTCTTTGACATAGATCTACTCAAACTTCCTGATCTATAGATGGAAGTGCATCTCCACATATCCAAGATCACCTAGATCTTGGCATCACACCAAAGATCTCAACCTTGGCATCTCACCAAGGATTTCTACCTCATGGCATCTCACCAAAGGTCTCTACTCTTGGAATCTCACCAAGAGTCACATCTCTTTGCATCTCACCAAGAGTCTCTCTCTTGACATCTCACCAAGATTCTCATCTCTTGGCCTCTCACCAAGAGTATATGGATCTTGTCATGTCACTAAGATCATCAAATTGGTCTCTCACCAAGTGAATTCCACCTGAAGTGGAACCTGAAGCTGATATGCTCATCTCCATAGCCAAGTGAGGCTCAATCCTCTTTGGCGCCCTAGTCACACTCATAAATCTCTGATGCTCTGAAGCCTCTGCACCAACTAACTGTCTACTTGGCAACTCTGAAACTGAAGTTGTCCCGAGTGGACCAGTCACCCTTGAAGATGGTGTCCTCAAAAAATGAGTCTGTGTCCCACAAGATACAACACTCTCAATCTATAGGATCTCCTCAACTCTGTTGATGCACCAACCGTTGGATGGTGCATCAACTGACAAACAACAACTGACAAAAGCAGATTCCCTCTCAAACTAAGTAGTGAACTCCTCCTCCTCTGTTGTCGCTGCCATACCATCCCGTTGCTTCTTCTTATTCTTGGGACACTATCCAACATAGTGCCCCATCTCTCCACAAGCAAAGCATCTCACTATGCTCATGTCTCTCTCTAGCCCACTGCCACTCTGCTGTGGTTTGGCCCCTCCCTTGGGACCCTGTCTAGCACCCTTCCCAGTCTTCTTCTTGCCCTCATTTGAGACACTGACATGGTTGTCCACTAAAATTCACATTGATGCTACACATTGCAAAAGAGTACAACCTCACTCCTGTCAACACATGTGTGAAAAGAGGTTGTCCAACTACAACCTCACTCTTGTCAACACAGGTGTGAAAAAAGGTTTTCCAATTACATCTTCACTCATGTCAACATAGGTGTGAAAAGAGGCTGTTCACAAATGTCCAAAACAGTCCCACAAAACTGCCCATTGAATGCTCTAAAAATCAACAAAACTTAGCCACCAAGGCTCTAATACCATGTAGAAAACTGAGGTACTATGAGGGTGCCCAATAGGCCTGTCAGATGACCTCTTGTTGGGCTCTAAGTTTTTTCAACAAGGTTGTGCTTTGTTGCTTTTTTAGGGAAATAAACAGTCAAGTACTTTTCTGCCCCCCAAACTGATGGTTAAGTGCTCTTTTGAGGTGCCCTTGCAACTATTTTCGTAATCAGTGGTTAGCACATGCAATATAATAAAAAAAAATAACACTCCTCTAGATATTTTTAACTCTTACAACTGATTTAACAACAAAGCATGCATGAAATTTGGACACAAGTATTTTTGGTCAACACGAAACTGGATAAAACCCTCCTGGGGAAAACCAATTTAGAATGAAAGTATATATAAATGATGTCTAAAGCATGAGATACAACAAGTATGTAAATACAATGGAACTCGATACAATAGCAACTTCTCCTCGAGGTGATTTGTTGTTCCAAGAAGAAATATGCACCCAAGCTTAGTGCGCCCTCTTCCTTCTTGCCTATCTCACTGAAACAATGTGCCCTTGATCCTCTGAGATTTGATGAAGAATCCCTTGCACGAAAAATAGTCTCTTGTGTGCTACCTCTCCACTAAAACTGACAGATCTATGATCGTCCAACTGTAGCTAATGCCTGCTAAGTGTGTGCCCTCCTCCAAGCAAGAACAAACACCACAAATAAATGAGGGTCTAATCCTCTATGATCCCTCCATGGAAGGAGGCACCCAAGATTCCCTCATCTAATGCCTCCATCCTCATCCTTTTTCTCCTCTCCCAACTCTCTCGGTGAACAAAACAAGGAATGAGCCTCTCCTTGCCCCTTGCTCCCCTCTTGAACCTCCATAAGGAAACCTAAAGTATGGATAGATAGGATCACCCCATGCCATCCCTAATCAATGGTTGAGATCTTTCTAAAATAATCTCAACTCAAAACCCACTTTGGGTCAAGTTCCCTAAGTTCAATTTATGTCCCCTCATTCACCCACTTAGTGATTAGTCACTTTAGGCTAAAATGACTAAATTTCACTTTTGACTTAAATCTCCTAAGTCAAAGTGGCTTAAAGTACATGGAACAATGGTACAAACATCTCCCTCTTGTGGTTAGAGGCCCAAAACCACAAGGGGAGCACTTTCCAAGGTACCCAAATCTCAACAATAATAGTGAAAAATGATGTAAAAGTGGGTAAAATGCATGGTACCCATGCTATAGATGGTGTACTTTGGTAAACCTAGAATTTTTGTCTAGGTGAACAACTTTTGGGTTATAACAGATGCCTCCTAATGTATGAGGTTAGGATCACATCGCATGACCAAAATATGTCATAGTTTTCTTTTACCAAGCAATGAGAGGACCAAGGAGAGAGAGGAGTGCCATGGGAAGAAGAACCACCCACAAAACAAGGCGAAGCGTACCACCTATCAACAAGAAATTCTCAAAGTGATGAGTTTACATAATCTTAATAGGGATGAGGTATACACATGCATACTCGTCAAGATAACTCATGATAATGATTACAATGGTGCACCCAACATAAAAGGTCCAAGAAAAAGAGACAAAATGAGGTCTCAAATACAATATGATGCTAGCAAAAGAGGGATAAAGTACAATACAATGATATAAATAGTCCCATATACATATGCTTGGATGAACATGTCCATGTCTACATCATGATTGTTGTTGATTTGGGTACATAGGAATTGATGGTTCCTCCCTTGGGGGAGGGGGATGGAAACAACCTGAGAAGCCTTGTTGAATAGGAAATGGGATCCAAAGATCTAAAATGAGTTGACTGAAGGGAAGCTCAAATTGAGGGCTCTTAGAATGACAAAACTAAGCCTATAAAATCTCAAGAACTACATCTAAGGTTGGATCATGGATATATGTACGAATATCAATGGTGTGATGATAAGATGAATTTGATCATGTGATATCCTACCAAGTCTAAGAGCAATGAGGACTCTCTTAGCTTGGTCCAAGGTAACCCCTCAGGGATGGGGATAGGTACCAAGGTACATATGACTAACACCTATAATGAAGGTGTTGATGTTGATAGGGGGAATTCCACCATCACCCAAGAATCAAAGGGGTTCCTTAGGCTTTGCATCCAAAGTACAACAAGTGGAGCTATATCTTTGGAATCAAATATTGAAGGTGGAACATGAGGGGGACTACCTGAAGGGAAACCCCCTCCTTAGATCTGATGTATCTTACACATGTTCAGAAAATTGGTACAATCTATCGGATCACTAAATGATCAAGTGTGTGATTTTCAAGCATACGAAAATGAGTTGAAGTCCTGCACATGCACACCAACCAAGTAAAAAAGAACTTATTGTTGATAAGAAAGACTGTTTTACGATCTTTGAGTCAACATCATGAGGATAAATCCCCCTACATTTTTAAAGAGGTGGTAATCCTCTATTTCAAATAACATACAAGAACAAATAAATGCCCGAGAAAGGACTAGATTTATTCTTAAAATAAATATTCACATGCAAAGAATAACTGAGAAAGGACCAGGTATCTTTTAAAAATTAAATATTTACAATATGTTACAAGATTATAAACTAAAATAGTATGCATTACAATACGCCGACATTTCCATCACAACATTCATCAAAGTAAAACACAATATTCAACAAAAGGTAAAAAAAAGTATGGATCACATATGACAGAGAACTCTAAATGATCACGTCATTAAACACAATATAGATTTTGATAGACACACATTTGCAATCTCATGCTTTAATTCAAATTCTCGAGAGATCAATAATGTTATGTCCCAAACTACTTCTTTGGGAACCTAAAAAATAACAGACGTCTTTAAATAAATAAAGAGTATTTTCTTAAGTTACAAATAAACGATTGTGTTTGTCGTTCAAAGAGGACCGGGATGGGGCTCCTGCGAAACATGAAATGAAAAGAGACTTGGAAGACAAAGGAGAAACAATAAAGGGTCAGCCTTAGGTTTCACAAGTTAATGGGAACAAAAAAAGTGTAATGACAAATGAATGCAGAAGAAAAGATGGCAACGACGAGGATGAGGTTGCTACTTGACTTACTATGATGGAAATCTTCTAACCTTTAGTTGCTTATTGAAATGCCTTTTGTAGGTGGTTGTTGTTGTGCTGGAGGTGGCATAATTGTTGTAACCACTTCATGTTGGTTTGTCTAAGTGATCTTAACCAAATATTTTCTTAACTATTCTTCAATGCACTCCCTCATCGGAGCAACCATTATTTCATGCTTGGTTTTTATCTTAAATAGTTCATTCTCCATTTCTCTTAAGTCAATACTTAGTTGGTGCAATGTGTCCTTGATATCATCATTCTTATTAATGCATTAGACCAAACAACTTTCAACTTCATCTTTGGAGAATTCTATTGAGTCGATGAACTCACTTGCCCATGCAACTTTTAATGCTTCAAGTTGATCTAGTAATTGCTCTTTAGAAAAAGTATTGTGTCCATTAATAAATTTGGGTCATCGAGTTATTTTGTAAGATCCACAAGCTTTAGAAAAAGGTTACCTCTTTTTATTTTCATAACATCCAACTCATTCAACATTTCTCTTAAACTTTTAATTGTTTTCAACCAATAGGCATTGATTTGCTTCATTCAGATACTAGAGGGAAGGTTTTGTTTTCTTATGTGAGTGTCACTTTAACTTGAAACTTTGGCCACAAATCTTCTCGCAGCCTCCTTGTAAAAACCTTTGTCATTTTCTAGATCCTTTTGGAGATATTCTTTGAAATGCATAATCCTCGTAGAAAAGCTAGTAGAGGTCTGTGCTAGCTCCCATATTTCTTGGATTAAGTCTATTCTTTTTTGAATTCCATCTCCAACATACTTTATCACCGCCAACAAAAAACTAGATGAACCTTACAACTTACTGCTACTTTTTGGGACGTCCTCTAGGGTAAGCGTTGGTTGAATTGCGGTTAATGGCTTAGCAAACAATGGTTTAAGAATCAGAGCTTCTCTAATTCCTTTATTTTTTCTTTTAATTTTTTTTTTTCAATATAAAAAATATATTCTTTCAAAGCTTATTTGTTTGTCTCATGAATATGTACAATTTTTGAATGCACAACCCCATGGAAATCATTTTTTCATTTCCATTTTTCAGACACTTTCTTGTTTTCATGTTGACTTTCTCTATTAACATTTTTTTGGAATTTCTATTGCAGGCCACATGGTGAAGTGTTACAGACTCTTATTCAAATATTTCTAGTTCTTAGGTGACCAAAGCTTCAACAATTTCCCGAGTTTCTTGTAGTCATTGTTCTGACCAATTGGGTTCTTCTATAACTTCATCTACATCCATTGCTTGGGGACTTTCTTCAATTTCAGGTATTTCTAGTCTCATTTTTTGGGTATCTCTCTTTCTTTTAGAAGAAGTATGAACAACATGAGATTTTTCAAGATTTTTCTTCATAGGGTCTCTGTCATCGCCATCATCTGATTTTCTAGCTGGTGTTTTCCTTGTTTCTAGACCTCTTTGGTTTTGTTTTAGTCAGGGTACTTCTCTATGAAACATTGGGAGAATTGGGGTTTTTGTTTGTTACTTCTCTACCCTTTTGTTGATAACACTCATTAATGCTGACTAACTCTTCTATATCATTCATGGCTTCATCAACTAATCTCTTAGGGAGGTTTTGATTGTACCCTCCTTCTTAATTAAACTATTCAGACTTAGTGAATTACTGAGAATATCCCACTAGGGAAATCTGTGCAGTAAATAAATCATTAGGGTTGAAACCCTCAACACATTCAACTTCTTTCAGGCCAAGTTGGTCAAATTGTCTTGCAAATTAATCCAAATGAGAGATATGCTTTACACCAACTTCTCCAAATCTCCATGGCAATGGAATGGACTCTTTTTTTTTTCATTAAAGTGTGTGCCCAATATTTGTATTGTCTTCATACTTCTATAACGAAGTGTCTGTCGGATACATAGAAAGAGAGTAAAAAGGGTTTCTCTTGGAAACTGAATAATCTTATGACATTGAAATCCTCCGTGGTCTCGAAAATTCCTTTCTTTGAGAGAAAGGAGGAAACCTCAAGTGACAATCTCGATGTGTTAGGGGAAAAGTTTTTTTTTTTTTTTTAATTCATAAATAAAATTGTTATGGACTGGGTAGAAATGATATTGAGGCTTGTGCCTCCATCAGGATGGATACCAGGTAGATGTTGGAAATTGTGTTGTCATTGATTTCAAAGGTAGTCATGGAGGTAATTGATAGTGACTCCCTGTTAAGATGAAGGCATACAGACTGTGGTGATAGGTCCAAGGATCAAAACTTGTAAACAAAATCAAACCAAATAGAGCAAGTCGAGAAGGTCCCTCAACATCTATATATCTTTGTGTGTTGATTAAATTTCAATGAAATCTCTGCTAAGGTGCTAGATGACCAGGTTGTAGAGGATCAAAGGAAGCTTTGGCTTGCACTGATTAAATTTTGGTGAAGGTTTTGTGAGTAGAGAAAGTGTGAGCCATTGATTGTTGATCATTCAACAAGATCAACGATCCAAACGTGAAGATAACGAAGTAAAGACAAAAGACAATATCCCATATGCATAAGGGAAATGTAATTTGATGAGTTTAAAATGAAAGAATGAAGGCTCTTAGTTTGTATGCAAATGGAAGAGCCATGGAACCATGCGAAGGAGTTAACTTTTAGTGTCAAAATTCCTGTTTTTATATTAATAATGGACGACCGAGATTAAATATTAGATCTATATCTAACTATATCCATGGCTAGAAGTAGTCCTGAATTTGACATTTGATGCGATGGTGAAAGGCTTTAGGAGTTTGAGTTTTCAAAGTATTTAGCTCAGGCCATCTTGAGACACTCTTATGGAAGAAGCTCTGAATCGACATGGACCATTGATCTATCAGAGCAATAACGAATAAACATGAACCGATGATTGGATGGGAAGAAATCTAAATGATTGTGAGCCATCTTAGATGCGACATTATGTCCACGTAAGTGCCACGACACCAACACCCGTAGAAGGGGCCACGTGAAGGACACATGAGATAAATAAATTTTAGGTAATAAATGTCACATCATGCCACGTGTCATACTTCGTATAGAGCCACATAAATACCAGGACAATGCCACAAAAGCAGGCAAGTGTAATACAATGATTGAACCATGTTTCATAAGAAAATTTGGCCACGTACAAAGGTGAAAGGAAGTCTGACAATGAAGGAAACTCCAAATTAATATGAACCATTGATCTATCAGAGCCATAGCCATAGAAGGAGGAACATTGACATAATAATTTGATATCTTATATAAAGGTATCGAAGAATATTTTGTTCCTGGCCTTGATTTGCATGTCGAAAGCTTAGGGGCACATACAGTTAAATGAGCCTTCGTAATCGTTTCTTTCAGAGTAAAAATATTACCGTTGTATTCATACTTTGATGCCAAAGCATCGAAGAATATTCCATTCTCATATCGAATTTCATGCCGAAAGATTAGGAGAACAAAGGGTTATGTATAAGTCTTTCGGAGTGTTATGTTGAAGTGAAACGATTGACCCTTTTATTCACACTCCGAAGCAAGAGCATTGAAGAATATTCATTTTCTTATCTTATTTCTCATGCCGAAAGTCAAGTTTTGAAAAAGGCTAGGGGCGTGTATTCAGAGCTTATCAATCAACGTTCAAAAGATTGGGGAGCTTTCATGGCTCTGATAGGAAGAGTATCGAAGAATATTCCCTTCCTCGAGAAAAGTGCTATCTCAAGAAAAAGAAGAATGAACAAACAACGTAATATTTGTTTTGAAACAACATGGACCAATTGATGTCGCCAAGTCATAAGGCCATCATCGTGTTAAAACAACGATGCGATCAACACCGTTGATATATCAGAGCTATAACAAGGAGATATGGATCGTCCATCGGAGTGGGAGTAATGATGAAACTAACCGTTCATTGAAGGAGATCTCAGGAGATCTGGATTGTCCATCAGAGAAGCATATGTGCATCCCACCTATCTAGCATACGAAAGGCCAAAGGGATAGAAGATAACCATCATGCATGTTGAGGGAGAGACGTAATGACAGTCATTGATTTCAAACTGCGAGGACCATTGGATCCATCGTAGTACTTATCATTGGAGTAGAGTTGATACTTTGACGACGAAGGACTCTGAGAATCAACAACAACCATTGATTAAGGATCCGACGGTTGAGGTAGTGTTGAGTGTTTTGGATTCCCTATGGTTTCGATGAACATTATCACGAATTGACGGAGGATATTGATTTGAGATCCATATCGAACGGTATATGAGTATCGAAGACTAGTGAATTAATTTGTGTGCGACAAAAGGAAGCTAAAGACCGTTTTTTCATGGAGAGCTCGTAGCCTGAATTGATTAAGAATCGATGGAACTGAAGCCGACTTGTTGAATACGATTTGGTTGAGAAAAATTGCTTGGTGTATGAGCTCGAATATATATTGATGCTCGAATTGTGTTGAAATGGTGTGCACGATGAAGGTGGTGTGAAGAAGTAAGACTTCGAGGTTCGTACGAAAGCATGGAAGCGAGGAAGATGATATGAGGTTTGATGACACAGAGGATGAAGCATGTTGGAGATTTTTTCTGAAACAAACTATGAATTACAAATTTTTTAGGGTGGCAGGGTGGAGCAAGGAAGGGGACTGGTGTCTCCTACAGGTTGGTGCCTGTGAACAATAATTATGTGGGTTGGTTTCCATTGGCTGAGTTGGCGCTCAACAAGGGGATTGGTGTCCCCTACAGGTTGGTGCTTGCAAATATTATTTCATATTGGTGTCTATTGTAAGTTGGTGCGTACAAAATTTTATAAATAAAGTTTTGTGGTTTTCTCCCATTTGGTTTCCACGGTAAATATTTGTATATTATGTAGTGTATGATTTAACTGTTCATCATTGACTACTGGTAAATAACAAATTTTGATCAAAACAAAGTTGTAAACAAATTTATCATTGATATTGATTCATCCCCCTCTCAGTATTCCAACAAGAGCTAGGTTCCTTCAGGAACAACCTAACCGTTGGAAGGTGAATCCTCAAAATAGAGGGACATGAAGGGTTCTTCCCAAACAAAGCCCCAAAATTTGATGGATCAAAATATGTCTTCTGGAAGATAAGAATGCAAGATTTTTTCATGTCACTTGGATATGATATGTGGGCTTCAGTAGTAAACAGTTACAAAGATCCAAACACTCCCCCAACTAATACAACTGAAATTAAGCTCAGTAACAATAATTCTAGGGCTAGAAATGCTATTCTTTGCGGATTTACAAAATCAGTATATACCAAATTCATGCATTGCACCTCAGCTAAAGAGATGTGGGACAAACTATAAAAGATCTATGAAGGAGATGATAAGGTTAAGAGAACAAAGTTACAAATCTATAAAGGACAATTTGAGACTCTCAAGATGAATGAAGAAGAGAATATTGCAACCTATCTTCTTCATGTGGATGAGTTTTTCATCTCCATCAGAGGATTAGGAGAAGATGTTGAAGAAGCTATTATTGTACATAAAGTGCTCAGGTCACTTCCCTCAAGATTTAATTCCAAGATATCTGTTATTGAGGAAATGAAGAATCTATATAAATTGACAATGGATGACCTGCATGGAACCCTAACTGCAAAGATAGCCCACCAAGAACGTCGAGGAAGTAAGTATCCTTTAAATCATCAAAGAGGTCAGAGTGAAAGATAAGTGATTTCTCAGACAACGAATTGGATGAGGAAGAATTAAATTTTGTCAGGAAGCTCAAAAACAGATACAAAGGTTAGCTCCCTTTCAAATGTTTTAATTGTGGAAAAATAAGACACTTTGCTCATAAATGTCCTTATGCAAATACCAATGAGAAAGAAGAATTCAATTTCAACAAAACCAACAAAAGGAATATTGAAAACAAGATAAATCCTTACAGACAAAGGAAGAATATATATACCAATGAAGACAACTACTCATCAGATGATAGTGACAATGAAGCAAACACGATTCTCTTTATGGGTCTAGAAACAAAAATAGATGAATATACATAATCAATAGAAGAGAGAAATTATGTTAAGGATGCATAAGTAAATCTTGAAGCATAACTCATTAGTGCTCTAGAAGAAAATTACAGACTCGAGGACAAGAATAGAAAGCAAAAGCTTGAACTATAGAAATATGAAGAGAAGGAATAAGATGATAAGGAAACAAAGAATACAATAACTAACTTAAAGGTTCAAGTAGAAGAAGTAAAGAATATTGAAGAAATTCTAAAGGCTCAATTAAAAGAAACGAAGATCTCTTTAACACTATTGAATCTGAAATAGTCCACCTGAAAAAGAAGTTGGAGAAATCAACAAGAAGCTCTATAGCTTTAGATGAAATCCCAAGTCATCAAAGAGCACCATCTGACATAACGAGTCTTGGCTATAGTGACAGGAAGGAAGATGTCAATGAAGAAGCATCAACATCTTCAAAACAACCAAGAGAAGAAAGAACTAAGAACTATGTTGACACTCTCAGAAATCCAATCAAAGTTGAAGACCACAGAAGGGAAGCACAATATGATCCACAAGAGATAAATTTTACTTTAAAAAACTGAATATGGAAAACTAACCTATCAAGATGGAATCACTCAACTAGGTATCAAAACTCTTTCTATGGATATTGTTATTCTTGTAATGGATTTGATCATAAAGCAATAGATTGTAGAACAAGTATAAGAAGAGGTTACATGAGGAATAACTACCAATATACCCAGGGATTCTCAAGAAGAAATTACAATTCATTTTCCCACTTGATGAACTAAAACCACATATGTTAAAACTGCAATAGGTTTGGGCATGTAAGGTACCCAACCACTCACAAGCCAGACACGCTAACCACAAGTCCCTTCTCTGGACTAATTCGAACTCTGCTCAAACTTTAGATAGCAAGGATGCATGAAAGGTTCACATGTATTGATCAAAATTCATGCTAAACATAAAAACAATGAAGCATACGACATGCACAACCATAACCAACAAGCATGCATGTTCTAAAGATTGAATTCAACGATAAATAAATACAAAACATAATAAATAATATATAATTAAATAATACCATGACAAAGAGCACTTATCTTTTATAAAAGAAAACTACCGACTGGATGCAGACCAAGGACTGTAATATACCAGATATAAAAAGTATGCAGAACAGAAATAAAATGCTAGTAATGGCAGAATAACAACAATATAACCAGAACAATCACCACAATAGCACTGAAATGATACAAGAATAACAACAGAAATAACAATTTGATACTGAAAGCAATGTTCATGGGCCTCTTCCAGGGGGCAACCTCCAGTTGAGTAGAGCTCTATTACAATAATATCCAAGCTAGGGTTCTCATACCCTTGACTCCTATTTACACTAAATATGTCTATCAAAAGTAGCATTTAGAGGAAGATCCTTCTAGAAGTGGAAGCTTCTATTAGGTCTTCTTACATTCGCCTTATTCTATTTTATTGAAAGGCCTTATTAATATTGACCTTTATTACATCCGAATATATTATTCTACCTATGTGCGGGTTATGACCTTAACATGTTCGCCCCCTTAAAAACAACCTTGTCCTCAAGGCTTGAGATGTGGAAATTGTTGTAGAATGGTAGCTGGTTCCCAAGTGGCATCTGCTGGAGTTATATCTTTCCACTGGACTAGCACTTCCTTGATGGTTCTCTGATGCAGGTGATACTCACGCTGGTCCAAAACTGCTTGTGGCTGTAGCCAAATGGATCCTTCTTCAACTGACTTGGGAAGGTTGGTTTGAATTTGGCACTTAGCTCCAATTACCTTCTTTAAGCATGAAACATGAAAAACATGATGTAACTTCAAATGACTGGGCAAAGCTAACTGATAGGCTACTTGTCCCACATACTTGAGAATGGTATAAAGACCATAAAATTTGGGCGTTAGCTTCTGAAAATGCTCAGCCTTGAGGGAAGTTTGCTTGTAAGGTTGTAGTCGAAGAAACACCTAATCCCCTTCTACAAATTGACGTTCAGAGCGAACTTGATCTGCTTGTTGCTTCATGCGATTTTGTGCCATGACCAAATTCTCTTTAAGGGTATAGAGAATAGCCTCTCGATCTGTAAGTGTTTGGTCCACTGCTTGGACCTTCAAGGCACCTGATAAGTATGAGAGAACTAAAGGTGGCTTTTGTCCATATACTACTTCAAAAGGAGTCATGCGTGTAGCTGTATGGTATGAAGTGTTGTACCACTATTCAGCTAGGGGTAACCATTGAGCCCACTGATTTTCATTTTCCGAGGCAAAACACCTCAAATATGTTTCCAAACACTTGTTGACAACTTCTGTTTGACCATCAGTCTGGGGATGATAAGCTGTGCTGAGATGCAATTGGGTGCCTTGTAGCTTGAGTAGTTCTTGCCAAAAATTGCTTGTGAAAGTGGGGTCACAATCAGAAACAATAGAGTGTGGCATGCCATGAAGCTTGAAGACCTGATCCATGAAAATTTGGGCCACCGTGGATGCTGTAAACGGGTGTTGAAGAGCGCAGAAATGAGCATACTTGGAAAGGCGATCAACAACCACCATGATGATTGATTTATTTCCCGATTTGGGTAAGCCAGTAATAAAATCCATAGAGATATCCTTCCAAATAGCAGGTGGAATTGGAAGTGGTTGTAGTGTGCCCGAAGATTTGACTGTTTCTCCCTTGTTGCATTGACACACATCACATTCAACGACAAAATTACGAATGTCTTGTTTCATACCATCCCAGAAAAAATAACGTTTGACCCTGTCATAGGTTTTGGTGAACTCGGAGTGCCCTGCTGTGGGTGTAGCATGAAGCTCGGAAAGTACCGTGGATTTAATCTTTGATTGTTTACTTAAATAAAAATGACCTTTGTATCGAAGCTCATCATGGAGCCAAGAGTACCCTGGGGAAGCTGGAGCATTGGACTGCAATTGTTGGATCAGGTGTGAACTTTTGGGATCTTGTAGCCATTCCTGGTGAACGACTAGGAGCCAATCTGGTACAATGAAGGAAAGAGAAAAAAGGGATCCTTCATCTTCATATTTCCGGGAAAGTGCATCCGCCACCACATTGTCTTTGCCTTTCTTGTAAATGATCTCATAATCATATCCAAAGAGCTTAGTCACCCATTTTTGTTTCTCCAGGGAGGAAATGCATTGTTCTAGAAAATACTTGAGGCTTTGATGGTCTGTTTTAATTTGGAAACATTGCCCCAATAGATAAGGGCACCACAGATCAACAACATGCAGAATAACCAACATTTCCTTTTCATAGATTGATTTGCCCAGATTTCTTTCAGATAGTTGCTCCCTGGTAAAGGCCAAAGGTCGACCCTCTTGCATAAGGACAACACCAATTCCTTTCCTTGAGGCATCACATTCCAACACAAAGGTCTTTGTGAAATCTGGAAGGGAGAGGACTGGAGTGGTGCACATGGCCATCTTCAATGTTTGAAAAGCTTGAGCAGCGGCTGGAGTCCAAGTGAAATAGTTCTTTTTTAGGAGAGCAGTAAGAGGTGCTGCAATCTTTCCATAATTCTTGACAAAGTTGCGATAATACCCTGTTAAGCCCAAAAATCCACACAAGCTTTTGAGAGTCTTTGGGTGAGGCTAGTCTTGCATAGCTTCAATCTTTTTAGGATCCACCCTGACGCCATCCTTTCCAACTAGATGACCCAAGTATTCTACTTCTGAGGTGCCAAAAGCACATTTAGACCATTTCAGGAAAAGTTGGTGCTGAGAGAGTAGATGGAGAACTCGATCCACATGGGAAAGATTGTTTGTCCAGGTTTTGCTATAGATGAGAATATCATCAAAGAAAACTAAGACAAAATGATGAAGAAAAGGACGAAAGACATGATTCATGAGGCTTTCGAAGGTGGAGGGGGCATTACACAAGCCAAAGGGCATAACAAAAAACTCATAGTGGCCCTCATGAGTTCTAAAGGTAGTCTTGGGAATGTTTGCCTCTTTCATACGTATCTGGTGGTAGCCTGAACGAAGATCAAGTTTAGTAAAGAATTGGGTGCCACTCAATTCATCCAGGAGGTCATCAATGATAGGAATGGGAAATTTGTCTTTAATGGTAAGTTTGTTGAGGGCGCAGAAGTCAGGACACATTCACCAAGAACCTTCTTTCTTCAAGACCATGACCATAGGAGAAGAGTAGGGGCTCGTACTAGGGCAGATAACGCCTGTGTTAAGGAGTTCCTGGACCATTTTCTCAATTTCATTTTTTTGGGAAAAGGGGTGACGATACAGATGGATATTGGGAGGAAGGCTTCCGGGGACAAGGGGAATGGAATGATCGTGAACACCATGGGAAGGAGGGAGTCCTTGGGGAGTGCAAAAGACCACTTAATGTTTAGAAAGGATGGCTTGGAGGTCTTGCTCCACTGAGGGTGTCTCTGTTGCTTGTATGGCATGGAGTTGGGCAATAACACCAGAATGACCTTTTTTAAGCAGCTTTTCCATGTGATGGGAACTAATGATCTCGGGTGAATCGGTTGTGATGCCTTGGAATTTATATTGGTGACCATGCTGGTCGAATTGCATCATTAATTCCTTATAATCCATGAGAATGGGACCCAAAGTCCTTAGCCAGTCTGCACCCAACACGATGTCACAACCGCCCATGTCAATAGCAAAAATATGAGATTTCAGGTGGTAGTCACCAATTTGGAGACACACATTTTCACAATGCCCTCCACATTTCATGGAACTACCATTGGCAATCATTATTTGGAAATTATTGACGACATGGATGTAGCAATGAGTTTCTTGGGCAATGCAACGATGGATAAAATTATGGCTGTTGCCACTATCAACCAGAATGATGACCTTCCGATGCTTGATGTACCCGATTAGCTTGAGGGTTTGGGGAGCGGAGAAGCCAGTGAGAGCATTGAGGGAAATGATCGGTTCTACTTTGAGAGGGTCTAAGGGAGGGGTTATGTCAGTGGTTTCAGGTGACTTAGACACAAGGGGAGTTTCAACATCCTCTTCTGAAATATCCTCAGAGATGGCCATAAAAATATTTTGTTCCTTACACTTGTGGCCCGGGAAACATTTGTCATCACAATTATAACAAAGGCCTTTGAGTTGGCATTCAACCATTTCAGCCCTGGTCAATTTTTGGATCTTTAGTGGAGCAGAGGGAGTAGTGGGATTTACTGGTTTAGGGTGAGGGATAAAGGAGGGTTTTCGGTTTTGAGAAGATACAACCTATTGTGCTTCTTTAGCTTTTTTAGTAGCCTCCACCCAACTATGAGGCTGAGCCATGAGGACATGGGCCCTAATCTCCTCCTTGAGGCCACTGATAAAACACTCTCAAAAAAAGGCATCAGACATGCCCTCTGTCCGAAAATCCAGGTGCTCAAAGGCAGCTATAAAGTCTTCCACTATTCTTGATTGCTTCAACCTTTTCAAATGGCCCAAATGGTTGGTGTCAGTGTCAAAGTGTTCATAAAGCTCTGTCACAAAGTGTGTCCAAGCAATATACCCTTGACGGGAAGTTTTTCTCCATTGCCACCATTGCCAACGTTCTTGATCTATATGGAGAACACCATATCGAAGTTTTGCTAAGTCATCTATAATGCCGTATAAAGAGAAATAATGTTCCATTTGGGTTACCCAACCAGTGGGGTTTGAGCCATCAAATTTGGTCACATCCACCCATGGAAGGTGTAGGTCATGTTGAAAGTGATGGTGCTGAAAGTTATGGGAATGAGAGGAATGTTCACTGTCAGTATGTGGAGGGGAGTCAGAGGAAGGGTTATCTGTAGGGATATGAATCTTGGTGCAGAGTGACGAAAAGACAGATTCAAGCTGGGTGGTCAGGTCTTGTTTGATTTCCTCCATTGACGACTGCATGGTTGTATTGATGGCGACAACATTGGCACTGAGTTGTTTCACTTCTTGTTGGGTCTCGGTGAGACTAGATTGCAAGGTATTGAAGTGAGCTTCCAAGTCTTGGCTATGGGTATGGGCCATGAGGACGAGGGAACCGAAAAAGGGCGGGTGGGGTCAAAAATTTTTGTTGAAAAATGATATGTATGAAGGTGATAAGGGAGAAGAGATGAATCCAATGGAATAGTTCTCAAATAATGGTGAAAAAATTTCCAGACTTTTATTTTTATTTTTTTTACACATGCGGAGTTATACTCCGGTCTGAAGAATACTACAGTGATGATATGCCCAAATTCTTAACCAGGAAGAAATGTGTAGTGATTTGGCAACCCGAACACAATTGTGCGACAATAGATCTTGTCTATTTTAATTTGTTTATGTTTCTGTCCCCAAGGGTTAGGTATTCAAGGGTTCTACAGACAAGGGTTTTTCCTGTTCTATAGCTCTCTGATATACGTGTGGGGTCCAACAGTAGTACTCAACCCAATATCTCAGGGCACTAACTAAGGAGGATAGACCGTATCCTTAGCCATACTACCCGACTACCCAGGTACTAAAGAGTATCTTCCCGAGTGTTGTTCTTGGTGGCACTATAGCAGTCAGGTGGCCGATCGGTTTATCTAAAGAGGGCTTCAGGTAATCTAGGCCGATCCGTACACATGTGCTGTCTGATGCACTACCACTCGAAGGGGTACCAACAGGGGTTACAAGGGTGGCCAACAGATGTGCGCTTAAGTACCACTTGCATTTCCTGCGTGTATGAATCCCTCAACCAAGGTTTTATGCGTGTAACGACAGATCTCTGTGGCTTAAAGACGCTGGAATATGTCTCTACCCTGAAAAAAAAATTAACCCACACTTTCTGCCGAGGAAAGTGCTCTGATACCACTTGTAATATACCAAATATCAAAAGTATGCGGAACATAATTAAAATGCTAGTAATGGCAGAATAACAACAATATAACCAGAACAATCACCATAATAGCACTGAAATGATATAAGAATAACAATAGAAATAACACTTTGATACTGAAAGCAATGTTCACGGGCCTCTTCGAGGGGGCAACCTCCAGTTGAGCAGAGCTCTATTACAATAATATCCAAGCCAGGGTTCTCATACCCTCGACTCCTATTTATACTAAATATGTTTATCAAAAGAAGCATCTAGAGGAAGATCCTTCTAGAAGCCAAAGCTTCTATTAGGTCTTTTTACATCTGCCTTATTCTATTTTCTTGAAAGGCCTTATTAATATTGACCTTTATTACATCTGAATATATTATTCTACCTATGTGCGGGTTAGGACCCTAACAAAGACATTCCACCCAACCGTAGACAATTTTGTTCCAACTCTCAACAACAATGTCACCCTCGAGCCAGGGCTATGAATCCACAAGGATGGTTCCAGAGTGTTACTCGACTTCCCAAACTAGTCAACACTCAAGCTCTCACAGGCTTCCCAACACCCATAACAATCCAAGTACACCAAATCTCTTCTACCCAACCTGCACAACCCAAGAGAATGGACCCCCACCCTTCTCTGCCATGCAGTCCCTCGGGTAGTCCTTCTCCTTCCAAGGCTCCAGTGCAGTTGGTCTAGAATCTCCATGCGGGGACTCTCAGGACTCACATTTGTGAGAAAAGCTGGAAAAAGACCACGCATCTCAAACATCCAGGTCTTGATTCATGGCCAGATTACACCAATAGTCTCTACAAACAACAAAACTGTGGTTGTTCTTCAATAGTCCATTTCCCCTTCCCAATCCAAATGCGAATGAGGAAGACGATTGCGGTGAAAGAGTGAATGGAGTGAAGTCTCCACGAGAGGTGTGAACAGTGAACATGTGTGTGAATGAATGCATGAACAAGTGGAGCGACCAACAACAAAATGAGAGC
>ML783349.1:105122-127845 GCA_009831015.1 Picea engelmannii | reverse complement strand
AATGGAGAATAAAATTAAAATACATGCCTAGCCCCTCAAGCCCCCCTCTCTTGTGGAATCATAGCCCCCTATAACTCTTGTCCTTGTCTGTCTAGAAACCAACTATGTATTTATTATTAATAATGACAAAACATTACATTTCTTAGGCACACTAGCCTCTTTTGATTGTTTGGGCACTCTGGCCTCTCAACAGTTTAACAACTACATTATTTAATATGGGGCTCAAAATCCAGGGTGTTATATCCCCTCCCCCTTATTTTGGCACTGTCCTCAGTGCGTATACAAAACATAGATCAAAATCTCAAAATTTATTCAAAAAGTTGCGGGTACTCTGCCCGCATGAAATCTTCATGCTTCCAAGTAGCATCTTCAGGACCTTAGCAGGTCCAGTGAACTTTTACCAGCTCTATAACTTGATTTCGGAGCATTTTAACTTTTCTGTCCAATATTCGCGTTAGTTGGACATGAAAGTCTCCTTCTGTCTCTAACTGAATCATATGCCAATCAATAACATGGTTATGATCATGTACATATTTCTTTAGCAAAGAGACATGAAATACATTATGCACATTCATGGAAACAGGCAATGCAAGCATGTATGGAACTGGCCCTATTTTGTCCAATATCTCAAATGGACCACAGAATATGGCTGCCATTTTTTCACAACTACCCAAATTTAAGGAGCTCTTCTTGGGATTTACTTTCAAAAGCACATGCTCCCCCACTTTAAATTCTCTTGTTGTCCTATTCTTGTCTGCACAAACTTTCTGTCTATCCTGATTTGCCTTTAAATTATGCTTAATCTTAACCATCTGGTCTTCCATTTCCTTGAGCAACTTTGGCCCAAGTACCACTCTATCTGATGGGTTGTTCCATCTCACTAGAGTATTGCATTTCTTATCGTACAAAGCTTCAAATGGGCTCATTTTCAATGAAGCTTGATACCCATTATTATAGGCAAACTGAACCAAGTGCGAGTAATATTCCCACTTAGATGGTTTATCGATCACATACATTCTCATCATGTCTTCAATTACTCGGTTGACTCTCTCTGTCTACCCATCTAACCGTGGATGGTAAGTTGTGCTAAATTTAAGATTTGTACCAAATCTTTTGAATAATCCCTTCCATAAATTTGAAGTAAACTTTGTGTCTATGTCTGAGACAATTGTCCTAGGTATCCCATGCAACCTAACAATCTCCCTCATGTAAATTTCTCCAATATTAGTTGTTGTATGAGTTGTTTTTACAGGAACAAAATGAGAAGCCTTTGTCAATTTATCAACCACTACCATGATTTAATCATGTTGCCTTATTGTCCTGGGTAATTTAGTTATAAAATCAATGGTTATCACTTCCCATTTCTTCTCTGGAATTGGTAATGGCTGCAGCAAACCCATTGGGTGTCTATGCTCAGCCTTCACTTTCTAACATTCCATACATCTAGCGATGTAATCAACGACATCCTTTTTCATTCCCGACCAAAAGAATTGGCTTCTTAATGCTGTAATAGTTTTATGGTAACCGAGATGTCCAGATTCCTAAGTTCTCTAGAACTAGGAAAATTATTACCATTATGCATTTCTTTTAGTACCAGATTCCTAAGTTCTCTAGAACTAGGAAAATAAATTCTATTTTTATGCATAAGTAATCATCTTCCTTCATCTTATACTCGTTCATTTTTTGTTGTACATCTCCTTGCTGTAAGCTTCCCTTTACCTGTAGGTAATGTTGGTCTGTAACAACAATATCTAAATTTTTTCTCTTCAAGTCTGACTTATACATACTAACAACTGTAGCATGCATGAGATGCACTCTTCTACTAAGTGCATCAACAACTTTATTTTATTTTCCTTTGATATGCTTGATATAAAAATCGTATTCAGTTAAAAATTCCAGCCATCTTGTTTGCCTGGCATTCAAAGTTGGTTGTTGAAAGAGATACTTCAGACCACTGTGGTATGTTCTCAATTCAAATCTCTTTCCCATGAGATAATGCCTCCACATATTCAATGCGTGAACAATGGCAACAAGCTCCAAGTCATGTGTGGCATAGTTCCTCTCATGTTTTTTAAGATTTTTGGACTCATAACCAATGACATGTCCATTTTGAGTGAGGACTCCACCAAGCCCTTCCTTACACGCATCTGTGCATACCACAAAACTTTCATTTGGGTCAACAATATTTAACACAGGTGCACTAGTAAGTAATTCCTTCAACAAATTAAATTTCTCTTCACATTCAGATGTCCATTCAAATTTAATTCCCTTCTTTTGCAAAGAAGTGATGTGATGAGCAATCTTAGAGAACCCTACTATGAAGCTTCTATAGTAACTAGCTAACCCCATAAAAGATTTGACTTCAGAAACACTAATGGGTTTTTGCCATCTTCTAATGGCTTCAATCTTCTCTGGATCCACTTCTATGCCTTGTTCTGAAATAATGTGTCCTAAGTAATGGATCCGTTCTTGGTAAAAATAAAACTTACTCAGCTTGGCATACAACTGATATTCTCTCAACACTTGCAATACTGGTCTTAGGTGATGTTCATGCTCCTCTTGAGACTTGGAATAGACAAGTATGTCATCCAAGAATACTATGACAAACTTATCTAAATAATTTCTGAATATGCCATTCATTAAGCACATAAAGACAATTGGTGCATTGGCCAGTCCAAATGGCACCACTACAAATTCATAATGTCCATACCTGGTTCTAAAGGCTATCTTATGGATTTCGTCTTCCTTGATTCTTACCTGATGGTATCCTGATGTCAAGTTTATCTTTGAAAATATCTTTGCTCCTCTTAGCTGATCAAAGAGGTTATCAATTCCGGGCAGAGGATACTTGTTCTTTATAGTGGACTTATTCAACTGTCGAAAGTCAATACACAGCCTCAAAGTTCCATCCTTATTTTTGAAAAAGAGTACTGGTGCTCCCCAAGGTGAAACACTTGGGCGTATGTACCCTTTATTCAACAATTCCTCCAACTGCATTTGTAATTCCTTTAACTCTGGTGTATTCATTTGGTAAGGTGTTTTTGACATCGAGGCAACTCCTGGCACTAAATCAATAGAGAAATATGTTTCCCTTTTTGGTGGAAACCCTGGTATTTCTTGGCTGGGCCCCTTTGTCTTTTCTGGCTCCTCCACATGGGCTGCATACAATTGACATCCTTTTCTGAAACTTCTCTTCATCTGTAAAACTGAAATCTCTCTTATAGAGATGGGTCTTGGAACTCCTTTCACAATGCTTTGTTTCCCATTTCCATCAAGACATGCAAATGTCTTTCTATGACAATCTAGGACAACATGATGCTTGTCCAACCAATGCATTCCAATTAGAATATCATAAGACCCCAATGGTATGATATTTAGATCAACACTAGTATTCACACCATCAAGACTTATGGAAAAACCTCTGACCATATCATGGATTCTCCTTTTGGTCCTAGTGGCTAGCTGGACCAAATTTGATTTCTCAAGCTTAGTTTTATCCAAATGTAATCTATCCACTAATTTAGCATCAATGTAAAAATGGCTTTCTCCTGAATCAATTAAAATAACAACAGGTTGATTTATGATCTTACCTTCCACCTCGATCATATTGGACTGGTACTCTGCTTGTCGATCATCTAAGGCTCAATAAATCCTTCCCATGTCTTCGACTGTGGTAGCCTCTTGGATGTTGTGCATAGTCTTCACTTTGTCCTTTCTGTGGGGGCAATCCTTGTACAAGTGATCTTCTTTTCATCCTCAACATTGGATTGGTGGTCTTCCCCTTTTTCCCAAGGAGTCTTCTTTCTTGGATTCATCCTTGGCATACCGATCTTGATGATTTTTATTAGGCTCATTTCTATTGAAATGAGGTTTGAATCCCTTCTGTCTCTGAACATACTTCTCCTTCTTCTTATCCTTCCAAGACTTCTGCATGGATTCTCTGCCCTGGCCTTGCTCATACATGTACTTAGCCTTCCTGATGGTATTAGTCAAGGTCTTGGGCTCATCATACTAAATCTTTTCTTTATAAAAGGATGACAGTCCACCTATAAATATTTGTACTTTCACCTTCTCATCATTTATGAACCCTAAATACTTTAACAACCCCAAGAACTTCTTCTCATATTCTGCCATGGACATGCTTCCCAGCCTGAGTTCAAATAACTCCTATATTTTTTTGTCATAGAAATGCTCTGAGAGGTACTCCTTCTAGAAATACTTCTTGAACTTCTTCCAAGTGACCTTATTCTCATTAATATGTTCAACTTGCTTCAGTTGATCCCACACATAGCATCTTTCCCATGTAAATGGTAGGTGGAAATTCTAGCTTCTAGGTTTGATGAATAATTATGCAATTGGAAATATCTCCTGAGTCCAAGAAACCATGATTCAACATCATCTTCACTTTCTCTTTCATAATTAAAGGATGGTGGCCTAAGCTTCCTCAACTCTCCTTGCAAAATATCCACTTCGTGTCTCCTTCTTGGTGCCTAACATGAGACACCTCTGGACTTCTTATGGAATCTCTAGATGCATAAAAATTTCTTGCTGAGTAAGGAGGTGAGTGATGTCTATGAGCTCTGCTAGCACTTCTGGAATAGCCAACTCTTCCACACTCATATTTTCTTTCATGATACATGCCTTCTTCCTCTTGCTTTGAGCCATTCTTTGTTTGTATCTTCAACTGATTTAAGCTCTACAACACTCAAGCATTTATCTGACTTTGCTCTCTCATCAGCCTCTCATTGCATGCCTTGTAGCTTTGCACTTCTATTTTCAGACTTCTCACAGTTTCTATCAATGTTTCTTTCTCCCTTCAACCCTTGTGTCTGTTGGATTCCGTCTCTGCATTAAAAACTCTGGTATTCTAACCTTCAACCTCTTTATCATGGTTGGAGGCTCCCTCACCTTCTTCCATTTCTTGAATCTTGATTCAAAGATGATATGTTTAGACCCCTTAACTCTGCAAAATGTCTAAGTGACCATTTTGTTAGAGTTAAGCATATGATATACAAACTTTGCCAAACAAAATGCCACAGGTCCTTTCAATTCATGAAGATATATATATATATATATATATATATATATATATATCTGACTGCATCATATAACACTTCCATGTTATCCTTTGGCTGATATAGAATTCAATTCTGCACCAGAAATTCCTTCGAACCCCTTCCCTAGGTGACCACAACTCGAAACCGCAGGCTTAGCCCTTCCTTAGCACTTTTCTGTCTTTGAAAACAACAATTCAGCCACCGACCCCCTTTTACTTCTACCGAAGTCTCATAGGACCAAGGGCCATGACCAAGCACCTAGCGGCAGGTTCTTATCCAGGGCTTCAAGACATCAGGGCTCCGAGTCTTCAGGCTTCAGGGGTTTCACCTTTATCACACTTCATATTTCCCGAATGCCGAATTGGTGAAGTTCTTCGGATATTCACACTTCGACGGTTCTGACAACTACATACTCCTTTATCCCCGGGTGTCGAATCTCCAAACTGCTGGAGTCGCATCAACACTACGCACCAGGGGTAATACGTGTCGAGAATATAGAGATGACATGTGGCGTAAACGACGAGTGACATGTGTCAATTCATAATTGGAAAAAAGGGTATGTGAATATCATAAAATAGGATGACACATGGCAGACATGAGGTGAGTCCATTTCACCCTCGATGACATCAGCATGTCACGTCACTCTGACGCTCCGTGACTTCGACTACTTCAGGCTTCAGAGGTTTCTTCTACCATGCACCTCAAAAATCCTAAACCACGAACTGGAAGATTCTTGATTTGTCGTTCTTCAGAACTTCGGGACTTTGGGCTTTGGGGAACTTCAACACATAACACAACAAATCTCCCAAATGTCGAACCTCTAAACAAGTGTTCCCTAGAGCTTCGGAACTTCGAAAATTCAGGCTTCAGAGGATTTCGCTGCTGAACACCACCCCACCCCCGAACTGTTGAACGCCGAAACTTCCGAAGAATCACTAATCTCCAGACATGTGTCCCCTAACTGCGAATGGTCCAGATTGACTTCGGACTTCGGGACCTTGGAGAAAACTTCTCCAAGTGACATAAGTAATTAAAACTCCGAAATGTCGAATATTTGATAATCTGTAGACACGCGTCCCAGACAACGGACGATCATGATTTGCTTCAGAGTTCGGGAATTCGAGAGATTTTCTTCTTGGCATCTTAAGGACTCGCTTCTCCCAGAGTGCCAAATCTCAGAACTGGTGTGAGATCTATGACTCACGCTCGCCCGTGTGCAGATTTGATGGCTGGGAACTGATCTTCTCCACTTTGCCTCACCTCCTGATCTATACCTGATCCACCGACCCAGATATATCCTTGGAAAAATCCAACGGTCAAGTACTCCTTCCTGTGATCTACAAAGCATCCACCCCGAGACTTCTTAGGTTCATGGATTTCACCTCCTTTTTATCAAAGACTTCACATTTGCTGAAGCAACATAGTCCAAAGGACTCTGGTGCTTAATGACTTTGCACCTTCTCCAGATCTGACGACTGCAAAGGATATGTCTTCTCCTGAATAGATCTAACGGTCCAAATCTAAACTTGATCCCATGGTGGCGATCATTCCTGAATTCTAAAGGGACGATCACGATCCTTCAATCCCTTACTAAGGGTCTATGGCGCTCTGGCTTCTGTGCGATATCTACAGTGCCATTTCTCTTGAGCTTCACGACTTGAAGGTCCTAACTTGTTCTCAACCACGAGATCTTATCGAAAATATTCGACCCATTCTGACCAGGTTTCTGAACCTGTAGCTCTAATACCAATATGTAACGTACCCAACCACTCACAGGCTGGGCACGCTAACCACAAGTCCCTTCTCTGGACTAATTCAAACCCTGCTCAAACTTTATATAGAAAGGATGCATGAAAGGTTCACATATATTGATCAAGATTCATGCTAAACATAAAAGTAATGAAGCATATGACATGCACAACCATAACCAACAAGCATGCATATTCTAAAGATTGAATTCAACTTTAAATAAATACATAGCGGAATACATAATACACAAGTAAATAATACCATGACAGAGAGCACTTATCTTCAAAAAAAGAAAACCACCGACTGGCTGCAGACCAAGGACATTCTACCCAACCGTAGATAATATTGTTCTGAGTCTCAACAATAATGTCATCCCTGAGCCAGGGCTATGAATCCACAAGGATAGTTCCAGAGTGTTACTCGGCTTCCCAAACCAGTCAACACTCAAGTGCTCACATGCTTCCCAACACCCACAACAATCCAATTACACCAACTCTCTTGTACCCAACCTGGACAACCTAAGAGAAAGGATCGCCACCCTTCTCTACCACGCAGTCCCTTAGGCAGTCCTTCTCCTTCCAGGGCTTGAGTGCAGCTGGTCTAGAATCTCCATGCTGGGACTCTCAGGACTCCCAGCTATGAGCAAAGCTGGACAAATACCACACATCTCAGACATGTAGGGCTTGAGTCATGGCCAGATTATACCAACAGTCTCTACAATAAAATAAACCGTGGTTGTTCTTCAATAGTTTGTTTCCCCTTCCCAAGCCAAACAAAAATGAGGAAGACTAGTGCGGTGAAAGAGTGAATGGAGTGAAGTCTCCACGAGAGGTGTGAACAATGAAGATGTGTGTGAATTAATACACGAATAGGTGGAGTGACCAACAACATAATGAGAGGGAGAATGGGAGTGAGAAGAGAATGAACAACAACACCCCCCCCCCAACAGACTAGGGATGGGTTTATGAAATTCTTGGGAATCAAGAACCTCATGGCCTTCCCCCAAGAATCTCACATAACTGCTATTCTCCATTAAGCAAAAATGGAGAATAAAATATAAAATAAATGCTTAGCCCCTCAAACCCCCCTCTCTTGTGGAATCTTAGCTTCCTATAACTCTTGTCATTGTTTGTCTAGCAACCAACGATGTATTTATTATTAATAATGATCAAAACATTACATTTCTTAGGCATGATGGCCTCTTTTGATTGTTTGGGCACTCTGGCTTCTCAACAATTTAACAACTACATTATTTAATATGGGGCTCAAAACCCGAGGTGTTTGAGGACATATACCAAAGTACTGCAGAAGTAATGTTAGGATATGATCCTAATCCCTCTCCATGGGTCATTAGTTGGCAGGATATGTTTTCTATGTAATAAAGGCCGACATTAGTTAATAAGGCCTAATAAATAAAGGAGAATAAATCAATGTAAGAAGATCTAATAGAAGCTTCCGCTTCTAGAAAGATCTTCCTCTAGAAGTTTCCTTAGAAGGTAGAATTAGTCTAAATAAGAGTAGGAGGCATTGGATATTTTTGTCTTGGATATTATTGTAGTAGAGCTCTGCTCTACTGGAGGTTTCCCCCTCAAAGAGGCAAGTGAACATTGCTATCATTAATAAAGGTGTTCTTTCTGGTGTTATTCTGGTATTATTATGATATTTTTATGGATATGTCATTGTTTCTCTACCATTGCTTGCTAAATATTTTTGTTCTGCATACTATATTATATCTGAAATATTGCAAGAGGTATAAGAGCTCTTTCTCAGGAAAGACTTGTGGGGTAATTTTTTTTCCAGGTGTTATCACTCCAGGAAACTCTCCTAGGCTGTAAGTCAGAGATGCTTGGTAACTTAATCTTTTTGGAAACTATTTTCTCAATAATAGGTGTGGGTTTGGATCAAGATGAATATCTTAACCTCTGGATTGTATTCTCAAGACAGTCTTGACTATATTCATGCAACACAAGGCCTTCAAGAGCTATTTTCAGATAGGTTTGTATAACAAATGGATCGGAAAACTAATGAGTTAACCAAAACATACATAAACCATATATATGATGGGTCAACAAACTAGCCAAATATGCTTATGATTCTTTCTTAACAATCAAAAGTAAGATGACAGTTACCATATGATCATTAAATAGAGACAAAAGAACTAATTCCACTCATAATCATAGACAAAGATGAAAGAAGGTATGACAGTAACAAATGAAAGAAGCTTGCAGGCTAATATATTAAAGAAAGTGTCTTTCATACAAAACAGTAGAATATAGAACTCAAAATCCAACCTCTAGTTCATCTTCTACCTTTAGCTTTATAGCTTTACAATGTAGTTTTGAGATCCTAAAAACATGGATCAGATATGCTAAAGATAGAAAGTCAAAATTCAGTTTGCAAAAGATAAGGAATGATCCTCAAAATGAGGTCAATCCCACATTTCATGGTCTTCATATCTTGTAGAGTCCTTGTGCAGTGCAGAATAGCCTTACCATGCTGAGTGATGACTCTTCCAAGAGATACAATTCGAATTTGCTGAGAAGTGCAAAAAATCCAATTTGTTTCCACCAAAATAGGTGCCAAAACCAACTTGGCTACCTTTTCTAATCCTTATGCACCAAAAATGGATCTTGAAACTGAATGTATAATTCATCATCCATCCATCATGAGTGTTTTCAAATCATTTGGATCGGAAAAACCTCGATCTGTGCAAAATTTATCTTCCTCTGTCTAGTTACAGGTTTCGGTGGTTAACATAGAAGACTTCTAGGTGGATTAACTACTGAAAGATCTGCTTTTGGTGGTTAATGATCAGTCATCCTGTTCGCCTAAACCAATGAAAAATTAGCTTTGTCAAAACTTCAAAATTTGCAAAAATGATTATCTTGATGCTTTGCTGAGTGTTCAAGGCCTTTTGGACGATGCATCTCTTCTTCATGCAGATCTGTGAACTTCAACTTGCTGTGTGGAAGACTCTGGTGTATCTACCATTGTTGTAGCTAAGTTGGCTAGAGTTTCCAAACATGTTTGTTCCTGTGTTGGCGATTGATATTCTTTTAATTTTAGCCTCAGAATTCTAAGCTGCCTGTACAACTTCATGTTGTCCCTTATCAACACCCTGTTCCTGTCCTTGATTTTATCATGCTTTTCTTTGAGACTTTGGTTCATGTTGAAAAGTTCTGCATTTCTTTCAGTCAAGTCTGTATTTGCCTTTTTAATAACTCTTTCTAAGACTTCCATCTCATAGACTTGTTTAAGGAGTTTATTGATTTTCTGTGCCTTAGATGCTTTAGGTTTGCTTGAAGAAGATTTTGCTAATGGTTGACTGTGTGCCTCTGGAGGAGTTGGTGAGGGCATGTTGGGATAATCTTCTGCAACTTGCTCAGCCTGCTCATCACCTTGTGTCTCTGCTAACTCCTGCTCTGGCTCTGAGTCACTGTATGGTAAGTTTAAAGGGTTACCTCCTTCAGCAAGGTCCTTGGTCTGCTCACCCTCAAACTGTAACTTTCTTTTGGTTCTTTTTCTTTTAGCAGAGGATGATTATGTCGGTTCTCTTGGTGGTGAGATACCCTTCCGTTTTCTATGACTGCTTTTAGGAGTAATGGTCTTCTTAGTGGCATCTTTTTTACCCTTCTCCTCCTGTTGCCAATTAGTCTGGAATTCATTCCAGAAGAGGAACTAGTTCCAATCTACCTGCCTTTTCTTCAATGACTCTTTGACAATGAGAGTAATGAGTCCTTGATGAGACAATCTACTTGCCACCTTAGTGGGCTTGGCCTTGACCTGCCTAGCCATTTTTGTGAGGGCTTTGTGCAAGTAAAATGGTAAATTGATAGGGGATCTCCCTGTGAAGTGATTTAAAAGTTTGAAGTGGTAGAACATGACTCTGTTGTATCTACCTTCACAAGTGATATAGACAAAGATTTCCTTCAGGAGAGATTGCCACTTAGGTTCCAGATTAGACATTGGTATGTCTTTTTTCCATATAAGATCTTTGTGCAGAGGCTGTAGGTAGGATCTAAATTCAATGTTTGAAGGCACAGTTGATTTGAACCAGCAATCGCCTATTCTGGGGAGACCAGTGAACTCAGCTATGGCTGCCTCATCAACCACAAACTGCTCCTTTCCCACTATTATTGTTCTTCCATCATACGAGATAACAAAGGTTTCAGACACCTGTTGGTGAAAATCTGCCAGTTTTTCACAATATGCATAGACTCCAGTTTTCTTGAAGAACTCGACCACCTCAGGGTGAGCCTCAAGGTACCAAACTCCATCCAATTCAACCCTTAGAACTGGCCCTGCTTTCGGCATTTAGCAATTGATGACCTGTACCTGCGATTTAGGAAAAACTTCGGGCCAGGGAGACAAAAAATCTATGATTTAGGGTGACAGGGAGTACGACTAAGAGAAAAACAAACGGGACAGGATGACTCAGAGTTTTGGTCGCAAATCTCAATCACTTAACTGAATTTAGACAACAGACTGACTGAGTACAAGCTAAAAATTTCGAGTTTCGATGAGATGTACAATTAAATTGAAACAGTATGGGATTTGAACTACCTGATGACTCGACTTGGCTTGATTGGTATGACAATTGGCTTGATAATGATCTACTGAAAACAAACTCCACTCGACAATCACCACAAAAACGGGATTATGATCTCTGAATATGCGTTTGCTTGATGAAATCACGGGCTCAAGACTGTCACAATGACTCTCGGATTCGAATTGATAATTAATGGAAATCAAATCAGAGATTAATCGCGGTCATAATGGATCTGTGTCCTTGTGACTGGAGATAGTGAGGGGCTATGTGACTAATCATTTCTGTTAGTCAGGAGTCACACATGAGTTTCTGTGTCTTTGCCGAGCCTTAATTTTGAAATGACAAATGTAGTTAAAGGGACAACATGGTATCAATCTTTGGATAGATACAACAAGAACACGCATACCTTACCACATCCATGGACTTTCGGCGGTTATGTCTTCATGATTATGCCAATTGACAGCTGGCTTGTACGAAAGCACGGGCTTTTCATTTTTCCCGTTGAAATCTTTTCGGTGGTTAACTGAGCTTTTGCTTTTCCCTCTTAAATACCGAGAACGAAGGCTTTTGGTGGTTAATGAGCGCGTTTCAGGCTCGCCTAAACCACCGAAACCTGAGATTCTGTCTTTTGCTTGACCAAACCAAATCAAAAGTTCTTTTCGAGTTTATTTACAGAAAATAGACTCTCTAACATACCTAAAAAAATTTAGAAATAAATTTTTGGACCACAATCTATCACCTAAAAAGCAAAATCTCCACCAATTTATTTGAGGAGATAACACTGGCTCCTATTGGGGATGAACGCCTCCCCGTGAGGTTTCAAGAACCACAGAACCAATGCCTTTCCTGAAAAAAGAAAACTAAAAACTATCTGCTAGTGTTTCCATTGGGCATGGAGTTATTCTGTAAAAATAAAGACTAAAACTAAAATTACAATGACCAGGCTTCACAACCTTAGACAAAATAGAGTTTCAGAAATCACCCGTTGACTGGGCCATCAAACATTTCTTCACCTCCCAGATTCTGCAGAATGAATGTGTTGTTATGCTGTACTTGAGTTATCATGAAAGGGCCTGTCCACAAAGAATCAAACTTGTTATGTTTGCCTTTATCCTATCTAAGAGCGTCCCATTTCAGAACCCAATCACCAACCTGAAAATTATCCACCTTTGCCTTTCTGTCAAAAGTATCTTTGATCCTCTTTTGATGAGCCTCTGATCTGTCCACTAACTGTTCGCGGGCCTGTTGCAGTTCCACCAAATCAAGCATTCTTCTTACCATATCATTTGACTCAGTTTGTTCTTCCTGAAATAATCTAGCCACTGGTAAAATTAACTGAACAGGAAAAATGGCATCAGTCCCATAGACCAATTTGAATGGAGAGGTTCCTATGGAATTTTTGATAGTTACTCTGTCTGTCCACAGAGAAAATTTTAGTTTAGAATCCCAATTCTTTTTGTTCTCCTCTAACAACTTTCTGATGATTTTGATTAAGCTCTTATTGGATGATTAAACCAGTCCATTACCTTGAGGATAGTAGGGGGTTGAATGTACCAACTGGATGCCCATTGATTCACACATGTCGACCAATGCATCTGCTTTGAAAGCTGTTGCATTATCTGTTACCATCCTTTTGGGGCAGCCGAATCTGCTCAAGATATTTTCATAAAGAAACTTCATGACAACCTGGTGGGAACTGCCTCTATCCATTTTGTAAAATAATCTGTGGCTACTAAGATCCACTTATGTTGACCACTAGACGAAGGATTTATCTCACCTATAAAATCTAAACCCCACTGCTGAAAAGGGCCATTCACTACTATAGGTCTCAGGGGAAAGGATTTTAGCTGCTGTTTTCCTGTGAATCTTTGACATTTATCACAAGCTTTGACAAAGGCACACACATTTGAGAAAAGAAAAGGCCAATAGTACCTAGCCCTTAGAATTTTATGAACTGTGGTCTTCCAGTAATGATGACCTCCATAAACACTTGAATGAAATTGATGTATAACTTCCACTGACTCTTCTTTGTCTAAACATCTGAGTAGTAAACCAACATGGTCTTTCCAATATAACAGATTATTGTAGATGTAAAATTTGATGGCTTTAAGCTTAAGGGCTCGGGCTTGAGTCATGCTGAGTTCAGGAGGAGCCTCTAGCTTTTGTAAAAAATGTATAATACTTGAGTACCATTCATAAGAAGACAAATTCTCTGCCACCTGTTGATTGTTATGTTTTCCTTTTGCTGCCACCTCCATCTACAAATTCGCTGAATTTTCCCCTATGAAATTTATGTCCAACAGCTCATGGTTTTCCTCTGTTAAAAGCTTAGCAAGGCCTTGGCCTTCTACCAATTTGGTGGGCTTCACTTCAATGTTGAACTCGATCAACTTTGCAATCCATTTAGCTCTCTTTCCATCAATATCAGGCTAAGTCAAAACATCTTTCATAGAGGGTGAAGGAACATATGCAATGACTTTTAAGTGGAGGATATAAATTTTGAAAGCTCTTAAAGATTTTATGAGAGCATAGGCTTGTTTTTCAATAGGATCATACCTTAGTTAAACATCTCTGAGTGTTTTGCTGAAGAAAGAAACTGGGTGATCCATATTGTCATCATCTTTCTGCAGCAGGACTGCTGCCACTGTGTCATAAGAAGCAAAGGAAAAAATGTAGAAAATCTTGCTGTAATCTGGACTGATCAGAGTCGGGGATTCCATGATAGCCTGTTTGATATCCTGAAATGAATTCCTTGCGTTGTTTGTCCATTTTATCTTAGACTCCTTTTTCAACATACATGTTATGTGTTTTACTAGCTCGACGAAATTTGGAACAAATATTCTAACAAAATCAATCTTACCAAGCAACGATTGAATATCCTTTTTTGACCTTGGTAAGGACAGCCTCTGAATTGCTTCCACCTGAGCCAGATCAATTTTCACGCTTTCTGCTGAGACAATGTGGCCTAGGAGCTTGCCTTTCCTGAGAGCAAAATGGGACTTTTTGGGATTCAATGAAATTCCAAACTGCCTGCAGTTCAGAAAAATTCTTTTTAAATGTTTTAGATGCTCTTCATGACTGCTGGAATAAACTGTGATGTCATCAAAATAGATGAGGACAAACTTGTCCTTCTCACCCATGAAAGCTATGTCCATGGCCCTTTGAAACGTGGCCCCGTCATTCATTAATCCGAATGGCATTTTGGCATACATAAAGGTACCCCAAGGAGTAGTAAAAGTAGTCTTCTCTTGGTCATCAGGATGGACAGAAATATGGTTATAGCCGGAAAAACCATCTAGGAAAGACATAATAGTAGCCCTTGAAATTCTTTGCAACAAATGTTCCATATTAGGTAGGGGATAGTTATCTTTCTTAGAGCATCTGTTTAGGTTTCTAAAGTCCACACATAACCTGACCTCACCATTTTTCTTTCTCACTATTACTAGATTTGCAATCCATTTAGAGTATCTCAAAGGGATTATGATCTTAGCATCAAGAAGCTTTTTGATTTCTCTTTCAATCACAGGCAAAAGAAGAGGATTGATAGGTCTGAGATTTTGTTTGAAAGGGATGGTGTCCTTTTCAAGTGGGATCTTATGTTGAATGATCTCAGGGTCATAAGTTTTCAGATCACTATATTTCGAAGAAAAAACATCAGAAAATTCTTTCAAAATGCTGCAATATTTGGACTTCTGATCAACAGTCAATTCAGAGGACAGATTTATGAATTTAGCCTGGCTTTCACTTCCTATGTTGTGCTCATGAACAACAGGCTCTTTCTCCTTCTTATCTGGCTTGTAGGGGACATCGTTATGATCAAATAGCTTTTCAAGAGGTATCAAACCCCAAGGTATATAATTGTTAGGTAGTTGAACAATATCATGCTAACCCAATTTTTGTTTTAGCTTAGGCTTCTGGGATTCCTCTATTTTTAGATTCTGCTGGTCAACATGCATATCAGAAAATTCATCTACCACCTGGAGAAATCTATTAAGTTCATCATCATCTTCAAAAACTTTCCAGTATTTAATATTGTCTGGCAAAGATGGCCTATATTTGAATTGGATTTCATAATTGAGCTTGGGGGGCATGGGAGGAATAAATAGGCTGGCTGAAACAACAAGGGAATCCGTAAGATGATTCATATCTCTGGGTATATAAGAAATCTCAAAAATGGAAAAAGAATCTCTAATTTTCCATACCTCATCCCCGTGGGCTTTCAATCTGACATGCTTTGCTTGGAAAGTACTATTTACTTGTTGTATGATGAGATCCGCATCTTCGAACACCTTTAATCCTTCTATTCCCATCTCCTTAGCTGAATTTAATCCCAACATCAAGGCCTCATACTCTGCTATGTTGTTAGTATTTTTGAAATCAAGCTTAAAAGACAAATGTATAGTTTCCTTCGAAGGAGAAATCAAAACTACCCCTGCACCTGCTGAATCTTTGGTACTGGCCCCATCAAAATACATGGTCCAAAATGGAACACCCTTATCATCAGTTTGTTGTTCAGTGGGCTTCACAAGCTGCAAAGGAGCTGATTGAGAATCATCTATTTGAAGAATGCATGAGCCAAAGTCTGTGTCTACAACATAAATAGGATGATTTACAGATTTTTTTGCATCGCTGATGATGTAGGCAAGTTGATTCTCTCTGTAAGGTCTTTTTATCTCTCCTCCAAACACCGGGATCGTAGCATACGAAAGATCCATCTGCAAAGTACCTCCTAACCTTTTGCTCCATGGACGAGACAAGAGGAGTGCGAACTTGGGTGGGATATCAGCAACCACGACATTCATTACCATGCTTCTCATTGGCAATTGGGCAAGGTTTATAACAAAGTCTTTTATGAGGCCAAGGCATCTGACTTTCCTAGAGTCGAAAGAGAAGAGATCATGATATGGTTTGGTGACCTCAAGCCCAAGCTTGTCCATCACTGCTTTGGGCATAATATTATGTGATGCTCCTGAATCAAGCAAGCAGTTGTGAAGGATCTTATCATGAACATTTAGGGATATATAGAATGGTGGACAAGAATCATCTTGGTCTCTTATCATAGGCCCTATAGTTATTGTTGGTTTGTCATCTTGTAAGTTTACAAAATCAACAGATGAAGAGGTCTTTGGTTCAAGGGACTTCAGGATGGCAGACTTGAAAATATCATTCTTCATGAGTTCGTTCAATGGCATAGGTATTTTTACTTTCTGAATTTCTGATTCGAAATTAAAAGAATATGCTGATTTGTCAGAAGTTTTTACCTCGTTGGAAGGGGCTTTGAGAATGACTTGCTCCTTGACTAGGGGATGTGATTGCTTCTGCTACTGTTTTGCAGGAGTGGAGGTCTATTTTACAGGAGTAGCAGGCTGCTTGGCAGCAACTTCTTTCTTCTTCACAGGAGCAGCATGCAATGGTTTAGGGGCAGCATTTTTAGATCTTAAATTATAACCTTACTGATCATCTATCTGATAGACATATTCTTCAATACTTGCTTCATGAATTTCCTGATCCATCAGGGCTTCTTCATAATCTACTTGTGTCAAAAAGGAGGATTCATTTTCGTCACCAAAACAATTTATGTCATCTTCTTCTTCAACTTCATCATGAGATATCTGTTGTTCTTCTTCTAGTATTGCATTTTGGAAAGGGGGTCTAATTCTCTGATCATCAGCTGCATTCTTGTCTCTATGAAGGATCTAGACTTGTTGATTGTTCCTTCTGTAAGGGAAAACATTCGTATTTCTAGGGACAAAAGCATTTGGCTCTTTTGTCCTTGCTGGTTGTTGATTCTGGATCTTTAATTTTGACATTTCAGATGTCAAGTTGTCCAACATCTTGGCCATCTTTTCCATTTTGATATTAGAAGAAGAAGGGGGCTCAACATAAAACTTTTTTCTCTCAACCTTTCTTTTGAGTTTCTGAGATGCCATAACATTTGATTCGACTTCGAGGGTAGCATCTTGCATTAAAGCAAGTGTGGCTGATCTTCTTTCTCTGAGGATTAGACAAAAATCTAGATCAAAAGCAGCAAAAAAATTGATCTTTGCTGATGCATCACTTGGTTTGATCTCCGCAGGGATCTTGCCAAACATTCTATTAAATCTTTTGATGAAGTCTGAGACCGACTCCCCATCTTCTCTTCTTAAGTTTCCGAATTCAAAAATGTAATATAGTAGATCTCTTCTTTCTCCCCAGTGTTTTAAGAACACCTCTTCTAGTTGCTCAATACCTGTCACTGAATTTGTCGGTAGCTCTTTGAACCACTTCTGGGCTTGGCCATCCAAACTTTGCACAAAAACTCTGGTCCACACATCTTCTTTTGAAATGTTAATATTTTTAGCATAAGCATAAAAAGATTCTATATGTTCTTCAGCAGTATAATCCCCAGCTCCGGTAAACTTTGGCATATATTTCTGATAATCTCCAGTTGGCATGGAAGATAAGGGATTAGGCAAGACAAGTGGAACATACCTATTTGCTAAAATCTATTCCATCTTGGTTAAAGGGATAGCCATGGAAATCTTGGGGGTTGATAGAGAAGAAGAATTTTTAGTAGATGAAGGTTGAGATGGGATGGCTGAGTTTAAATAAAATGGTTGTCTTACTTCACTTTGAGCAAAATTTTCAGAAATGGGTGGAAAATAAAAGGCCTTGTAAAACTGATCGAGAAACAAGGCTAAGCTTTCTTCTCCCTTAGAGGACAGATCATGTAAAATATCTTCAAGAACAGGCAGATTAGTATGAGTGTAGAGAACACTCTCTATAGGCTTTGTGGGTGAGGAATTCAAAGAAGAAGAAGAAGAGGTTTCTTTTTGCTGAGGGGACCCTGTAATTACCTCTTTAAGGTTGGATGTAATATCATGCTAAAAAACAGAGTCTGTAATATTAGAGGAAAGTGAAGGCTCCTCTACCTTCAATTTTTCAGATAAAATTTCAATTTCCTGAGAACTATGAGTTTCAGCAGCAGGGGATTAAACTAGAGGCCTTTTAGATATGAAAGAAGAAGTGTCGGTTTGAATACCTGGATTTGATGTCTTTGCAGATTTGGAAGCATGTATTTATAAAGCCTTTCTTTTACTGATGATCTTCTCAGGGTCAGGGACTGGTGCTGCCAGTGGGTCTTCTTGGTTCGCCTTGGTGTGAGCTCTTTTCGGAGCCACTTCGTTTCAATGGAGTCGCCATATAAATGATTACAACCCAAATGATGTCCAGGCATTGTCTATCATCAAAGCTATATCTATGTAGTCTCCCAAGGAAGCTGAACTTCAATCTCCTCTCGCTGACAACGGTGCCAATTTGTTATCACTCCAGGAAAATCTCCTAGGCTGTAAGTCAGAGATGCCTGGTAACTTAATCTTTTTGGAAACTATTTTCTCAATAATAGGTGTGGGTTTGGATCAAGATGAATATATTAACCTCTGGATTGTATTCTCAAGACAGTCTTGACTATATTCATGCAACACAAGGCCTTCAAGAGCTATTGTCAGATAGGTTTGTATAACAAATGGATCAAAAAACTAATGAGTTAACCAAAACATACATAAACCATATATATGATGGGTCAACAAACTAGACAAAGATGCTTATGATTCTTGCTTAACAATCAAAAGTAAGATGACAATTACCATAGGATCATTAAATAGAGACAAAAGAACTAATTCCACTCATAAGCATAGACAAAGATGAAAGAAGGTCTGACAGTAACAAATGAAAGAAGCTTGCAGGCTGATATATTAAAGAAAGTGTCTTTCATACAAAACAGTAGAATATAGAACTCAAAATCCAACCTCTAGTTCATCTTCTACCTTTAGCTTTATAGTTTTACAATGTAGTTTTGAGATCCTAAAAACATGGATCAGATATGCTAAAGATAGAAAGTCAAAATTCAGTTTGCAAAAGATAAGGAATGATCCTCAAAATGAGGTCAATCCCACATTTCATGGTCTTCATATCTTGTAGAGTCCTTGTGCAGTGCAGAATAGCCTTACCATGCTGAGTGATGACTCTTCCAAGAGATACAATTCGAATTTGCTGAGAAGTGCAAAAAATCCAATTTGTTTCCACCAAAATAGGTGCCAAAACCAACTTGGCTACCTTTTCTAATCCTTATGCACCAAAAATGGATCTTGAAACTGAATATATAATTCATCATCCATCCATCATGAGTGTTTTCAAATGATTTGGATCGAAAAAACCTCGATTTGTGTAAAATTTATCTTCCTTTGTCCAGTTACAGGTTTCGGTGGTTAACATAGAAGACTTCTGGGTGGATTAACTACCGAAAGCTATGCTTTCAGTAATTAATGAACAATCGTCATGTTCGCCTAAACCATCGAAAAATTAGCTTTGTCAAAACTTCAAAATTTTCAAAAATGATTACCTTGATGCTTTGTTGAGTGTTCAAGGCCTTTCGAACGATGCAACTCTTCTTCGAGTAGATCTGCAAACTTCAACTTGCTGTGTGGAAGACTGTGGTATATCTACCATTGTTGTAGCTAAGTCGGCTAGAGTTTCCAAACCTGTTTTCTCTTGTGTTGGCGATTGATAATCTTTTAATTTCAGCCTCAGAATTCTAAGCTGCCTGTACAACATGTTCTCCCTTATCAGCACCCTGTTCCTGTCCTTGATTTTATCATGCTTTTCTTTGAGACTTTGGTTCATGTTGAAAAGTTCTTCATTTCTTTCAGTCAAGTCTGTATTTTCCTTTTTAATAACTCTTTCTAAGACTTCCATCTCATAGACTTGTTTAAGGAGTTTATTGATTTTCTGTGCCTTAGATGCTTTAGGTTTGCTTGAAGAAGCTTTTGCTAATGGTTGACTATGTGCCTCTGGAGGAGTTGGTGAGGGTAAGTTGGGATAATCTTCTGCAACTTGCTCAACCTGTTCATCACCTTGTGTCTCTGCTAACTCCTTCTCTGGCTCTAAGTCACTGTATGGTAAGTTTAAAGGGTTACCTCCTTCAGCGAGGTCCTTGGTCTGCTCACCCTCAAACTGTAACTTTCTTTTGGTTCTTTTTCTTTTAGTAGAGGATGATTTTGTCGGTTCTCTTGGTGGTGAGATACCCTTCCGTTTTCTATGACTGCTTTTAGGAGTAATGGTCTTCTTAGTGGCAACTTTTTTACCCTTCTCTTCCTGTTGCCAATCAGTCTGGAATTCATTCCAGAAGAGGAAGTAGTTCCAATCTACCTGCCTTTTCTTCAATGACTCTTTGAAAATGAGAGTAATGAGTCCTTGATGAGACAATCTACTTGCCACCTTAGTGGGCTTGGCCTTGACCTGCCTAGCCATTTTTGTGAGGGTTTGTGCAAGTAAAATGGTAAATTGATAAGGGATCTCCCTTTGAAGTGATTTAAAAGTTTAAAGTGGTAGAACATGACTCTGTTGTATCTACCTTCATAGGTGATATAGACAAAGATTTCCTTAAGGAGATATTGCCACTTAGGTTCCAGATAAGACATTGGTATGCCTTTTTTCCATATAAGATCTTTGTGCAGAGGCTGTAGGTAGGATCTAAATTCAATGTTTGAAGGCACAATTGATTTGAACCAGCAATCGCTTGTTCTGAGGAGACTAGTGAACTCAGCTATGGTTTCCTCATCAACCACAAACTGCTCCTTTCCCACTGTTGATGTTCTTCCATCATACGAGATAGCGAAGGTTTCAGACACCTGTTGGTGAAAATCTGCCAGTTTTTCACAATATGCATAGACTCCAGTTTTCTTGAAGAACTCAGCCACCTCAGGGTGAGCCTCAAGGTACCAAACTCCATCCAATTCATCCCTTAGAACTGGCCTTGCTTTTGACATTTAGTAATTGCTGACCTGTACCTGCGATTTAGGAAAAACTTCGGGCCAGGGAGACAAAAACTCTATGATTTAGGGTGACAAGGAGTATGACTAAGAGAAAAACAAACGGGACAGGATGACTCAAAGTTTTGATCGTAAAGCTCAATTGGAATGACAATTGGCTTGATAACGATCTGCTGAAAATGAACTCCACTCGGCAATCACCACAAAAACGGGATTATGATCTCTGAATATGTGTTTGCTTGATGAAATCACGGGCTCAAGATTGTCACAATGACTCTTGGATTCGAATTGATAATTAATGGAAATCAAATCAGAGATTAATTGGGGTCATAATGGATCTGTGTCCTCCTAACTGAAGATAGCGAGGGGCTATGTGACTAATCATTTCTGTTATTCGGGAGTCACACATGAGTTTCTGTGTCTTTGCCGAGCCTTAATTTTGAAATGACAAATGTAGTTAAAAGGACAACAGGGTATCAATCTTCGGATAGATACAACAAGAACACGCATACCTTACCACCTCCATGGACTTTCGGCAGTTATGTCTTCATGATTACGCCAATTGACAGCTGGCTCGTGCGAAAGCACGGGCTTTTCATTTTTCCTATTGAAATCTTTTCGGTGGTTAACTGAGCTTTTGCTTTTCCCTCTTAACTACCGAGAACAAAGGCTTTCGGTGGTTAATGAGCACGTTTCAGGCTTGCCTAAACCACCGAAACCTGAGATTCTGTCTTTTTCTTGACCAAAACAAATCAAAAGTTCTTTTCGAGTTTATTTACAGAAAATGGACTCTCTAACATACCTAAAAAAATTTAGAAATAAATTTTTGGACCACAATCTATCACCTAAAAAGAAAAATCTCCACCAATTTATTTGAGGAGATAACACCAGGGTAGATATGTATTCTGACATATTTAAACTACATAGATCTGTTGTAACGCGCAGAAACCCGTGGTCGGGGAGTAATACACACATGAAATACAAGTGGTTTTTAAGCGCACATCTATTGGACACCCTTGTAACCCCTGTTGGTACCCCTTCGAGTGGTAGCACATCCGACAACACCAATATACAGATTGACCTAGGCATCCTAAAGCTCTCCGTAGATAAACCAATTGGCCGCCTGACTGCTATAGTGTCACCGAGAACAACACTCGGGAATATGCTCTCTAGTACATGGGTAGTCGAGTAATACAACTAAGGGTACGGTCTAGCCTCCTTAGTTGGTGCCTTGAGATATTGGGTCGAGTACTACTATTGGATCCCACACATATATAAGAGAGCTATAGCACATGGAAAATCCTTGACTATAGACACCCTGCAAACCCTAACACTTGGGATGGAAACAACTGATCTATTGCATTACAAATTGGCCCCTGTCACATTTTTTTTTTGAAGAAACACTCTGTGCCGACATTTTTATTATTATTGAGAATTTGGGAATTCCACCACTGTAGAAGTATTCAAGGGGGAGTATAACTCCGCAAGATTTTAAAAAAAGAGAGAATTTGGGAATTCCACCACTGCAAAAGTATTCAAGGGGGAGTATAACTCCACAT
>ML783349.1:77314-104880 GCA_009831015.1 Picea engelmannii | reverse complement strand
TGACGAGACACCCTTATTTGACATCTATCCCATTGGACTCCTCTCTTTGTCCTGATCAACCTGGTACATCTCATTTTTGTGGCCCCGATTTTCATCCCGACACCTCATCCACTACCTAGGCCACCACCATGCCAACCACCAGATCTTAGACCAAGATGAATGGGAGACTAGGTTGTCCATCTTGTAATCCCAAATGTCATCCATCACCACTACCATACGAGCCAAAGTCAATGAGTCCATCCAAATAGAATTCAACGTAGTCATCCGTGAATCCATGCAGCAATTCAAAAAAGGTAAGCATGAAGAGCCCAATGTAGAGGACCCTCAACATTCCCATTATGAGCATACTCATTCCTCCCACTCCCCTTGGGGTTGTACCCACTCTTGGAATAAGGTGCCCAAAATTGACATGCATAAATTTGATGGATCCAACCCAGCAGGGTGGGTTTCTCAAATGGAACAATACTTCTCCCTCCATCATATTTGGGATGATAAGACCAAACTCCATGTAGGTGTTTTGTACCTGGATCAAGAATGGTGGTAGTGGTGGCAGTGGCATAAGAAATGTTATCCAAGAATACCCACTTGGAACATGTTCACTAAAGTAGTTTGTGCCCATTTTGATAGGGAATCACATTTTTTGAGTAGGCTCACCAAGTTGTGCCAAACTGGATCAGTCATAGATTTCATCACGACATTTGAACAGTTGGCTATTAGGACCAAGGGCTTATATTATGCATTTTACCTTGAATGATTTAGCAATGGCTTAAAGAAAGCCATCCGGGCTCATGTGAACATGCATCATCCTTCTACCTAGTTGCAGGCATGTCAATTAGTAATTGAAGCCGAGTCTATCCTTCAAGCCCCACCCAAGAAGGCTCCAGTTCCCAACTATCCTTTCCTCGGGGCTCATCCAGCTCCGACACAAACATTGAAGGTCCAAAAGGTATCTCCAACAAAAATGGCTGAATATCGCAGGCAAGGACTTTGTTACTTTTGTGATGAAAAGTATTCCCCATGGCATAAATGTAGAGAACAAAAGTTCTTCCAGATTGATGCATCAACTTCCTCTCCCTATGAAGACATCCCATCAGAGGAGGCTCCTGACCCCAAGGAGGCACAACCGAGTGATCATGATGAAGCGCCAGTTGTCACCCCTGTGGAACTCGAGGAACCAGTCATATCGCTCCATGCGCTCTCTGGTATTTTGGCCCCGCAAATAATGAAGCTCAAGAGCTACATCAAACATAGACATGTGGTGGTATTGATTGATAGTGGTAGCATCCATAATTTTATTCATCGCAATCTTGTTGATGAGATCCATTGATTTGTTTGCCCTGTTTGTAATTTTCAAATCCTCATCGGTAATGGTGGTACTATGAAGTGTGGGGGCCGCTGAGAGAATGTTAAACTCCAAATGGGTGATCCTCATCTTAAAACCCACATGTTCTCTATTTCCATGGGTGGTTGTGATATTGTCTTAGGAGTGGAATGGCTTCGCACACTAGGGCCCATCACAATGGATTATCAAGAATTATATATGAGCTTCACCAAAGACTCTCACCCCTATACCCTCCGAGGTATTCAAGCGGGCTTTCCTGAAATAATCAGATCTCACAGGATGGAAAAATTGTTGAAGAAAGGCCACCATGGTGTGATTTCTTAATTTAATTCCATCCAGGTCACTGAACATGCTTCTTAGGTAGTTCCTCCTAGCCTGCAACTCATATTGGACAATTACCCCAAGGTCTTTGAGGTTCCCACAACCCTACCTCATTCCAAGGGTGAGCATGGTCATAACATCCCTCTCCTTCCGGGCAGTCAACCCCCCAATGTACGTCCCTACAGATATCTATTTTCTAAAAAAATGAAATAGAAAATATGGTACATGAATTACTGGAGGCAGGGGTAATTTTCCCTAGTACTAGCCTATCTTCTTCACCAGTGGTGATGGTGTTAAATAAAGAAGGTACTTGGTGCATGTGCCCTGATTTTCATGCCCTTAATAAATTTACCATCAAAGATAAGTTTCCCATTCATGTCATTCATGATCTGTTACATGAACTCCAAGGTGCCTATGTATTCACCAAATTAGATCTTCACTCCGGCTATTGCCAGATCTGAATGAAGGAGGTAGATATTCCGAAGACTGCTTTCATAAGCCATGAAGGACATTATGAATTCTTGGGCATTCCTTTTGGCCTTTGCAATGCCCCATTCACCTTTCAAAGTCTCATGAATACAATATTGAAACCTTACCTTCGGAAGTTTGAATTGGTTTTCTTTGATGACTTCCTCATTTACAGCCATACATGGCATAACCACCTTCTTCATGTGGACAAAGTCCTTCACTTTCTGTAGGAAAACCAATTGTTTGTCAAAAAGACTAAATGTTCATTTGGAGCCAACAAAGTGGAATACTTGGGACACATTGTCAGTCGTGAAGGGGTTAAAATGGACCCCAAAAAGATACAAGCTATGCAAGAGTGGCCATGACCCACAACCCACGACCTTGAAACGCCTAAGGGGTTTTCTTGGTCTAAATGGATATTACAGGAAATCTGTCCACCATTATGGAAAAATTGATAAGCCATTGACTGACCTCCTTAAGAGGAATGCATTTCATTGGACACCTGCTGCTGATAAAGCCTTCACATAGTTAAAGAGGGCCATGTGTACTACTCCTGTCCTAGTAGCTCCTAACTTCAATAAAACCTTTGTGGTGGAATCAAATGCTTCTAGAAATGGTATAGGCGTGGTGCTCACACAAGAGGGTCGACCTTTGGCCTTTACTAGCCAAGCGTTGAGTGGCCACAATGTGGGCAGATCTACGTATGAAAAAGAAATGATGGCCATTCTCCATTTGGTGCACACATGGCGACCACATCTCTTCGGACATTGTTTTCAGATCAAAACATATCACCATACTCTGGAATATTTTTTTTAGCAACGACTATTCTCCCCAGAACAAAATAAGTGGCTGACCAAAATTTCTGGTTATGATTATGAAATCATATACTAAAAGTGAAAATATAATATAGTAACCGATGCATTTTCCATACAACATGAGGAGGAAGGCTCCCTCTTTTCCTTATCCTTACCAGTCCCTGATTGGATTGAAGAAGTACGCAAAGACTGGCTAACACACCCGACTATCTCCAATATAATTTAGCGACTTCAGGAGGACCCTAATCCTCCCATCGACTACACTTGGCAGGATAATATTCTTAGATATAAGGATCACCTAGTTCTATCACTCTCTTTATCACTAAATTTGAGTCTCTTAAATGAGTTACACTCATCAGATATTGTAGGTCACTCAAAGTTCCAAAAGACATATGCTTGTGCCTGTCATTCTTTTTTCTAGGCAGGAATGAAAAAGGATATCCTTCACTTTGTCACAAAATGTGAGGTGTGCCAACATAATAAAGGTGAAACTATCAAGTCTCTAGGTGCCCTACAACCCCTACCAATTCTAGCTTCTATGTGGACATAAATCTCCATGGATTTTATAGGGGGCCTTCCTAAATCTAGGACCAAGTCCGTCATCATGGTGGTGGTTGATCGCCTCTCCAAGTATGCTCATTTTTGTGCATTACCACACCCTTTCACACCAACACTAGTAGCATAAGTTTTCCTCGATTAGATTTTCAAGTTACATGGCATGCCCATCTCTATTGTCTCTGATCGGGACCCAACTTTCACCAACACATTTTGGCAAGAGTTATTTAAATTACAGGGCACCCAATTGAACATGAGAACAAACTATCACCCCTAGTATGATGACCAAACCAAAGTGGTCAACAAATGTTTGGAAACCTACTTGAGGTGTTTTTCTTTGGACAAACAACACCAGTGGGTGCAATGGCTCCCCTTGGCAGAATGGTGGTACAATACTTCCTATCATACAACCACTAAAATGACCCCATATGAAGCAATGTATGGCCAACGCCCACCTACAGTCATTACCTATCTTCCAGGCACATCAAACGTCCAATCTATTGATATAATGCTACAAGGTCACACAACTACCCTAGTGGCTCTGAAGGATAACCTCCACATGGTCCAAAATCGCATGGAGCAATAGGCAGACTAACATTGTTCAAAAAGGGTTTTTTAGGAAGGTGACCAGGTGTTTCTATGACTCCAACCTTACAAGCACACATCTCTCAAAGCCCAGGGGCATCACAAGTTGACACCCGAGTTTTATGGGCCCTCCCAGATCATCAAGTGTATTGGTTCAATGGCTTACAAATTGGCCCTTCCTACTACTTCCAAAATCCATCTAGTGTCGATGTCTCTTGTCTGAAGAAAGTGGTGGGACAACATGGTAGGGTCCAAACCATCCTTCCAGAATTAGATGAAGAAGGCTCCCTTTGGCTCCAACTAGAAGCAATCCTCAATCACCCTGAACATCAGCTACGTGTCTGAACTATCAAGGAAGTGTTGATCAAGTGGAAGGACACCTCACAAGAGGATGCGACCTGGGAACCAACAACCGTACTCCAACATTTTCCGCACCTACAACCTTGAGGAAAAGACTTCTTTTGAAGGGGGAGGGCATGTGAGGATCCAATCCTAACCCCTCTCCATGGGTCATTAGTTAGTAGGATATGTTTTCTATGTAATAAAGTATGACATTAGTTAATAAGGCCTAATAAATAAAGGAGAATAAGTCAACGTAAGAAGACCTAATAGAATCTTCCGCTTCTAGAAAGATCTTCCTCTAGAAGTTTCTAGTGGCCCCGATCTCCTGATCACCCTAGTAAATCTCATTTTTAGTGGCCCCGATTTTTGTCCCGACACTTCATCCACTACCTAAGCTGCTACCATGCCAACCACCAGATCTCAGACCCAAGATGAATAGGAGACTAGGCTGTCCAGCTTAGAATCCCAAATGGCATCCATCACCACTACCATACGAGCCGAAGTCCAAGAGTGCATCCAAACAAAAGTCAATGTAGCCATCCGTGAATCCATGCAACAATTCATAAAAGGTAAGCAGGAAGAGCTGAATGTAGAGGACCCTCAACATTTCCATTATGAGCATACTCATTCCTCCCACTCACCTTGGGGTTCTCCCCACTCTTGGAATAAGGTGCCCAAAGTTGACATACATAAATTTGATGGATCCAACCCAGCCATGTGGGTCTCTCAAATGGACCAATACTTCTCCCTCCATAATATTTGGGATGTTGAGACCAAACTCCATGTAGGGGTTTTGTACCTAGATCAAGAACAATGGTAGTGGTGGCAACGGCATAAGAAATGTTATCCGTGAATACCCACTTGGAACATGTTCATTGAAGTAGTTTGTGCCCGTTTTGATAGGGAATTAGATTTTTTAGGTAGGCTTACCAAGTTGTGCCAAACTAGATCAATCACATATTTCATCATGACATTTGAACAGTTGGCTATCAGGACTCAGAGCTTATCTGATGCATTTTACCTTGAATGTTTCATCAGTGGCTTAAAGGAAGCCATCTAGGCTCATGTGAACATGCATCATCCTTCTACCTGGTTGCAGACATGTCAATTAGCAATTGAAGCCGAGTCCATCCTTCAAGTCCCACCCATGAAGGCTCCAGTTCTCAACCATCCTCGCCCCAAGGCTCACCTAGCTCCGACACAAACACTGAAGGTACAAAATGTATCTCCAACATAAATGGATGAATATCACAAGAAAGGACTTTGCTACTAATGCAATTAAAAGTATTCCCCAATGCATAAATGTAGAGAACAAAATTTCTTCCAGATTGATGCATCAACTTCCTCTCCCTATGAAGACATCCCATCAGAAGAGGTTCCTGACCCCGAAGAGGCGCAATCAAGTGATCACACTGAAGCTCCAGTTGTCACCCTTGTGCAACCCAAGGAACCTGTTATATCACTTCATGCACTCTTTGGTATTTTGGCCCCGCAAACATTGAAGCTCAAGGGCTACATCAAACATAGACATGTGGTTGTATTGATTAATAGTGGTAGTGCCCATAATTTTATTCATCGCAGGTTTGTTGATGAGATCCATTTCTTTGTCTGCTCTATTTCTAATTTTCAAATCCTCATCGCTAATGGTGGTACTATGAAGTGTGGGGGTCGATGTGAGAATGTTAAATTCCAAATGTGTGATTCTCATCTTAAAACCCACATGTTCTCTATTTCCATGGGTGGATGTGATATTGTCTTAGGAGTGGAATGACTTCACACTCTGGGGCCCAATGGATTATCAATGATTATATATGAGCTTCACCCAAGACGCTTACCCCTAGACCCTCCGAGGTATTCAAGCGGGTTCTCCTGAAATCATCAGCTCTCACAGGATGGAAAAACCGTTGAAGAAAGGCCACCATGGTGTGATTGCTCAATTTAATGGCATCCAGGTCACTGAAAATGCATCTCAGGTACTTCCACCTAGCCTACAAATCATCTTGGACAAGTACCCCAAGGTCTTTGAGGTTCCCACAACCCTACCTCATTCTAGGGGTGAGCATGATCATAGTATCCCTCTCCTTTCAGCCAGTCAACCCCCAATGTACGTCCCTACATATATCCATTTTCTAAAAAAAATGAAATATAAAATATGGTACATGAATTATTGGATGCGGGGGTAATTCTCCCTAGTACCAGCCCATATTCTTCATTAGTGGTGATGGTATTAAAGAAAGAAGGTACTTGGCGCATGTGCCCTGATTTTCGTGCCCTAAATAAACTGACCATCAAAGAAATGTTTCCCATTCCTGTCATTGATGATATGTTAGATGAACTCCAAGGAGCCTGTGTATTCACCAAATTATATCTTTGCTCCGGTTATCACCAGATCCAAATGAAGGAGGTTGCCTTTAGCTTCAACCAAAAGTAGTCCTCAATCACCGTGAACATCAACTGTGTGGCCGAAATATCAAGGAAGTGTTGATCAAGTGGAAGGACACCTCACTAGAGGATGCGACCTGGGAACCAACAACCATACTCCAACATTTTACGCACCTGCAACCTTGAGGACAAGGATAATTTTGAAGGGGGAGGGCATGTTAGGATCCGATCCTAACCCCTCTCCATGGGTTATTAGTTAGTAGGATATGTTTTCTATATAATAAAGGCCAACATTAGTTAATAAGGCCTACTAAATAAAGGAGAATAAGTCAACATAAGAAGACCTAATAGAAGCTTCCGCTTCTAGAAAGATATTCCTCTAGAAGTTTCCATAGAAGGTAGAATTAGTATAAATAAGAGTAGGAGGCATTGGATATTTTTGTCTTGGAGATTATTGTAATAGAACTCTGCTCTGCTGGAGATTTCCCCCTCGAACATGCAAGTGAACATTGTTATCATTAATAAAGGTGCTCTTTCTGGTGTTATTATGGTATTATTCTGATATTGTTCTGGATATATCATTGTTGTTCTGCCATTGCTTGCTAAATATTTCTTTTCTGCATACTATATTATATCTAGAATATTGCAAGTGGTATCATAGCTCTTTCCCGAGCAAGACTTGTGGGGTATTTTTTTTTTTTCCAGTGTAGAGACGTATTTCGACGTCTTTAAGCTACAAAGATCTATCATTATGCCCATAAACCCATGGTCGGGGAGTAATACACGCAAGAAATACAAGTGGGTTTTAAGTGCACATCTATTGGCCACCCTTATAAACCATGTTGGTACCCCTTCGAGTGGTAGTGCATCAGATAACACTTGTATACAGATCGACCTAGGGATCCTGAAGCCCTTCATAGATAAACCGATCAACTAACTCACTATTATAGTGTCATCGAGAACATCACTCGAAAATATACTCTCTAGTACCTGGGTAGTACGACTAAGGGTACGGTCTAGCCTCCTTAGTTGGTGCCCTGAGATATTGGGTCGAGTACTACTATTGGACCTTGCACGTATATAAGAGAGTTATAACATAGGGAATGTTGGATTTTCAATGAGCTATGGCTCATGTATCATTTTTAATTTTTTTGTTTAACTATTACTTGAACCATAACTACTTCAACAAACCAAGATCACAAGAAGAATAACCATGCACAAGAACACAAGAAGTATCCTAGGAAACCCTTATCAACAAGGGAAGAAAACCCAACCAATCCTTTGCTATATTCCTCAAGAGAAAGACCTCCCACATCATCACCAAACCTAGCACACAAGAGGGTGCTGCAATTTTCATAATTTCAGACCACAACATCTGAAATCATGAGATGACACAATGATAAGTGTGTTTCCTCAATGGGGATTCAACTTTATTTATATAAGACTCGTCACATCAAATGATGTGTCTTTTTACACAATAGGGCCGACCTCAATAACTCAAAATATAATTAATAATTACCATATTAATTATCTTTTATATTCATTGTCTATTACATTAATGTGGGGTTGACTTGTACCCTTTACATTACAATTAGGTTTACAGGAAGGTCTGACTCTTGAAAAATGTAGCAAGGGATCTCATACACCCACTAGTGCTCAACCACTAGGGGCACATCCATAGGGATGTCCATATCTCTATCTCACTGCATTACATAGAAGAACCACTCTCACTAGTGCTCAACCACTAGGATCATGTTCACCTATGCTCGTCCATAGGGACGTCCACTCAACAGATATTCTTTCCCACTGCCTTACACATGAGATTCATCTGGACTTCATCATCAACTCTATGCTTATAGGAGGCTAATACATCATCTTCATCTCTGTCTCATGACGATGCATCGAGCTCTTTGGGAATTCACACATTCACCTTGTGCTCAGCCACATGCATGTCCAACTCTGCAAATATCCTTTCTCACTGTGTTACACAAGAGAATCATCTGGAGTTCTTCTCAACTCTCTATAAGGAGGAGGAAATCTCTACATTCTAGCTCTGTCTCAGATAGGAACCACACACCCCTCTCAGGGGCTCTCTCTCAGGTTTGTGTCTTGGAGAATGTCTCACGCAACTGTAATCATCAAAACTCCCTCTCAGGTAGGGAGGCATTTCTCCATTAGGCCAAGTCTCGCACGGAAGTACTCGAACTTTGTCTTGGCTGTAGTCATCAATACTCCCTCTCAACTATAAAGGTATTCTTCACCAAGTCAGTTTGGCGAAGATGTTTGTAAACTGCTCATGTGTAGGAAGGTACTGCACGTGTACTACTTTCCTCTGCATCATGTCTTTGAAAATAATATTTTATTTCAATGTGTTTCGATCTATCATGAAACACAGGTTTCTCAAAGAGCTTCACACAACTCTGGTTATAATCATAGGATCCATCTCATGATCAAGTAAATATGTCAAAGGCTTATGAAGCCACACTGCTTCGCATACTCAATAATATATACTTTGCTTCTGTGGTACTCAAGGCCACAAAGTTTTGTTTCCTGCTGCACCAGGAAATCATGGCAAACAACATTTGGATGTGCTCTTCTAGTCCACTATACTTTCTATCCATTCTACATATCCCTCTAAACTCAAGTCTTCACTGGAGGCATATCTCCGACCATATCTAACTGTGCCTCATAGATATCTCAATACAGGTTTTCTTGTTGTCCAGTGAGTCTTTATCGGTTGACTCATGGAATGACTAAGTAAATTCACTGCATGGCATGAATCAAGTCTGGTGTTAACTAGATACATCAGTGATCCTATCAGCTATGGATCAATCTCATATGAATCATCATCATTCATTTTCTTCAAATCCATCACCGTGGATTTTCATTTTGTCATACTGAACTTCTTTAATATTCCCACTGTATATTTTCCTTGAATCATAAAAAAGTCTCATTGGTCCTTTGTCATACATCTTGTCCCAAGAAGTAGTGCATCATACCCAAATCCTTCATCTTGAAATTAGAAGTTGAGGCTTTCTTGTATTCAACAACACAACTTCTTGAATAAGTCATCAAAATCAGGCTCTCGTCACCAACAATGTAATAGTATAGGTTTGGATCAACAATACTTTCGCTGACACCCCAAACTCATCAAGAATCCATCTATCTGATGTAGTTTCCAACTCATGGATGGTAGTATAGATGGGAGTGCATTGGGATACTGGATCAATATGTCTCATCATAGTTCACTCCCTCTGCTTGTGAGTATCCTTTGACTACAAGTCTCGTTTTTTTATTTCTCGACACTTCCATCAGCTGCATGTCTTTATGCCTCTTGTAGAGTTTTTCAAGCCCAGACATGCCTTTTATGGCCTATTGCAATGTCTTATCAATGGCTATCTCTCTCTGGACTACTGAAGGGGAAAAAGGCATTGTCTCTCTTTCTCAATTAGTTTGACTCTTTCTGAGTAAAGTGACTCCCTCTGAAGTCTGAAGGATACGAATTTTCCTTTGATGTTAACTTGGAGTCTTCACTTCTAGTGTGTTGTTCTTCTGAATGCACCAAGACTTCTCTGGGTCCATTATTGCACCAAGAGTTCCTTCCTCCTGCAAGTACCCTCATGACAATGATACAAACAATATATGTACAAGTGCATACTTGAGGGTGCTGATATGATTTCTCCAATGGAACCTAGTTGATTTATGTCCTATGGCATCTTCATGAAGAAGGTAGTCACAATGTCACCTTTTTGTATCACCCACAATAAGTCTTCCTCTGAAGTCTTGTCTTCTAGGAACTTGAAGTTGCTTGATTCATCAAGCTTATCTTCCATCATAGTTCTGGCACTGCACATCGATTCCACTTTGCTTGTATTCCACATAAAGTGACCTTGAAACTGGTCCACATATGCTTTGGTAGCAACATAGATAGTGTATAGAGGATTAGAAGAAATTAGAGTGGCACCAGAGCCAATGTTTACAATGACACCCTTCTTCCTTTTCAACATTCCAGGGAGCACAGTGTGGACCATTCTAGTAGTACCCTCTACATTCACTGCTATTAGATTCTTGAGAAGCTGGGAATCAACTTCATGAAAGAACCTGGCATAGGGGTAGCACACCCCAATATTGTTGATCAAAATTCCAACATCCAAGTCATTAATGGCCTCATCTACTCTGCTCATGTCTTCTATAAGATCTCCACTGAAATCCACCACAAAAAATTCCGTAGTGGAGCGTCCACTCTATACTAAGCTCTGCTGCTGGAAAAATTCTGCTGCCTGGCTTCATGGAGCCATGACCAAAGTGGGCCACTCTTTTGTTTCTTGAGGGATTCATCTGACCTCCATAAAACACCTACAACTCTCTTGTTTGTTGCGTAACCATGATTTCCCCTAACAAATTCTGCAGTGGAGCCTTTAGTATGTCCTAATGTTTGTAGTTGCGACTAGAAAATAGATTGAATCGTATGTGGATGGATTGGACGACCAAGTGTAGGGAGAATTGAACCCATGACCTTCCCTATCCCATCTGTGGGGTCTGTCACTATTTCCCATGATCCATACTCACTCAAATTCTTCCCAGGTCTAAGAAAGGTCACCCATATCCATTTTAGGAATCTACTTGAAGTGATGAGGATGGTAAGTAGGCCAAGGGCTCAGACTAGGAGGAGAATCATTCTCTCTGGGCCTGCTTGGTTCAGGAACACCACCAATGGATTTGATGCTTCCAATTCAATTTCAATCCCCAAAGTCTATGCTCTACGCTAAATCTGAGGATCCCTTCCAAAATGTTTGAGCTTGAAAGTTGAGGTCCAAAAGATCCAACACAGTGAAGAAGCTTGTATAGCTACCGAATCCTTGATCCCATTTGATGAAGAATAAGCAATGAAAGAGAGACGATTTCTGCATATTTACGGTGTATTCCCATCATTATTTGGTGTGTTTTATTTTATCTATCTTTCATGCCACCGCAGTTAGATATTTAACAACTTGTTTTGCTTAGAATTCACACTGCCTGGACTACCTAATAAAGTCCTATAGCTGGTATGATGAGCTTTAGACTGTCTGAACTTCCTATTACAGTCTTGTAGCTGGTATACCGAGCCTCTCCTAGGTAGTGACTACCTTTTCTAGTAGGTCGAGTTGCCAAGGAACAAGTGGTGACCTTTCCATGCTATCTAGGAAGCTTGAACAAGGTTTAGTTTAGGCTTGCGGTTATTTTTAAGGAGGGTTACCACCGGGTTGAGGAAGGATCATCCTTCTTCCTTCATGCTTTAGGGGGTCCGACCCTTCTCCTAGGCTCCGACCTCTTTTCCATATTCCATGGCTGCTGATCAAGGGTTGAATTCACCACATGAATGAGATCCGACCCTCTTCATCTACCACATATTTGTCAAGAGGGGTCCGACCTCATAAACTGCCACATAATTTTCAAGGGGAGGTCCGACCCTCTTCTCTTCACACCTACAACAGACCTTACCTTCAATTTTAAGTGTGCAATGGTTTTGTTCAAGCCTTATATGATACCATGTTGGATTTTCAATGAGCTATGGCTCATGTATCCTCTTAAAATTTTTTGTTTAACTATTACTTGAACCATAACTACTTCAGAAAACCAAGATCACAAGAAGAATAACCATGCACAAGAACACAAGAAGTATCCTGGGAAACCCATTTGAACAAGGGAAGAAAACCCAGCCAATCCTTTTCTATATTCCTCAAGATAAAGACCTCCCACACCATCACCAAACCTAGCACACAAGAGGGTGCTGCAATTTTCATAATTTCAGACCACAACATCTGAAATCATGAGATGACACCATGATAAGTGTGTTTCCTCAATGGGGATTCACCTTTATTTATATAAGACTTGTCACATCGAATGATGTGTCTATTGGCACAATAGGGCCGACCTCAATAACTCAAAATATATTAATAATTACCATATTAATTATCTTTTACATTCATTGTCTATTGCATTAAGGTGGGGCTGGCCTGTACCTTTTACATTACAATTAGGGTTATAAGCAGGTCTGACTCTTGAACAATATAGCAAGGGATCTCATACACCCACTAGTGCTCAACCACTAGGGGCACATCCATATATCTGGCTCACTTCATTACACAAAAGATCCACTCTCACTAGTGCTCATCCATTAAGATCACGTTCACCTTTGCTCGTCCATAGGAACGTCCACTCAATAGATATTCTTTCCCACTGCATTACATAGGACATTCATATGGAGTTCATCATCATATCTCTGCTCAGAGGAGGCTAATACATCATCTTCATATCTGTCTCATGACGATGCACCCAGATCTTTGGGAATTCACACGTTCACCTTGTGCTCAGCGACAGGCACGTCCAACTCTGTAGATCTCCTTTCTCACTGCATTACATAGGAGAATCATCTGGATTTCCTCTCAACTCTCTTTAAGGAGGAGGCCATCTCTATGTTCTAGCTTTGTCTCATATAGGAACCACACACCCCTCTTAGGGGCTATCTCTCAGGTTTATGTCCTGGAGAATGTCTCACATAGATGTAATCATCAACAGTGAAAACCCTTGACTATAGACACCCTGCAACCCTAACCCTTGGGACGACAAAAACTGATCTATTGCATTACAATTTGGCCCCTGTCACATTTTTCGATGCAGAAACACTCCCTGCCGACATTTTTTTATTATTGAGAATTTGGGAATTCTACCACTACAAAAGTATTCAAGGGGGAGTATAACTCCGCAGGAGTAAAACAAACCAGTGAATTTAGGAATTCTGCCAGTGCAGAAGTATTCAAGGGGGAGTATATCTCTGCAGGAGTTAAAAAAAAAGTTTGGGGCCCATCAACACAATTATTTGTAATCTAGTCCATTGCATTCCTCTCTTCATTCTTATTGCAGTGGTGCCCTTCTCTTTTAAGACTTTTTTTCCCCACAGTCCCACCCCTTGCCGAGACACTCTTATTTGACATCTATCCCATTGGATTCATCTCTTTGTCATGACCACCCTTGTACATATTATTTTTTGTGGCCTTGATTTCTGTCCCAAAACCTCATCCACTACCTAATCCTCTACCATGCCAATAACCAGAGATCATACCAAAGATGAATGGGAAACTAGGATGTCCATCTTAGAATCCCAAATGGCATCCATCATCACTACCATATGAGTTGAAGTCAAAGATTCCATTCAAACAGAAGTCAACGTAGCCATCCATGAATCAATGCAATAATTCACAAAAGGTAAGCAAGAAGAGCCCAATGTAGAGGATCCTCACCATTCCCATTATGAGCATATTCATTCCTCCCACTCCCCCTGGGTTTCTCCCCACTATTGGAATAAGGTGCCCAAAGTTGACATGCATAAATTTGATGGATCCAACCCAATTGAGTGGGTCTCTCAAATGGAACACTACTTCTCCCTCCATAATATTTGGGATGATGAGACCAAACTCCATGTAGGGGTTTTGTACTTGGAAAAAAAATGGTGGCAGTGGCATAAGAAATGTTATCTAGGAGCACCCACTTGGAACATGTTCACTAAAGAAGTTTGTGCCCATTTTGATAGGGAATCACATTTTTTGGGTAGGCTCACCAAGCTGCGCCAAATTGGATCAGTCACAGATTTCATCACAACATTTGAAAAGTTGGCTATTAGGAATCAGGGATTATTTGATGCATTTTACCTTGAATGTTTGATCAGTTGCTTAAAGGAAGCCATCTAGGCTCATGTGAACATGCATCATCCTTATACCTAGTTGCATGCATGTCAATTAGCAACTGAAGCCAAGTCCATCCTTCAAGCCCCACCCATGAAGGCTCCAATTGTCATCCATCCTCACCTCGGGGCTAACCCAGCTCTGACACAAACATTGAAGGTCCAAAAGGTATCTCTAGAAGAAATGGATGAATATCGTAAGCACATACTTTGCTAATATTGTGATGAAAAGTATTCCCCAGAGCATAAATGTAAAGAACAAAAGTTCTTCCAGATTGATGCATTAACTTCTTCTCCTTATGAAGACATCCCATCAGAGGAGGCTCCTGACCCCGTAGAGGTGCAACCAAGTGATCATGCCAAAGCTCCAGTTGTCACCCTTGTGGAACCCGAGGAACCAATCATATTGCTTCATGCACTCTTCAATATTTCAGCCCCGCAAACATTGAATCTCAACGACTACATCAAACATAGACAAGTGGTGCTATTGATTGATAGTGGTAGCGACCATAATTTTATTCATCGCAGGCTTGCTGATGAGATCCATTTATTTGTCCACCCCATTTATAATTTTCAAATCCTCATCACTAATGGTGGTACTATGAAGTTTGGGGACTACTGTGAGAATGTTAAACTCCAAATGGGTGATTCTCATCATAAAACCCACATGTTCTCTATTTCCATGGGTGGTTGTGATATTGTCTTAGGAGTGGAATGGCTTCACACTTTGGGGCCCATCACAATGGATTATCAAGAATTATATATGAGATTCACCCAATATGCTCACCCCTATATCCTCTGAGGTCTTCAAGTGAGCTCTCCTAAAATCATCAACTCTCACAGGATGGAAAAACTTTTGAAGAAGGCCACCATGGTGTGATTGCTCAATTTAATGCCTTCCAGTTCACTGAACATGCATCTCAGGTAGTTCCTCCTAGCCTTCAACTCATCTTGGACAAGTACCCAAAGGTATTTAAGGTTCCCCCAATCCTACCTCATTCCAGGGGTGAGCATGATCATAGAATTCCTCTCCTTCCAGGAAGTCAACTCCCCAATGTACGTCCCTGCATATATACATTTGCTAAAAAAAATGAAATAGAAAATATGCTACAACAATGATTGGAGGCGGGGGTAATTCGCCCTAGTACCAACCCATATTCTTCACCAGTGGTGATGGTCTTAAAGAAAGAAGGTACTTGATGCATGTGCTATGATTTTTGTGCCCTGAATAAACTAACCATCAAAGATAAGTTTCCCATTCCTATCATTGATGATCTGTTACATGAACTCCAAGATGCCTATGTATTCAACAAAATAGATCTTCGCTCTGGCTATCACCAGATCTAGATGAAGGAGGCAGATATTTCGAAGACTTCTTTCAGAACTCATGAAGGAAATTATGAATTCTTGGTCATGCCTTTTGGCCTTTGCAATGCCCCATCCACCTTTCAAAGTCTCATGAATACACTATTGAATCCTTACCTTCGAAAGTTTGTATTTGTTTTCTTTGATGACATCCTCACTTACAACCACACTTGGGATAGCCACCTTCTTCATGTAGACAAAGTCCTTCACTTGTTGCAGGAAAACCAATTGTTTTTCAAAAAGACCAAATGTTCTTTTGGAGCTAGCGAAGTGGAATACTTGGGACACATTGTCAGTCGCGAAGGGGTTAAAGTGGACCCCAAAAAGATACAAGCTATGTAGGAGTGGTCGTGACCCACGACCTTAAAATGCCTAAGGGGTTTTCTTGGTCTCATAAGATATTACAGGAAATTTGTCCACCATTATGGAAAAATTGCTAAGCCCTTGATCGACCTCCTTAAGAAGAATGCATTTCATTGGACACCTACTGCTGAGCAAGCCTTCACAAAGTTAAAGCAGGCCATGTGTACTACTCCTTTCCTAGCAACTCCTGACTTCAATAAAACCTTTGTGATGGAATCATATGCTTCTGGCAATGGTATAGGAGCGGTGCTCACACAAGAGGGTTGACCTTTGGCCTTTACTAGCCAAGTGTTGAGTGGCCGCAATATGGGAAGATCTATGTATGAAAAAGAAATAATGGCCATTCTCCATGCAATGCACCCATGGCGGCCATATCTCTTGGGAAATTATTTTTAGATAAAAAATGATCACCATAGTCTGAAACATTTTTTGGAGCAATGACTATCCTCCCCAGAACAAAATACGCAGCTGGCCAAAATGTTGGGTTATCATTATGAAATCATATACAAAGAGGGAAAATATAATATAGTAGTCGATGCATTGTCCAGACAACATGAGGAGGAAGACTCCCTCTTTTCCTTATCCTTACCGGTCCCTGATTGGATTGAAGAAGTACTCCAAGAGTGGCAAACACACCTGACTATCTCCAAGATAATTCAACACCTCTAGGAGGATCCTAATCCTCCCATCAACTACACTTGGCAGGAAAATATTCTCAGATATAAGGATCGCCTGGTTCTATCAACCTCTTCAACACTAAATCCAAATCTCTTAAATGAGTTACACTCATCAACTATTGTAGGTCACTCGTGGTTCCAAAAGACATATGCTTGTGCCATTCTTTTTTCTAGGTAGGCATGAAGAAGGATATCCTTCATATTGTCACAAAATGTGAGGTTTTCTAATGTAATAAAGGTGAAACTATCAAGTCTCTAGGTGCCCTTTAACCCCTATCCATTCTAACTTCTCTGTTGATAGAAATCTCCATAGATTTTCTAGTGGGACTTTCTAAACTTGTAAACAAGTCTGTCATCATGGTGGTGGTTGATCATCGCTCCAAGTATGCTCATTTTTGTGCATTACCCCACCCTTTCACACCAGAACTAGTAGCACAAGTTTTCCTCAATGATATTTTCAAGTTACATGGCATGCCCATCTCTATTGTCTCTCATTGGGACCTAACTTTCACTAGCACATTTTGGCAATAGCTGTTTAAATTGTAGGGCACCTAATTGCACATGATTTTATAGTGGGCCTTCCTAAAGATGGGAACAAGTTCGTCATCATGGTGGTGGTTGATCGCCTCTCCAAGTATGCTCATTTTTGTGCATTATCCCACCCTTTCACACCGACACTAGTATCACAAGTTTTCCTTGATCGGATTTTCAAGTTACATGGCATGCCCATCTCTATTATCTCTGATTGGGACCTAACTTTCACGAATACATTTTGGCAAGAGCTGTTGAAATTGTAGGGCACCCAATTGAACATGAGCACAACCCATCATCCCCAGTCTGACAGCCAAACCAAAGTGGTCAACAAATGTTTGGAAACCTATTTGAGGTGTTTTTCTTCGCACAAACAACATCGGTGGGTGCAATGGCTCCCCTTGGTAGAATGGTGGTACAATACTTCCTATAATACGACCACTAAAATGATCCCATATGAAGTAGTGTATGGCCAATGCCCACCTACAATCAATACCTATCTTCCAGGCACATCAAAGGTCCAATCTATTGATACAATTTTGCAAGGTCGCACAACTACCCCAGCGGCTCTGATGGATAACCTCCACATGGCCCAAAATTGCATGAAGCAACATATGGACCAACATCATTCAGAAAGGTTTTTTTAGGAAGGTGACTAGGTGTTTCTCTGTCTCCAACCTTACAAGCACACATCTATCAAAGCCCAGGGAAATCATAAGTCGACATCCAAGTTTTATGGGCCCTACTAGATCATCAAGCGTATTGGTTTGGTGGCCTACAAAATGGCCCTTCCTTCTACTTTGAAAATCCATCAGGTGTTCCATGTCTCATGTCTGAAGAAAGTGGTGGGACAACATTGCAGGGTACAAACCATCCTTCCAGAATTAGATGAAGAAGGCTCCCTTTGGCTCCAACTAGAAACAATCCTCAATCATCGTGAACACTATCTACGTGTCCGAACTATCAAGGAAGTGATAATCAAGTGGAAGGACACCTCACCAAAGGATGTGACCTGGGAACCAACAACCATACTCCAACAATTTTTGCACCTGCAGCCTTAAGGACAAGGCTGCTTTTGAGGGGGAGAGCATGTTAGGATCCAATCATAACCTCTCTCTATGAGTCATTAGTTAGTAGGATATGTTTTCTATGTAATAGACGCTGACATTAGTTAATAAGTCCTAATAAATAAAGGAGAATAAGTCAATGTAAGAAGATAGAAGCTTCTGATTCTAGAAATATATTCCTCTAGAATATTTCTTAGAAGGTATAATTAGTATAAATAAGAGTAGGAGGCATTGGATATTTTTGTCTTGGAGATTATTGTAATAGAGATTTGTTGTGATGAAGGTTTTCCCCTCAAAGAGGCAAGTGAACATTTCTATCATTAATAAAGGTGCTCTTTTTGGTGTTATTATGGTATTATTCTGATATTGATTTGGATATATCATTGTTGTTCTGCCATTGCTTGCTAAATATTTATGTTCTGCATACTATATTATATTTGGAATATTGCAAGTAATCTCAAGCAAGATTCACCTATAGTGAAAAGAAGTTGGGAACACAAGAAAGAAAATTCCCTGTTTTTTCAAGCAACTCTCTGTGCTTAGAAAAATAAAAATAAGTGGGTTATCGATAGTGGATTCTCTAGTCATATGACATGCGATAGAACAAATTTCATCACCTTCAAGAAAAATGAGGGAAACATTACCTTTGGAGACAATGTCAGATAGAAGATAGTTGGAAAAGGCATCCTCATCCTTGACAACGAAAAAGCTAAAATAGAAAAGGTTATGTGTGTTGAAGATCTAAAACATAATCTTCTCAGTGTAAGCCAAATGTGTGATCAAGGACATAATCTCATATTTAACTCCCGAGAATGTGAGATCATAAAATCAAACTCAAGCAAGATGATAACAAAAGGAATAAGAACCCCGAATAACATATATGTTCTTAATGAAATCAATGGAGAAAAGTGTTTTATAGGACATATAGATGAAAGTTGGTTGTGGCACAAAAGAATGGGTCATATGAACTTTGACAATATAGTAAAAATCAATACCAAATAAATAGTAAGAGACGTGCCAAAAATCATAAAACCCTCAAGCGCTATTTGTAAGAAGTGTCAGCATGGAAAAGAGTCAAGGGTGAACTTCAAAACAAAGTAATATGCAACTTCCATGCCTTTGGAACTTGTACATACAGATCTTTGTGGATTAGTAAGGACTAAAAGCTTGCAGGGAGAAATGTACTTCATGTTGCTCATCGATGACTATACAAGAATGACTTGGGTTACTTTCCTCAAAAATAAATCTGAAGCATTAGACAAATTCAAGGCATTCAAAAATCTAGTTGAGAAAGAGACAAAGATGAAAATCAAATGTTTAAGGTTTGACAATGGAGGTGAATTCACATCCAATGAGTTTGTGGAATTCTGTGAAGCACATGGAATAAAAAGATAGTATGCAACAACAAGAACTCAACAAAATGGGGTTGTTGAAAGGAAAAATAGACATGTACAAGAAATTGCTAGAACGATGATAAATGAAGCAGGTCTATCATAATTGTTTTGGAGAGAATCAGTTTATACAACTATCTATATCCTAAATAGAGGACAGATAAGAACCAACAGTGAAAAGACACCCCATGAACTATGGAAAGGACGACTAGTATCTGTCAAACACTTCATAATTTTTGAGAGCAAGTGTTACATCAAACGAGACGATGAGGACTTAGGAAAATTTAACTCCAGATCAGATGAAGGAATCTTTCTTGGATACTCATCAAGGAGAAGATTGTTGAAAGTATTAATGTCATAATAAATGAAGAAATCAAGTACACTAAAAAAGAAGAAGAAGAACAAGAGGAATAAGGACAAGCAAATGAAGAAGAAAAGGAGAAAGAAGAACACGAAAATGAAGAAGAAAGGAAAAAAGAAGCAAAACGCCAATATACACAAACACCATCAAGATTTGTACAAAAGAATCACCTAGAAAACTTGATTCTTGGTGACAAAAATGATAGAACTCAGACAAGGAGGAAATTGACAAACAACTCTGAACAGATGAATCTCTCCCTACTATCCCAAGTAGAACCTAAATGCTTTATAGGAGCTCAGAATGATCATCATTGGGTGAATGCTATGGAATAAGAGTTAAATCAGATTGAGAAAAAATGAGACTTGGGAGCTTTTCCCAAGACCCAAGGATAAAAATGTGATCGAAACTAAATGGGTATTCAAGAACAAGTTGAATGAAGATGGAAAAGTAGTAATAAATAAAGCAAGACTAGTCTGTAAAGGGTATGCTCAAATGGAAGGCATTGGTTTTGAAGAAACATTTGCACATGTTGCAAGATTAGAAGCCGTTAGGATGTTTTTGGCATTTGCAAGCTTTAATAATTTCAAAGTATATCAAATGGATGTCAAGTCAGCATTCATGAATGGTTATCTAGATGAAGAAGTGTACATAGAACAACTTGGAGGATTCTTATTTTCAGAAAATGAAGACTATGTTTGCAGATTCAAAAAAGCATTGTATGGCCTAAAGCAAGGTTCCAGAGTATGGTACTCAATACTTGACAAGTACTTGCAACATCAAGGCTTCAAAAAGGGAACATTGGACAACAATCTCTACATTGAAATAGATAATGCAGAAATGTTGATCATTGTAGTGTATGTAGATGATATTATCTTTGGAAGTAATGATGATGAAATGAGCCAAAATTTTGCAGAAGAAATGCAAAAGGAATTTGAGATGTTCATGCTTGGAGAATTGTCATTCTTTTTGGAACTACAAATCACTCAAACCAACAAAGGCATATTCATTGCTAAGATCAAATACTTCAAAGAGATGTTGAAGAAGTTTGAGATGGAAGATTGTAAACCTGCCAACACACCCATGGTCATGGTCACTAGATGTAAGCTCAGCAAGGAGGACGAATATACAGAAATTGATCAATCTCTGTATAGGTCAATGATAGGAAACCTGCTTTATGTGACAACTTCAAGGCTAGACATAATGTAGGCAGTAGGGATAGTTGAAATGTTTCAAGCTGCACCCAAGGAAACACATATACAGGCTGTCAAGCGAATATTTAGATATTTAAAGGGTACTTTGGACTTTGAACTATGGTATCCAAAAGGAGAAGACTTTACTCTAACAACATATACTGATGTAGATTGGAAAGGCAGTGTTGATGACATGAACATCACAAGTGGAGGAGCATTCTTCTTGGGAAATTGTTTAGTATCCTAGCTAAGCAAGAAACAATATTCAATCTCATTATCCACAATAGAAACATAGTACATTGCAACAACATCCTATTGTACACAAATTCTTTGGATGAAACAAACAGTCCAAGACATTCAGATAAAATACAAGAAGCTAATTTCAATAGTATGTGAAAACACCAGTGTTATAAGCATTTCAAAGAATCCAGTGATGCACTCAAAGAAAAAACATATCCCAATCAAATATCATTTTCTGAGGGAACAAGTAAATGATCAAAATTGTCAAGTTAGAATATGTTCCCACCAAGGAACAAACAGAAAAAATATTTACAAACCCATTGCCCATAGACACATTTGAGTATCTCAGATAGAAGATGGTAGACATTCCTATTTATCAGTGAAAGCTTCAGCTGAAAGCTATTTGGAGCTCAGTAGAACCCAAAGCTCAGGGGGGGAGTGCATATGGTTGTACGATGCAGAGAAAAATGAAGAGTACCGTGTTAGGGGGAGATGTCGAAGACAATGAAATTACCGATTACAGAACATAAAATGAAGAATACATTAAAAGGGAGAAAAATATCTTTCCCATTGATGTCAAAGGGGGAGACTTGCATAGACTAGTAGAATGCAATATTTATGAATGTGTTGCCATCAATGACAAAGGGGGAGATTGTTGGAAATTATGTTGGTATTGATGTCAAAGGTAGTCATGGAGGTCAATGATAGTGACTCCCTATGAAGATGAAGGTAGATAGACTGTGATGACAGGTCCAAGAATCGAAACCTGTAAAAAAAATCAAACCAGATAGAGCAAGTCGAGAAGGTACCTAGGCATCTATATATCTCTGTGTGTTGATTAAATTTCATCGAGATCTATGCTTGGGTGCTCGACGACCAGGTTGATAAGGATCAAAGGAAGCTATGGATTGCATTGATTAAATTCTAGCAAAGGATCTGTGAGCAGAGAAAGTGTGATCTGTTGATCGTTGATCATTCGAAGATCAACGATCTAGACATGAAGATAACGAAGCAAAGGAAAAAGATAATATGCCACATGCTTAAGGGAAATAGACTTTGATGAGTTTATAATGAAAGAATGAAGGCTCTTAGTTTGGATGCAAATGGAAGAGCCATGGAACCGTGTGAAAGGAGTTAACTTTTAGTGCCAAAATTTTGGTTTGTATATTAATAATGGATGACTGAGATTAAATCCTAGATCCATATCTAACCAAATCCATGACCATAAACAATTTCGAATTTAGAATCCAATGTGATGGTGAAAGGCTTTCAGACTTCGAGTTTTCAAAGTATTTATCTCAAGCCATGTTGAAACATTCTGACGGAATAAGCTCTGAATCAACAGGGTCAGTTGATCTATCAGAGCAATAACGAATAAATATGAACCAATGATTGGATGGGAAGGACTCCGAATGATTGTGAGCCAACTTAGATTGCACGTTATGTCCACTTCAATGCCATGACATCCAACACCCGTAGAAGGGGCCATGTGAAGGAAACATGAGACAAAGAAGTTGAAAGTAATAAATGTCACATCATTTCATGTGTCATACTTCATACATAGCCATGTAAATACCAAGACAATGCCACAAAATTAGACACGTGTAACCCAATGACTGGACCAAGTGTCATAAGCAGATTTGGCCACATACAAAGGTGACCAGAAGTCTGACGATGAAGGAAACTCTGAATTAATATGAATTGTTGATCTATAGGAGCCATAGACATCGAAGGAGGAATGTTGACAAAATAATTTGCTCTCCGATATAAAGGTATCGAAGAATATTGCGTTCTTGGCCTTGATTTGCATGCCGAAAGGTTAGGGGCACAGATGGTTAAATGAGCCCTCATAATTGTTTCTTTTAGAGTAAAAATATTACCATTGTATTCACACTCCGATGCCAAAGCATCGAAGAATATTCCCTTATCATATCGAATTTTGTGCCGAAAGATTAGGAACATGAAGGGTTATGTATAATTTTTTCAGAGTGTTCAGTTAGAGTGAAATGATTGACCCTTGTATTCACACTCTGAAGCAAGAGCATCGAGGAATATTCCTTTTCTTATCTTATTTATCATGTGGAAAGTCAAATTTTGAAGAAGGCTAGGGGCATGTATTCAGAGCTTATCAATCGACGTTCAAAATATTGGGAAGATTTCACGGCTTTGAAAGGAAGAGTATCGAAGAATATTCGCTTCCTCGGGAAAAGTGTTATCCCGAGAAAAAGAAGAATGAACGCACGATGAAATATTTGTTTTGAAAAAACATGGACCAATTGACATGGGGCAAGTCATAAGGTTGTCATCGTGTTAAAACAACGATGCGATCAACACCGTTTATCTATCAAAGTTATAGTAAGGAGATATAGATCATCCATTAGAGTGGGAGTAATGAAAAAATCTAACCGTTCATCGAAGGAGATCTCAAGAGATATGGATTGTCCATCGGAGAAGCACATGTGGGTCCCACCTATATAGCTTACAAAAGGGAAAAGGGAAATAAGATAACCATCGTGCATGTTAAGGGAGTGATGTAATGGGAGCCATTGATTTTAGACTTCGAGGACCATTGGATCCATCACAGTACTTGTCATCGGAGTAGAGTTGATACTCTGATGATGAAGGACTCTGAGAATGAATGACAACCATTGATCAATGATCTGACGATTGAGGTAGTGTTGAGTGTTTCAGAATCCCTATGGTAATGATGAACATTATCACGAATCGATAGAGGAGATTGATTTGAGATCCAGATCGGATGATATATGAGTATAAAAGACTGGTGAACTAATTTGTGTGTGACAGAAGGAAGCTAAAGACCATTTTTTCATGGAGATCTTGTAGCCCGACTTGATGGAGAATCGATATAACTGGAGCCGACTTGTTGAATACGATTTGGTTCAGAACAAATGCTTGGTGTATGAGCTCAAATATATATTGATGTCGGAATTGTGCTGAAATGGTGTGCACGATGAAGGTGGTGTGAAGAAGTAAGGCTATGATGTTCGTACAAACGTGTGGAAGCAATGAAGATGATATGAGGTTTGATGACATAGAGGATGAAGCATCGTGGAGAGGTTTTCTGAAGCAAACTATGAATTACAAAATTTTCAGGGTGGAGCAAGGAAGGGGATCAGTGTCTCCTACAAGTTGGTGCATGTGAACAATAATTCTATGGGTTGGTGCCCATTAGTTGAGTTGGTTCTCAACAAGGGGATTGGTGTCCCCTACAGGTTGGTGCCTGCAAATATTATTATAGATTAGTGTCTACTATAAGTTGGTGCTTACAAATTTTTATAAATAAAGTTTTGTGGTTTTCTCCCATTTGGTTTCCACAGTAAATCTCTGTATATTGTGTAGTGTATGATTTCACTGTTCATCGTTGGCTACTGGTAAATAACAAATTTTGATCAAAAGAAAGTTGTAAAAAAAATTATTGTGTAATACTGATTCACCCCCCTCTTAGTATTCCAATTGTAGAGACTCACTGCACCTTGAAGTCGACACTCCTTTCTCTTGACAAGTATTCTAAAACATGGCAGTAGGCTATGGGGAATATCAAATAAGACGTCATGTAGAATTTTTGGGTTATTTTCATGCCACCCAATTGAAATGAAATTTGATTGGAAATAAGGTGGCCCCAATCAATCGAGTCTTTATACACAACAAAATGGAAAATATAAACAATGTTTTTCGACACAAAGGCTATGGGTTCCAATCCAATTATACGGGAAAACAACCAAAAAAATTCCTTATAGGGGTACTTTAAGGAACTTTCCTCAATATTAGTGGTATTGGTATTAGCTCTTGGATCAACCAAATATTTTTCGAGGAGATCTTCTCTTCCTCTGTGTTCCTTAAGAAATTCACTGGCTTCTTCACCCTTGAACTGCATGGTGGGTTTTGAGAGTTGTAGCATTCTTGTGAAAATTGGAGGAGCCAAGGAGATAAGTTTCTTCCCCTGAACTTGAATTATTCTTCTTTCTGTATGAAATTTTTTTTCATACCAAAGAACTAGCTTTTTGAAATATGTCACCTCATGCACACAACCAATTAGAGTTATTCTTGAGTTCCAAAGGGAGGGCCTTGTATCACTTGTAAGTCTGCAACCACTGGAACTCGTGGTCTTCACATCTGAGAGTATATAGCGTATCTCCACAATACATCTCTTTTCTCCTACTTGACATAATTTACACTGCTTTGTATTCTTACCAATAGGTGGCGCTACTGTCGATATAACCTTTTACAACATGACATATTAATCCTTTATTTAATTTATCACGTATTGCCTTGATTATTAACCACCATAGCTCTTATTTCAAAGTTGTTGGCTTGCACGATAAGATTTACAATTTATTACAAATATTTACGAAATATTCACCACTTCAATAACGATATTATGTTCACACAAGTGGCGAATTGTAATGTTTCAGTTGTTTAAAAAATATCATAGCAGAATAGAAGTACACACCATGTACAAAATGTGAGCATGGAGCACAATTCCAAGATAAATAAGTTACACAATAACTCCTTAAAGAATAGGAGAACCTCCTCCACATAACCGAATAAATTCATACATCACAATTCATATGTCTACAATAATGAATACATGATCTCTATATATACTTATTCACACTTGCCCATGAAGCCCCTTTACTATTAGACCGACCTTATTACATATATATTTATACATTACATGTACAATTAGCTCCAAATATGCCCTCCTTGAGGTGATATCATATACATATAACCATATATATTCCCCCCTTGGGTCATGACATAATACCCTCCTTCAAAAAGTTGTCCTCAAAGTTTTGCAATTAAGGGCTTCACATGTGATGAAACCAAGTAATATGGTTTTCTTATGTTCCTAGTTTCTCCTTTCTATTGATGATGATCCATCCATCCAAAATCAATTCTTTTCGGTCGTAATCATTGGTGGCTAGTTGTTGCATAATTGTCTTTCTCTTGATTCCATGTATTGTTGTTGAAGCTTCTCCAATTTGTAGTGGTTGTTGGTCCTTGATAATAGCTTGTTGAAGAGTGGTTTTGTGATGCCTTGTTCCATGAATATTGACAAGTATTCCATATTCTTCCTTGATAATGTTGATATTTACCTTCTTGTATTCCTTGGAATCTTTCATGGTAATGAGGATGTCGATATGGTTTCACATTTGATGGTTTTTCTTCCCTCCACACACCCATTTCATATATTGTTCTTTTAAGAGACAATGGCATCCTCGATCATATTTGCTTGGTCTTTGATTACTCTAGCCTTGTTGATAATACCATCATATTTGGCATGTACATCCTCTAGTTGGAGTTCAACTTCTTCAAGTATCTTCTGTTGACCTTCTTGAATTTTGTCTTCTTTCTCCTTTTGAAGCTGCAATGTGACCCCATTTATGGAATTTTGACATCCTTCTTCAATTCTAGATTGCATTTCTAATTTTACCTCATATGTATTTAGGGATTCCTCAACCTTCTTGCAAATTTCCTCTTCATGTCTTTTGGTAGATTCTTCATCCAATATCCTCGTTTCTTCTTGATTTTGATAATTCTTATTTTCTTCTTTCAATATTTCAACCTCGTCTAGTAGTTTTTTATTATGGTTTCGTAATCTACATATCTCTTCATATTTTTTTTCAATTCTTCCTTTGAATCATCCTTTTCCCACTTTGCTTTTCTATTATTTTCTTACTTTAAGTTCTTAACCTCCTTTTTTTTGTAAATAAAAAATATTGTGTTACCTTAAGATGTCAATGTTGGTTGTGGAGCCTGATTATCTTCCTGATGCAGAGGTTCTTTGCTTTCAGCCGTGTCTATACCCCATGAAGTATTTACACCCCAG
>ML783349.1:42649-70378 GCA_009831015.1 Picea engelmannii | reverse complement strand
CTTGATTCTTATTCCATCATAAGTTGGATACAATGCTCCAAGAGTCCTCCCCTTGAAATGGAGGAGGCACTCCTATTTATACAAAAATTTAAGATAACTTAGATCCACAAATCTCTCCTAGATCCACAAATGTCTCATTTGGTCACAACCATGTGCTCACACATATCAAGTGATATCTCTACAAATCCTCTCACAAAATATTTCTTTCATGATTAATCTCCATCCAAGATACTTGAGTAGATCTCCAAATCTTCATCAAATCTTCAAGGGGTTGAAGAGGAAATTCGAATTTGAGGCATGATGGTCAAGTTTGACTTGGTTGGAGTCTTCAAATACACCTGTAAACATCATGAAACTCATCCCACTTTCATATATAAGTGTAAACATGCCATTTTTCCAATATTTAATCATAAATTCACACAAAAACACTAAAATAAATGCATTGGAAAATAATATGTCTAAAACCCATGTAATCATGAAAATGGTTTAATGTAAGGGTGTGGGAAAGTGAAATATGGTTAAAAGTGAAGTGAAAGTGACTTGAAAGTTAAGTGAAAGGTTGGTAAAAAGATGGTACTTTGGCGACCCAATAGGGATTTAACTACACTTGTCGCCAGAGTGCCATGTAGCATGTTCTCACCAGGTGTCACCCCATCTGGGGGAGGTTCTTAACCTCCTTAATGAGTTATTCATTAAGGGATTTCATCTTGATGAACTCATCATTTTTCTTTGTAATATAATTTCTTAGCTCATAATTATACCTTTTCAATTTTGAGACATTTTCTTTTGATTCCTTTAACTCCTCTTAAATTTTATACATCTCCTCTCTTTTTGTATCCTTAATCCATTTATTTGAGAAAAACTCTTCAAAACTTTTCCATGTGGGGGAGTTTTTAGTACCTTCATCAAGGCTATCCCACCACTTAAAATATTCATCCCTCAAGTAAAATACTACCTTCAAAGGACTCAAATTATTTTCCTTTATCATCCTATACCATTCCCTGGGATTGATTTCATCTTTATCTTCATCTCCACTAAAGCTAGGTATTGTTATTGATTCTTAACTGAGGTATAACTGAAACCTCAACTTACGACCTTAATATATTAGGAATAATGATATCAAATAGTTCTAATCCTTGTTTCAATATAATCTTCTATATTTTCTCTTTCCAATGGATTTTGAATAAGCTATATCGAACATCCCAATCAAAAGTTATGACAGTTTTAAGTGAACATATCTTTGAAACCCTAATTTGGAGTCTTTCCTCTTGACTGACCTTCCTTTTGATGTATTTCTAAAATTTTGGCTCTTTTGAGTCCGAAACTTCGACTTATAGTACTCTTAAATGTCTTGTATGCAATGTCGTAGGTCTCACCAAAACTGGATGTGCCAAGTGAAAGTTAGGGTAAGTTTTCCAAACCTTGTTGCTTTTTGGCCTATTCTAGAGAGCAAACTTGTAAATAATGCCACGTGTCTAATATTTTATATCGGATTCTGAAAATCATACAAAAAATACTATGGGCTTTCATATTTCTAATGCAACTAGTCTCACTGAATTTGGATCATCTATGAAGAAGATATGATTGTTTTACCTAGGACACCTGCTTGAGACTAGTTATAGGACTAGTCAAAAACCCTATCTTCCATAGTGTGTATCTCCGAAAGTACAATGACCCATAAACTGAAATTCATACCATAGGTACCCTGATATTTTTTCTAAATATCCTCCAAGTTTCTCTTTCTGAAGTGGCCCCCAAAATTATTTTAGCGAAAATTCCAAGATGACTTGCTTGAGGAAGAAAAACCCTAGAATTGGTGCTCTGATACCAAATGTAATGTTTCATTTTCTTAAAAATATCATAACATAACAGAAGTACACACCATGTACAAAATGTGAGCATGGAGCACAACTCCAGGAGAGATAAGTTACACAATAACTCCTTAATCAATAGGTGAACCTCCTCCACATAACCAAATAACTTCATACATCACAATTATGATGTCTACAATAATGAATACATGATCTCTATATATACCTATTCACACTTGCACATGCGGCCCCTTTACTATTAGGCTGACCCTATTACATGTATATTTTCACATTACATGTACACTTAGCTCCAAATATACCTCCCTTGGGGTCATATTATATACATTTAACCATATATATGCCCCCATTGGGGTCATATCATATACATTTAACAATATATATATGCCCCCCTTGGGTCATAACTGTTGAATTATTGTAACTTCGAAGAATATTCTACTTATATTTGAGTCATTATTGTATAGATCAAATCGCCTTTTGTGGATTGATCAAGTCGGGTCTTGTATAAGATCAAATCCCCTTTTGTGGATTGGTTAACATGTATTTGTATGGTGGTATTTGTAAAGTCGGCCCCTAGTAATTGTAAAGTGGTTTTAGCCACTTCTAGGAGAAGTTGGCTCCACCAAGTGAAGAGTCACAACCCTAGCGCCACCTCACAACTTGTATTTATATGTGAGGATGGTGTCTCATTTGAACACACTCAACACACTAGCTTTGCAACTATGAAGAAGTGTGCAAGTCTTGGAGGAACTGCTATTGCAGCTAAGTGTAATGTCAAGGAGCGTTCTTGGTCTATCTCTTGGTATTTCTTGGTTAAGTGGTGCGCTACTCTTCCTAATGAAGGATTAGATGGGGATATTTTGTTCAGTCTTTGGTCTAACTATATTGAGGAAGTTTTTGATGGGTTTTCTCCCCCATGAGGGTTTCCTAGGATAATATGCATATCTCTATTGTTTCTATGATTGCATCTATCTCAGTGATCTTATTTATGCAGCTAATGTACTAAATGATTATAATAATAAAGAAGAATGGTAACTTCTAGCTGTATAATTAAAACCTCAACATGGTATTAGAGCAGGCCCGAAAGATACCAACTCACACTTTATAAGAAGTGGATAGCTTCAACGCACCCTCTCCAAGATTCAGTTTTAGTATTGTTGCTGCTGAAGAATTAGGGTTCTGCATAAACCCTAAGTGTGAAATTTTCTCTGTTTAAGGAGGAAATTAGAGGAAGTAACCACATCTAGGAGCTCGCCCTAGGTGGGTGCATCTAGTGCCTGGATCATAATTCTAAAATATGAAGTTTGAAAAATTAGGGTTTCCTCGTAAAACCTAAGTTGCAATTGAAGTACCAGTTGCAGTTGCAATTGCAGTATCAGTTGTAGTTGCAGTGCCAGTTCTTGCATGCCAGTTGCAACACCAATTGCAGTGCCAACGCCAGCTGCAGTGAAGGTTTTTGTGAAGTGTTGGGACTGATGTTTTGTTGTCGCAGTGCACCTTACCCTAGCAAAATACTGTCAGAGGTATGTAATTACATGTGTTTAAACTGTATCATTATTTTTAAAAGGGTATTTGCATGAGAAAGGATATTTTGTCTAAACAACAATCGTAGATCCAAAGGGATCTCAGATCCAACACATTCATAGGAAGTACACACCCCAGGTTTGATTACTTTGATATGCCTCTACTTTTTATGGCATTATTGTGATCTTATGAACATTTAGGTTGTATTTTCATCTGTTGAAGTTATCATATTAACCATTGGTCAAAATTAAAGTCAAATTATTATATTGAATAAAGTTGAGATTATAGAGTTTATTCCCTAACTCATATTTTTGTCAAGATAGCATATTGTCTTAGTACAGAGGACAGGTTGAAGAAAGTACTTGTCATCTTGAGTGAAGGAGACTCAGAAGAAAAGAAACACACTCATTCTTGAGGACAAGACTCCAGGTTTAAGGTTTGATTGATTAAATTGATAATATTCAAATTTACACATATCAAGTTTGATAGCTGCTAAACACTATAGTTGTGATAATAATCTTTGAAAAGTTTTATTATTGAATACTTGGTAGCATGTGAGCACTATTGAGATAAATGCCTACTGTAATCATTTACTAGATATAACTAACATCTCCTCTAGGAGAAACTTCTTGTTTTGTTTCTAGGTTACCATGGAGGAATGATTGATCATAACACTATACGAGTGTTTCTCGCATTCCTTATTATTGTATTTCTTACTTTTTACCCTTGTTTCAGGCATGTCACAAGTGATAGCTCTAAAGGATATACTATGACGATTGTTCTTTCTATTGTTTTATTATTGTTATAAAGAGTATTATTCTTGTCTGTTGTTTCTCCCTTATTTTTCTTGTTCCGGGAAGGTCACATGTGATAACCCTGAGGAAGCTATAGTGATGGTTGCAGGAGGCAACATATTATATGAGACATGGAGAAGACTATCCAAGTTGTATACATGATCGTATACATCCATGTACCAAAGAAGATGAAGAAGAAACTACTTTTGAGATACATAGTATCTCATAAGGGGATTGATTGTAAGGAACAGAAGGCTCCAAAGATGAATGAACATCAGAATAGAAATCACAGTAGACTTCGTCAATGGATAATGAAGCCACCTTGACAGGAAGCATATTTCGTTTGAATTTCGACTCATCTTTTCATATTAAGACTTGGTATTCAAACACCAAGTATATCCTGCAGAGACTATGAAGTTTTTGTAGACTTAGAAGAAATCAAGAGTCAAATTAAGCCCGATCTCAGAAAGGATAAGATGGGAAAAGAGACATCTTCCAGGACTGGCAGACAGATGCCATGAGTTGATAAGACTATATCATAGCTTCAGAGACCTCTAGGAGACATGAAATCTCCTTAGAAGATTCCCTTGTTTCAATGATAGAGGAGGAAGCCAGTTAGAAGCACTGGGATATGGATTTTTCCTTAAGACCAGAAAGGAAGTCAGTGGTGACTTCCAAGATTGATCTAACAGATCAACCATGTTGCAGATAATAGTATAGAGATGTACAAAGCCTGATTTGTGTCTAGAGGATTCTCCCAGCAAGAGGGAGAATACTATGACGAGACAGTGCTCCAATAATCAAAATAAGTATATATCGAACAAATATGATTCATTAAAAGAAGCCAACATCGTATGAGATTCATAGGGAGCAGGTATGATAATCCCTGCATTTGAGATTGAGTTATCTCGAGTGCCAGTTGGTATAGTACATTAGTCATGCCATGGAGACATGAATACAATAGAAGATTGAGTTACCTCCAGAGAAAGAGGATAAGCTACCCTCAGTTTCAATCATTGAGCCACTCTCAGTTTCAGATGAAGTTGTTACCATGATGGAGTAGAGGAGATGCTCTCAGATTTTAGCAGCTACAATGAGAATAGAGCAGTCATTCTCATCTTCAGAAATAACAGTTGCAGATGCAGAGTCCTAGTCCCAGAGGAACAGTTGCAGAGAGAGTAGAGAACATACTCTCAGGCAGTGAGATAGATAGTGCTTTGCAGAAAGCACATAGAGCTAACACATGATTGTGCATATTAAGTTGTAGCTAAGCAAATGTATCGGGTTGGTACAGTGTGATGTAAAAAATTGGTTTTGAAGTACACGACAAGAAGACTCATGTCTGCAAGTTGAAGAAAGATCCAAGAACTTGGTATGGCATAATTGATAGTTTTCTGATGAGCTTGGGCTTTACCAAGAGTAAAGCTTATCCCAACCTTTATGTCAAGATTGAGAATGATGGACCAGTTATATTGCTGCTAGATGTGGATGACTTATTCTTGAAAAATGAAGAAAATCTCATCACACATTGTAAGAAGAAGCTTGCCGCTGAATTTTAATGAGGACCTAGGCCCGATGCACTATTTCTTAGGTCTTGAAGTATGGCAGAGCCCAGAAGAATTTTTCCTTAATCAAGGAAAGTATGATGTGGAAATTTTGAAGAGATTTGATATGATGGATTGTAGAGCCATGTCCACTCCCATGGAGATGAATATGAAGTTATTAGTTGATACTTCATCAGAAATAGTTGATGTTACTCTATACATACAAATGATTGGTTCGTTGATGTATCTAACGAACCCCAGACCAAATATATGCTTTGTTGTGAATACCTTGAGTCAGTATTTGGTGGAGCCTAGACGTGTTCACCTTGTAGCTGCAAAACATGTGATGAGATACCTTAAGGGTACGTTAGAATATGGCCTCTGTTATACTGGAGACTATAACTTTAGGTTGTATGGCTATACAGATTCAGATTGGGATGGAAGTACTTTGGACAGAAAAAACACTTCAGGATGTTGTTTCACTTTGGGGCCAGCCATGACTTCGTAGAAAAGCAAGAAGGAATCAAGTATTGCTCTCAGTATGATAGAACCATAGTACATTGTAACATGATCCACCAGTTGTGAAGCCATATGGCTTCGGAAGTTGTTGACAGGTTAGTTCGACCTGGAGATGGAAGCTACCATGATTCTATGTGATAACCATAGTTTCATAAAGATGACAGAGAACCCAGTGTTCCATGATAAGATGAAGCACATAGAGATCATGTACCACTACATTCATACAAAAGGGAGTTGTGAAGCTCCAATATATTGGCACAAATGAGCAGGTTGCAGATGTGTTGACTAAGCCTATGTCTCGTGTGAAGTTTGAGTACTACCGAGACGAGCTTGGTGTAGTCCGAAAGGACCTCCCTTGAAAGGGGGAGTGATGTTGATGATATTGTGGCATCCTGACCAACATAAGGTATCTCAATTAGGATTTTATATACCAGGGGACTAATCATCCCTAGGAAGATCCTGAAGGTCTGGTAAGGATGGTCTATCAGAGTACCTGTGCATGTATATGCCAGCTGTGGTCAGTAGTGGTAGATCAGTTAGGATTTTATATCCTAGGGAATCTTATGATTCCTGGGAAAATCCCGAAGGTCTGGTAAGGACGGTCTATCAGATTACCACATGGTATCTTGTTAGGATTTTATATCCTAGGGAATCTTATGATTCTTGGGCAGATCCCGAAGGTCCGGTAAGGATAGTCTGTCAGAGTACCACAATTTTTGTTGTTGATGCACTTGTCTCATTCTGTTGCCACACATTGATGTTGATGTTCCAAATTCATGATGATGATGATGATGATGATGTTACTCCAACTCCATGTTGTTGTTTCTATTGATGTTGTTGTTCCAGCTTCATGATGTTGTTGTTGATGATGATGATGATGATGTTATTCCAGCTTCGTGTTGTTGATGTTGATGTTCCAGCTTCATGTTGTTGATGATGATGATATTACTCTAGCTCCGCGTTGCAGATGATGATGATGTTTAGTTTCTATTGATGTTGATGATGAGAAAAAAAAACTTTTGATGACCTATAGATATGATCGACAGTGTTCCCGATGATGATGACGATGTCCCCTCGTCTTGTTCGAATAATATTCTACTTATATTTGAGTCATTATCGTATAGATAAAATCCCCTTTTATGGATTGATCAAGTCGGGTCTTGTATAAGATTAAATCCCCTTTTGTGGATTGGTCAACATGTATTTGGATGGTGATATTTGTAAAGTTGGAACCTAGTAATCCAAGGTACACAATCCTCTAAGCTAGACCCTATAATACATGTGTTGAAGTAGATAGGGGAAGACCTGTTGAAAGTAAGGCAATGGTGAGCCCTTGAATCCAACATGAGGTAGAAAGTAAGGTGTGGTTGACACAAAAAATGGAGATGGGAAGTCAATGCGAAGTGGAATCAAGAATTCCCTTGTTCAGAGCATAAATGCAAGGCTAATCTAGAAGTGACTGAAAACATTCTATGGGGAATAGTCGATTACTAGGCACATGCCTTTTCAAGGACATATTAGTAAACCACTAGGATAATTGGAGGTCAAAGATGGGCAACACATGATGGGTAAAAATCATGGAGGTGCTGACAAATTGTAACAAGATTTAATGTAGAACTAAATAGACTCCATGGGACATAAAGGTGACTCATCTCATATGCTTTGAACAAGGGAAACACAAGGATGTTGCAAATAACTAAATTGAGTACTATAAAAGCACAAGGCTCTCCTGGGATTTCCAAAGGGGTGCCAAGAGGAGAGGAAAGACATGGAGATATAGCCATTGTGTCTAAAGACACAATATCCAATTAGAATCCAACAAAGAAAAACCAAATGGGGATACATAAGAGAGACAAGGAGATAAATGTCCCAAAAAACAACCAACTGGTGGTAATGTTGAGACAAAATAGAATATTAGTACATGCCCCTGAGTATGGATAGAACATTAGTATATATTGTTTAATAAAATTTAGAATATTAGTGTATATTGTTTAATAAAATTGAATTTATGTGTTTGGATAAATAAATTAATAGAAAAAATTATTATTTAAATAATTTTAGACATTTTTGCTTTACGCAAAAGGTGGTTGTTATGTGTTGTTATTTTGAATCGATTTTTTTTATCAAGTTTTAAGGGTGGAAAATGGAGAGGTCGATCAATAGGATTAATTAGTGTAAATGAGCAACTTCCTTTTACCACTTCTCTCCCATGATATTAATAGAATCCCATGAAAAAGGTATAATTCTCTCCACGCACTCTCCCAAGCGTCAATGAAGAGGTAGGAATTTATGACCATTGTTGGATTCTTCATTACCCATGGCATTTTTCACATGTGGGTTAATTCTATAGTTTTTCTTCCATTGTCTATTTGTTATATGCGTGCCTCCTCTCCATGCCATGTTAGTGTGTCTGCAGAGGAAGGAAAAGGTGTTTCCCACTCATTTATGCACATGCTTGGATTTTGCAGCGTTCATCTAATCCTGTTAAGGTTATTGGGCACTAGACTTTCCCTCTTCCATGAACAATATGGGACATTATCATCACTCCCATAGGTGTTGCATTCTATGTTGTTCGAGGGAGGTTAAAAAAGGGATCCAAAGACGTAAAAGGGAGATTATAGAGGGCCATTGTAGTGTGTGAACTCCACCACCCAATGGAATATATGGAGGGAGAATTCGGAACATAAACTTTGTTGAGAACAATATTAGAGATTATTGTGTAGTCAAAACTATGACTTAACTCTTTGGCATTTAAGGAGTAAAAGAAAGAATTGCATGCCTTCATGTAGGTCTCTTGTAGGAAGCAATTGGAGTTGGATTTGTAGTTGATTTATTTAAAGTTACTAGTTGATATAATGGTGTCTATATTGGTCTTCCTTAGGCTATCGTGTTGTCTCTCATCCCTTTGGCCTTGGCATCAGTAGGGGACTCATTGTTTGGTGAATTCTTCTGCAAAAGTATGGGGGTATTGCGCACATTGGGGAGTACCACTTTGGTAGCATAGAAGAAAATAGTATTTATCCCTATGGACCTTCCAAACGAGGACCTGTGATTATTGTAAGAATCTATGGAAGCCCAGGTGGATTTGAACACTGCTACTCCTCCAGAGCAATTTTTTAAGTTTATTTTCTTTGAATTTTCTATGTATTGTCATGTTGTTTTGTTATCAACATGGTTTGTAAGTTAGTATCACTACCAAGACTATTTGGTCTCTAGTATAGACTAGGATATAAAATTTTGGACTTGGAAATGCCTATTTTTGCTTGAAAACTAGGACCGATGTTTAAAAATTTTGTATTACACCATTTTCGGTTCAACTACAACTCTTTCTGATACCAAAACTAACTGTTACCATTATAAAAAAAGGAAAAAATGTCATCAATTTTAATTTATTTAATGTAAATTTAAATTACAATATTGAAATTTCATCCAAATGAATGATAACGTATTGAGGCAGAGCAAGGTATAAAATAATGTAGTCCCACACACTAGTTCCTCGATGTGGATAAATGTAGTCCCTCAAACTATGGTGGCAAGCTAGCACCACATCCGAGGGCTTCCTCACAACTTCTTGATGCACAATTGGTGGATACCCGTGGCTCACAATGTCTCATACCACTCACCCTGCTCACCCTAAACCTTTGACATAACATACCGACCTCCAACAACTTGAATCATTGTGTCCTCACATCTCGTTGATGTGAGATCACTCTAAATGTGTTGCTCGACTAAATGAAGGATAGGACAATCTTAAATCTTATTCATACTCGGAGAAGGATGTAATGTTTGTAGACAAATTTTGGTGACATGCCATGGGAATTTTCAAGCAATAATGATGGAAGTTTGAGAGTAGGAGAATTAGCATAAATCTTCTATGCTTGTCTTTCACGGGCCGACCAAATTTAGGGTTTTCTCCAACGTTTGTTGTTCCTTTCATATAACAAAATTACCAGAGAAAGAATTTGTTGGCATCGTAGACCGAGCTTTCGAAGCAAGTTGAACAACATTTATCGATGAGAAACAAGGCTCATTTATGTTGAATTGAGCTATCAAATTGAGTCATATCAACGTTTATTGATGAGAAATGAGGTTCACATATATCGAATTGAGCTACCCAATCAATCCATATCAACGTTTATTCACAAGAAACAAGGTTGATGTATGCCAAGGAGATTACCATTCTCTGGATTTTTTTCCATCCATATACTCCCTGTGCTATAGTTTCTCGACATGGGTTTGGTTATATGTTCTTCCTCCTAAACTCAACTAGGTCGACCTGTTGATTTTTTTTTATATGAGATGATATGTATATTCGATATCTTATTACAATGATGAGTGTTCCATATATAGAGAACATATGGTGACCATCCATGAAAGGATGCGTCCCTTGGATAATCAATAACTATTAATTATTATCATTTACTTATTATATATATTATTTAATAATCAATAATTATATTATTAATTATTAATATAGAAGAATGTCTTCCCGATGTTGTCCAAACATCAACACTCCCTCTCAATGAGGGAGACATTCTTCATCATGCCAAATCTTGTCTCTGAAGTATACAAACTTCACCCTAGACTCATGACACTTGTCTGTCAGTCTTGGGAGACGTCTCTCTCCCACCTGAACTAAGGAGAATCTCCTTTTGCGGCTCTCCCTCTGAGCCAATTGACTCTCTCTGAGATCAAGCTCACTCTAGGTATGCATGTAATAACATATAGCATCTTGAGTCTTTATCATTCCTTGTCAAATCACCATGACTAGGACAAAGACCACACTAGGATATTTCACCACAGGTACACACCTGTGAGTGAATTTCAGCCTGATGCTAATTGACACATGGAAAGCACTTCCAACACCTTGAGTCCATATTATTCCTTGTCATGATCAAGGAAGGACTACGCCTGAGCCCATTTACCACAAGTGCACCTTTATGATAAATGTATCCTATCTCCCTTGGTCTACAACCCAATCTAGGAGAAGGTCCACCTAATGTTGAAACATCAACACTCCCTCTTAGCTAGGGAGGTATCTTTCCACAATAGTACACAACTACTATCTGGTGGTACACAACCACTGCTAGTAGCACACAACTACTATATAGTGACACACTATATTCGCCAGTGGTACACAACCATTATAATAGCAAAATGTTTGTCACACATGGCACTCCCATGTGGACTTCTAGAGACTACTCCCTCTAGAAACACTAGAGTCAACTCTCCATAGTGTGTGACATTGAGGTAAACTCCTTTGACGTGTCTTCATGTTCTCTCCACAAATGATGTGTCCTCATGTGATCTCCACAAGGGATGTTGGGCTATAAGCCCAAACCCACTTATCCCTTTCCGGATAAGTGTCCCACTTATCCCTTCTCGAATAAGTGTCCTCACAGATCAACTCAACTCAGTTCACAGAGGAGTACGGTATGGAGAATGTCTGTCACACATGGCACTCCCATGTGGAATTCTAGGGGCTACTCCCTCTAGAAACACTAGGGTCAACTCCCCATAGTGTGTGACGTCAAGGTCAACTCCCTTGACATGTCCTCATGTGCTCTCCACATGGGACGTGTCCGCATGTGCTCTCCATAAGGGACGTTGGGATATCCCTTCTCGGATAAGTGTTCTCACAGATCAACACACTTATCCCTTCTTGGATAAGCCCAAACCCACTTATCCAGTATCGTATAAGTGTCCTCACAGATCAACTCAACTCGGTCACAAAGGAGTACGATCTGGATAATGTCTCAGGAAGCTACAAACATCCACACTCCCTCTCAGCGAGGGAGGCATTCTTTTCCACACCAAGTCTATCATGAAAGTACTCGAACTTCGTCTTGGTTTGGTAAGAACGTCAACAACCTTCTCATATGTAAGAAGGTATTGCACCAATACTTCCTTCCTCTGCACCATATCTTGGAATAACAGTGGAATCCAACACATGTCCAAATAAACATGCAAGGAGCTTACGAAGCCACACTGCTTCACGGACTGCCACACTCAATGCAATGTACTTTGCTTTTGCGGTGGTCAAGGACACAAAAGTTTGTTTCTTTTTACACTAAGAAACCATGGAAAATCCCAAAGTGAAGCAACACCCAAAGTGCTCTTTCTGTCCACTGCGCTCCCTGCCCAATCAGAGTCAGTATATGCCTGCAATCACATGTCAATACTGGAAGTATATCTCAAACCATGTCCAATTGTGCCTCACAGGTATCTCAACACATGCTTCACAACAATCCAGTGTGTCTGTCTTTGTTGACTCATACACTGGCTAAGTGTACTTACAACATAAAAAATATATGGTTTGGTGTTAACCAAATACATCAATGATCCAATCATCTATCTTTACAGAGTCAGATCAATTTCATCATAATCAGAAGAAGACACACTTAGTTTTTTCAAATTCATCACCATTGGTGTAGCCATGTGCTTCCAGTTCAGCATCCCAAACTTCTTCAATATCTCAATTGTGTACTTCCCCTGACTCAGGAACATCTCATCAATTCTCTGCCACAACTCTAGTCCCAAGAAGTAGTGCATCATACCAAGTTCCTTCATCTCAAACTCAGAGGCCAACGCATACTCGCATTCAACAATAAGGCTCTCTGTACCGATGAGGAATAAATCATCAACGTAGAGGACCAAAATTAGGGACTCACCATTAACAGTCTTGTAGTACAGGTTGGGTTCAAAAACACTTTTGTTGAAGCCCAAACTCATCAAGTGTCCATCAATCCTAGCATACCAAGCTCTAGGTGCCTGCTTGAGTCCATACAAGGCCTTCTTCAACATGCACACATGAGACTCCTTCTCATGTATCGTGAAACCATATGACTACTCGATGTAAACTTCCTCCTCAATATCTCCATTGGGAAAGGTTGTCTTCACATCCATCTGATGTATTCTCCAACCCATGGATGTTGCAGGGGCAATAATCATCCAGATAGAAGTGTATCGAGCAACAGGAGCAAATGTATCCTCATAATATATTCCCTCCACCTGAGAGAATCCTCTAGCAACAAATCTCATTTTGTGCCTCTTGATGCTCCTGTCAACTATGTGCTTGATCTTATAGATCCATTTGGAAGTCACTACAAACTTCCCCTTAGGTATCAGAACAATATCCCACACATCATTCTTCATGATGGATTGATACTCCTCCATCATGACATCTCTCCATACTGGATGACTAGTTTCCTCCTCATAACACAAAGTCTCATAATCAATGACGTGGCTAATAGTTGCGGCATATCACAAATATCCCTGAGGTTTCTTTCTCTCTCGGAAGGTACCATGAGGAGTTGCATGTCCTTCTTCCTCCTGCAGATTCTGACGAGCCTATGCAGGTCTCTTCCGACCTATTGCAATATCTTTGGGAACATCAACTAGAGCTAGAATATCAGCATGATCAGTTGGATAAATAGACTCATTGTCTCCCTCTAAATTGTTGGAGGGTGAGGGGAAGAAGGCATCATATCTTTGTGTCTCTCACTATCAATATCCATGTGAGATCCTCTAGATATCTTGAAGGCTACCTCCTCCTTTGTCTCTATTCCCTATGGATGTAGTATTGCCTCCCTCTCTGGGAGTACCTCTACATACACTGTATCTGTTACCATGTCTGCTTCCTCAACATCTCATGGCTAGACTCATGTACTGGGACTGCTACACCTTCTCCCTTTGAGTCTCATAATTTGTTTGTCTCCTTTACTGGATCTATCACCATAGTTGTGCTACAGTCGGTCTTTACTAGTTGTATCCATGATCACTGGAACTGTCTCAAATATATGGTATGATCCATTCCTGGAGGTATAATGCTCCTAACAACTTCCTGTCTATGAGTATTATGTCTAGTAATGTCTCTCCTTGACATCATGTTGGAATGTCTTGCCCTCCATGTATGCCTCTCTACATGAGCCAACTAGCTTCCTCTTTCTAGGAGAACCCTGGTCCAAAATGTGTAAGGTTTGACCTGCAAACCTTCCAGATCAACTCGAGAACAACCATCTGCAGCAAATCCCTCCATTTTGGCACAACATTGATGTTCCAAATAAGGATATCGATCGCATGCTCCTAAGCCCAATCGAACAACATCAAGAATACATTTTGCTTGGTAGATAATTCCTTATCTATCGCCAACACCTGTGCACTCGTTCCCAGCTCCAGAATTTCCACCAAAAATATTAGTGCCAAGCAATTCTGCACGTGAGCCCATAGTTTTCATCAAGAGGTTAGTGTCATCATGCTGCTATCGAGGATGGCGCCCTAGCTCTGTTATTGGCTGGGACATGTTGATATTGTGAGGAGAGTTGAAGGGATTAAATCACGAGACCAATACCTTGGTCAGATTGAAGAACTATGAAGGAAAGAAACAATCTGATCCCCACTGCATATGACAAGCGAACGGGTCTCAGGATCATCTTTGTGAGCTACATTCTGAAACTAAGAGCCGAAATGATGAGAAACAAACAACCCTCTACAAAGACAACAACAAGGGAAATATTATACGAAACATTCCTCGAGCCATGGAATCGTCTGTATAATTAGCAACGGTGCATGTTCTCCCAGGTTCGGTGAAGATACTCGCGTTCACTGCTAAAATATATGCCATGGTAAGAAAGTGGCAGTTCCAGCCCGAACTTCTTTTGTAAATCTTGTCTTCCAAGCTTCAAGTTTGAAGTATCTTCCAATCCAAGTCTTGTTGATGCTATCATTCAGTTTGGCCTCTGCATGTTCCCATTTTTCCCATAAACTCGCAATACAGGTGAATATATTGACTATACCAGTCAGAGCTATAATACAGAGCTTGAAAGGATGGTCAATTGCTGAAAACGTAAACTACATTCATGTTTTCAATGCCTTAAAAAACATGACTGCTTTGAATTCCATGGAAAAACATGTGAAAATGGAGTATTGAAAATGAATGCGACCACCATTGCCAGAACGAAAGAAAAGCAACAACCCTGAAGGCGCATTTACTGAATGAACCCATCCACTGTTTATGAAAGAAATTGATAGGTCCCCACCATTCACAACTTGAAAGGACTTCCCCTCGAGACATTGAAAGTCATTTTCGTACCATTAAAGACTAGGTAACTGATTGTAGTCATGTTTTGTACTTCCTATTCTAAATAAATGGTGCCATGTATTTCATAGGTTTCCATGATTTTTTTTATCAAGGTATTTTGGCTTTGTACTCAATGATGTCGTTGTAGTATAAGGCTCAAACTTGCAAGGGCACATCTCTCACGCAAGCTATCTCTCTCATTTTCCTAGGCCCTCCCGTGAGGGAGTCAAGCCTAGTCCCGCTCTGATACCATGTTGATTTTTTTTTATATGAGATGATATGTATATTCAATATCTTATTACAATGATGAGTGTTCCATATATAGAGAACATATGGTGACCATCCATGAAATGATGTGTCCCTTGTATAATCAATAACTAGTAATTATTATCATTTGCTTATTATATATATTATTTAATAATCAATAATTATATTATTAATTATTAATCGAGAAGAATGTCTTCTCAATGATGTCCAAACATCAACACGACCATTGTATTGAAATAGGATTAATGATCAAATATATAACAATTGACAAACACCATCATTGCTAGCATACAATGACAGATTCATTAATTTGATTGAATTAGTAGTTTGTGTAAGAACATAAATAATAGTTAGCTATTTTGCTATGTGTCGAGGAAAATGTATGGAAAACCTTACTCAAGCATTTTTAGATCTTTCGAGGCTAAGACAAGATAGTTGGGAATGTCACCCGGGGTTTATAGCCTAAAAAAAATCGCTTAATCCATAAGTATTAAGTACAAGGGACCAAGGTTGGTTTTTATATATTATATATAACAATGCAAAATAAATAAACTTAAACAAAAGCTACATAAATGTGTACAAAAATTACAAGAATGTGTACATGGAGATAAAAGAAAAAGAGTGAATCATATCATTAAAACACATGTGTGAGACTGAAACAATAATATGTTTTTTATATTTACTTCGTTTTGAGATACAAAATTCAGTTCTATTTACAAACCCATGCAAGGGTAGGGACCAAAATAAAATTTAGAAGCCTTCAATGGGCACCATACAAAAAGACTCTGACAACAAAAGAAAAACTGAAGCTAAAGATCTCGATCATCTTGCAACAAAATGCGGTCACTTGACTCTGCAAGATATTATTTATCAGTCATGAAATTTAATTCATAAACAAATAAGAATACACAAAATGCCAAAGATAAATCATACACCTTTAAAACAAGTTGTTGAAATATGTGATTCAATTTTTGAATCCTACTGCCTTCAATAAGACCCTGCTATCATCAAGAGGGTTAAGCCTTCTAGTAAACTCAAAATGAATGAAAGTTGAAAGTATCTCACTAGTATAGAGAAAACCTTATGGTTGTAGTTCTCTTTTTATTCTCCCCCTTGTTTCTTCATCCCATTGAGATTTTATTTCTTCTCAATAAGTTATGGTAATTCAACTACCTTTCTTTAGTTAACCCAAATTAGCTTAACTAATTAATTGAGACAAATAATAACAATAATAATATATAAATAAGGGTCTTAATTAAATAATAGCTAAATAGGTGGGACCCCTTGTGACTCCCAATTATTTCTTTTAATAATCATCAAACATGAAATATAAAACTCAATCATTTGATTCAAATATCCTCCTTTTAACTCTCGTGTTCATATTTAAAAACAAATATTTAAATATCAACAAACTATAAAATGACCATATCCAAAAATATCATTATATCCATGATGTCCCAAAAAACTGCCTAAATATATGCTTGATGTCCAAAATATTGTCCAAGTGAAAGGTATGTCTTCAACATAAAAATTAACATCGAACATCATCAAAAACCATATTTACTGTGAGAGGCATTTGGCCTCTTTTCACTGCTATCCCCTTTTGATGTTTTTGTGGTAGCCTTAGGTTGATTGGAACCTTGAGGCTGGATTGCGCTGGCAACATGAGAAAAATCATCTTTAAGATGAAGGCATGAGAGCACATATTCAGAGGACTCTTTGGATGATTTGGAGGCAGTGGCAACCCCTTTTCCTTTATCCTGCACAAGCTTGGGAACATCAGTTTTTAATCTCTTACTAGCATGAGATGACTGCACGGGTGAGACAACATGATAAACTTGGGAAATTTGATTCTTTGGTGGTGGCAGAGGAGGTAATGGAAAAGAAGCAGTATGCCAACCATGGGGATGAACAACAAGCTGGTGGATAATATCTTGCCAACCATTGTTGGCAGGCGGTTCTGGTTGCATTGATACATGGGGAGGGACTCCGATACATAATTTTTTTTAATGTGCTTGGAAGGGAGGTATTTCAAGTCGGGGCTGGAGGATCCCATGGCCAACTAAGTTAAAGAACCCAACTTGAAAAAGATGATTCAATTCTCGTGGATCGACATCGAAATGTATGGAAAACCAAGGTATTCTATGACCTCTTTGCCAATTACCTCTGCCTCTATTGCCTCTGCCATTACTGCCTCTGCTAAAAAAGCTCATCCTGAAGAAATGTTCCAATTAGTTATGACAACTCTTGACAGTCCATGCATCAATACCCTACCTAAATAAAATCAAAGGTTAGCTCTATCATTCACAACAGAAGCACGTGCAATCCATCCATTCATCATACTTCTCAAATCATTAATTTATTGCTATTGAACAGAGAATGATAGGGATATTGGGAAGATGAGGGGTTTATAATGAGCGAAAAGTGGTAGCATGGACGGGAACCACCAGCGGATACTCTTCAAGCAAACACAGATGAAACTTCCATAAAAACAATATTTCCATTTCCAAATTTCAAACATCAGTCACCTCCTTTTCCTTTTTATTACTTCCTTTAAAATGCAATTCATAATAACATAACAAGGAATTACAATAAATTTGGGAAGATGGTGGACTTGTAAGGAGAAAAAAGTGGTATAATGAACGGGAAATGAGATGGACAGTATTCCATTATATAAAATAACATTTGTTCTTTAAAATGACATACCCTTAATTGCCAAAAAAAAAAAACATTTTTAACTGTAGGCAATCTCAAGGTTCAAGACACAACAACTTCCATATCAAACCCAAAGCAGGACTCCAGGATTATCAAACTCAGCCATTTAATTTCCACATTTTCTTCATACATGTTTGATCGAACAAGAACACAATTTATAGACAGACTGTTCATAATTCCAACTAACAACTACCATATCTAGATCGCTTAGAGTAGACATGGGGAGGCCGAGGAAAAGAACATGCCATTGACCTTAATCATTTATATCAAACCAATTTTAATTGTTGCACAATGGACTGGGTTCGAGACCTTTCTACTTTATTAGTTGGTTACCATTTCATTTTATCAAAAGTAAAATGACTCCAAACATCACCGAGCCAAAACCATTATAACTAGTTTCTTCCCACTATACAATTTTATTTCTTTTTATTTGTTGAGTTCTTTTTATATGATAGACTATCAACATAATCATTCCAACAATTAAAACAAGACCACATCAAGAATGCAATGGAGTGTAACATAAGCCAACAACTCTTCAACATAAGAGGTTGGTATCACAACTTTCAGAAATTTTCGTGTAACAGGATGGGTTCGAAACCATGGTGCTCTTTTATTTATTCACTATACAGTCTTCAAAATCGGCCCAAAACCCCCATAGGTAGTCAACCAACGAACCAAGATTCAACGCAAGTAACAAATATCTGTACTATCAGGTTAACACATCACCATTTCAAAACCCAAGTTTGAGTTTAAAATAGTCATGAAAAGGAAGAACGAGATCTGAATGGTCAGGTGGGTGAGACAATTCTACAAGTGGGGTTTGGTAAAATGAAACCAAAATCTCCATCATTTTTACAACAAAGTTTGACACCATCACTTTCAAGGTGGACGTAAAGAAAAAACCCAACTTTGCATACATTCAAAACTGTGGAATGACAACTTGACAAGGCCACAAACCTCACATGGATTGAGCAGGAGGTAAGAATAACACATTAAAAGAACCCAGAACCCAACTGTTTCTTTTTGTTTATCATAAAAACCCTCCAGGATTCTACCACGAGACATGGTTGGAAACAAAACAAACTTGCCATAAATTCTATCAACAACAAAGAGAAATAATAACCAATCATCCACCCCGGGCGCAACCATAACCAAATAACCTCAACATGAAGGAGCATTAAACAAATTCCAACTTGCAATATTCAAAACACCAACCAATATCATTTGCACACAGAAAGCATACATTCACCCACTCTATCTTTAAGAAAGAAAACATCATGTATGCGAATTCTAAGAGCCAACACAAATATTCTATCCAGAGAACGGTTACAATGATGAATGGAAGGGCGAGAGTCACCATACATGTGAGGAAAGCGCCGAAAGACCCAAACACCACTATTATTCTCCAACGACCAAGCAAAATAGAGGCAAACTAACCAAAGCAACCAAAAAAATGCGACAAAGTGAGGGTGGTGAGCTCGAGGTGGGGTAAGAACTATGTGCAATAAATGCACGTCACTTCTCCACCCTCTCATTAATTTCTATCAACCATAGTTAGGATGGAGCGCATCCAAACCTTCATTAAACACATTAATCAACCATATTCAAATCCAACATGTCACTTCCACTTTTCCAATTTGAAATGAAAACCCCCCTACACCATATTTTTTATACCAGCACCATAACATAATATGTCCCATATTCACTTATAACAAGTTCCAATTTGGAAATATCAAATTGACCTCAAAACAATTGCATAAACCATAACTATTGTCCACCAAACATAACCAATACCATGAACACAATATGCCATGAACGCAATATGTTATAACCAATATGTGTGTGAGTTGAAGTTCGAGTTTTAACCATATGCCAAAGTAGATGTATAGAAGATATAACCAAAGTGCTTGTCACTTCAAAATTTCTTTTGACTTTTAAATTGCCACTCCTTATCATCATTGATTGCATGTGAAAACTTGGTCGAACTTCAGTGTTTTTCTCAAACTGTAAAATTGTTTCGTAAAGTTATCATGAGCGCAATTCAGAGAAGCATTTTTTTCATCATGATTCCTACAAGGGGTCCCACCTATCTAGTATATTATTTAATATATATGTATATAAATAATAAGGCATTGCAATCCATTTGCATGCATGGGTATTATGTTGTGCTTCTGGGTGTCAACAAACTGGAAAATCTGTTTCTAACGTATTCAAAACTCATTATGTCTGGTTTCACAAACTGGTAGAAGTAGATGATAGAAAAACTGTTGAAAAAAATAGTTATACAATAGGGGGAAAAGATGGTTTAAGGGAAATAATGAGACAAGATTTTGGGAATAACTTATGGAAAGTGGTATGTATGAGGGGGTTTGGTCGTGTATGCATAACATTCAAACAATATGTAACATATAATGTTTTTTAAAGTTTCAAGGAGAATGCTTATGATCTACTCTTTGGATCTCAGGATGGAGGGAAGAAAGGGATCACAAAAATAGGGAAGAAGACAAAATCAACTATTTTACAACAGTGTTGAAAGCAAAAAGAAATTTCAGCGATGTATGAAAGGAGGACATCGTGACAATTGTGTGTATATTATTTTCCGTTGATCAACAATATTTACAGAATGACATTATTATGGCAAAACTGATCCAGACTTTATTTCTAATAATTATAAAAAACAAAACAACAGAAATTAAAAAAACTCAACAAACCAAAGTAAAATGAAAACAGTAAAACAAAATACTATATACAACAATCATTTTTTTTTCAAGCATTTAACGATCAAATTGGTTCCACATAATATTTCAAGTGGGAACCATTAGTTCTGTAAGAGAACAACCGCTCTTCCAAATCCTTTAGGAGGTATGAGTTTGCACCTAGGATAAAAGCGATTTTGAAAGGACCTAGCCATAGTTTTTGGAACTTAGAGTGTCTTCATCTCTCAACATGGGTTGAGTCCCATAGTAGGACTTTCTCATCAATCTTGAATTCAACAACTTTTTCTTGTCTATTAAAATACTTTTTCACAGTTCGCTGCCTTCTTTTTATGTTCTCCAAGGAAAAATGCATTTGTTCTTCCAGGGCTAATAGTGCATTTATCCTTTGGGTAACATTGGAAGAATTTAATTCTTCGATCTGTAACATCAAAAATAAGGAAGAAATCTCTAGCTCAGTAGGCAGAATAGCCTCTTGGCCATATACGAGCTGAAAGTGGTTACAACCTGTACTTGCTTTAGTGGTTGTGAGATCTTCCTAGAGAGCGTAAGTGAGAAGTGTGTGCCACTGGCGAGGTTTATCTTCTATGATCCTAACCATATTCTTGTTAGTGAACTCAGCTTGCCTATTTCCCTGAGGGTAATAAACAGATGAAGTGAAATGTTTGACCCCTAACTTAGCCAGAAATTGAGTCAACTTTGCATAAATGAAGGCTGGGCCATTGTCCGTAATGATCTCTAATGGAATGTTGAATCTGTAAAAGATATTAGTTTCTAGGAAACAAATTACCTGCTCATCTTGTGCGTGCATAAGAGGGACAACCTCATTCCACTTAGTAAAGTAATCAGTGGCTATCAAAATGAAGATATGTCCTGCTAAAGACAGAGGATTGATAGGACCAATATAATCTAGGCCCCATTTAGTAAAAGAGAAATTTGGTAGGACAGATTGTAAGGGCATGGCATAAAGGCTTCTTTCCCAATGAATTTTTGGCACTTATCACAAGATTTTGTGAATTTATAAGAATCGTGAAATATCGAAGGCCAATAGTAATTGTTTCTTATGATTTTAAAGGCAGTAGTTGTAGCAGAAAAATGGCCACCAATGTGAATGACAAAAACTAGTGATCCATGAATTTCGTGTAACAATTTTTGTGCTTCTTCATCATTCACACATTGAAGTAACCAACTGTAAGTTTTAAACCTGCGAAGTAAAGCAATGCATATATATTCTTAAGCAATACAGAAATTAATCAATGGCTCATACAAAGAATACACGGAGATCTTTACCGGAAACCCTCAACCGGGAAAACCTTTCCTTTTCATTATATCGAATTTCACCATTCGCCATACAATATATACAATGTTTTTAGGTATTCCGTAGATACCAAAACCCTAATCCCTTAATCCGGGATTAATTTACAAATCAGCTAAAAATAGCAAAATCCGCTAAAAATAGCAAAAACCGCCCAAAAAAAATAGCAAAAATCCACACACACACACACACACACATGCAAAGAATATAACACATACCCAACACCAACCGCTAGCAAACCTTCTAAAAAAAAAGTCTCCTAAAATGATATACTTGGAATCTTCGAGGCAAAGTCTTCTTCTCTGATGAGGATCCAACTCATCCAGATACTTTTGATACTGCAAATAATACACCATATTTTTATACCAAGGATGTTTGGATATAGCAATATTTTGATTTTCAATATAAAACAGCGTTGAAAGAGGATTATCTTGATCGTCAATTTCTTCACTTGGTTCAGGGTGTTGAGTTAAGTGAAGGGACAAGTCTCATCCCTTGATCGTCTTTTATGTCATGATCATTAAATCATGCTCCTAAATTTTGGCTGGCCAGTGTGCAAGTTTTCCTGATAGATAATTCTGTGAAAGCAGAAACTTAATAGCAAACAAAGGGACTTTTACCTACGTGTGTTTGCCTAAAATAAAATGGCATAATTTTTCTATAGCCTTAATAAGAGAAAAAGCATGTTTCTCAATATAAGAGTATTTGATTTCATCATCTGATAAACTCTAGCTCATGTAAGCTACATGTTTTTCATTGTTTTGGTCATCACTTTGTAAGAGGATAACAGAAATTGCTTCCTCGGTGGCATTGGTATATATGATTAAATCTTTCTCAAAATCTAGTTTTGCCAAAACCGGTGCGGAACTGATTGCTTTCTTAATCCTAAGGAAAACATTATCAATGCCATTTGTCCAAGAAAAAGAACGATCTTGCTTCAGAAGATTATGAATTGGTTTAACCATGACAACAAAATCAGGAATAAACCTACGGACAAAATTGATAATGCCCATGAAAGCTTGAACTTATTTCTTGGAAGTGGGGGCAGGAAGGTTTAGAATCGCAGTAATCCTTTCGGGATCAATGCTTATTCCTAAATCAGAAACAATATGACCGAGGAGCTTGCTTTTCGTGACACCAAAAACAGATTTGGAAGGATTTAAAGAAATGCCAAATTTTCTGCAACGCATGAGAACTTTTCTAAGATGACCAAAATGGTCCAATCGGTTCTTAGAATAAACATTCAAATCATCAAGATAAACTTGGATAATTTACCGATCAGATCATCAAAATCTATTTGCATAGCTCTTTGAAAAGTGGAACCTGCATTAGACAAGCCAAAATGCATGCGTTCATAAGCAAATATGCCCTAGCGTGTAGTAAATTTGGTTTTATACCTATCAGTCATTTTTATCTTGATTTGATTATACCCAGAAAAACCATCAAGTAAGGACATCATTTGTGACCCTGCAACCTGTTGTAAAATCATTTCCATGTTAAGGAGAGGAAAATGGTCTTTGACACTCGCTCTGTTCAATGCACGGAAATTGACACATAATATGATATGGCCAGTAGTTTTCTAAACAGGGACCAGATTTGAAACCCACATGGAATATTTAACTGGAAAGATTATACCAACTTTCAATAAATTTTCCAATTCTTTCCTAATAGTAGCTTTGAGCGTAGGGTTAATGGGTCTTTGTTTTTACCTAACTGATTTTACCCCTTCCTTGATAGGAATGGAATCTTGTATGAGAACAAGATCAAAACCACGAATATCCTCGTATGACCATGTAAAAACATCTTGAAATTCACGAAGTAGTTCTGTGAATTTTCTCTTTTCTTCATCAGAACATTGGGCACCTAATTGAATGATCTTTGGAGATTCAGGTGTCCCAAGGTTCAAGGAATTGGTATCACCCAGTTTCCTTTTCGACTCCTCTTATTTATGTGTTTCTTTGTTGCCTACGTCACTCGACGAAAATGAACTTTCGAGAGGAGTCAAGCCTTTAGGAAATTTGTCATCTTAAATAGATATGATTTCTTTGGGCTTAAACGGTTCATTTTGTATGAAAGCACAAATGCCTTCATCACTCGGGAACACCTGCCATGATTCTACGTTATCAGGGATATGAGGACGATATAGAGATTGGAATGTACAATCAGGTCTTTGAGGTAAAATATGTTGGGTAGGAGACGTTGCAAACACAGCTAGCCTATCAGCCATTGAATTGAGTTCCTCTTAACATGAGGGATGTTAAATTAAAACAGGTTTGAAATGAGCATCCAAACAGCTTGGGTATAGCGTTTAAGAAACTTGTTGCTTGGCAAATAAATCTTACGTACAAGGTTCACAACAAGTTCAGAATCACCAAAAAATGGAAGGTGGCCACAACCAAGGTTATATGGATTTTCAATACCTAACAATAGAGTCTCAAACTCGATGACATTGTTCGTGCAAAAAAATTCTAACCTATAAGAAAATTTGTGGATTTTACCTATAGGAGAATATAGAATAATGTCGGCTCCATTACCTTAGTTTGAGCATGAGCCATTGAAATGCATGTGCCACATGCCATCATCAATATCAATTGGTTCAAGCATAGTGTCACCCTCATCAACAAAGATAGAGTACACTCCCAAATCATCTTCAGGATAATTTGTGTTAGGTTGGGGAACACTCTCTATACATGGTGAAATTCTTCCTTCCCTTGGGACTATGATGTTATTTTTCGTTTCAAGGGATAGACATATCTGTTCCATCAAGTGAAAGATACCCATCAGTTAAGACTTGCCAATCTCTTCCTAAAATAATTGAATAGTTGTTCATTGGCATATCAATCACTTGGATATTAAGGGTTGTTCTCATTTCAAGATGTGCACACATAACTAAGGCTACATCTTTGATTTCACCTAAGGTTGATTGTTGCAAGTTATTATAAGAGAGCATGCTTCTAGAATTTTCATTAGTGCACAATAAACCAAAGTCCTCCATGATAATTTTAGACATCACACTTGGACCAGACCCGCCATCAATTAGGCAACAATGAGCTATTTTATCCATAATTTTTACAGAGATATAAAAAGAGGTTTTCTTTTATAGGGTTTCTAAAATTATTTACACCTATCTTATTTACAATTGAATCCTCTTCTTTTGACTCTTCAAAAAGATTGGCTATGGTAGAAACTTTACCTTCCATAAAGTTCTTGAGATGCTTTTGTTGTTTTGGGATGACAACCATGTCCAAAAGAGTAGCATCAAACTTGATATTAGCCAATTGGTTAAGGATGTTATATTTAGAAGAGGGAAGAGGAGAAGACACTCCTTGATTCTCGGAAGTTTTGACAGCTTGAGTACTAGCACTTTGCGAAGATAACTTTGGGGTGGAAGAAGTACGAGGAGGGTCAAATTTTCCCTTGGCAGTATAAGATTTATTCTTGGTGTTGATTACCATAACATCTTCCGGTTCAACCCAATCTAAAATAGCGATTGTGGTATCGGGCCTTTTGCCAAAGATCGTATCTCTGCCATTTTTCTTAACTTCGCAAGTACTTTCTTCATGATGTTTTTCGCAGAAGTTACACCAACTACGAGACATGATGGCCTTTGGTTGAAAAGTATTTTCATTAGTATTCCTGAAAGGTGTCGAGGAAGAAGAAGATGCCCCAGGGGTAAGTGAAGAGACATTTCCCTTGCGTTCATACACTATCATCCTATTAATCATATCTTGTACGATTTGTAAGAGGGTAGACATATTTGTTTTCTTGATCAAGTGTACTTTAGGGAGACCCGTTCTTTCGAGTTGCTCCTCATATTCTAGGCAAGTATGAAGAGCGGAACCAAGATTGTCAATAGTCTTTTCTTCAAGTCTATGACGATAAGGGGAAGGTAATGCATTATAATAATGCATGAAAGCGGCTTGATTTTACGGATGAATTAGTTCAGGGATTTGATTATATAGTTTGGTGAAGCGAAAGTTGAAAGACTTAATGGTTTCACCATCTTTATAGGCAATGTTGTTGTACTCCCTTAACTGCTTGACTGGACTCTTGGACTATCCATAAGTGGACTTGAACCAATAAACCAACTCTTTCCAAGTGGAAATAATTTTGGGAGGAAGATCAAAAAAATATGTTGCATCTTTCCCTTCGAGGGAGTTGAAAAATAGATGCATGCAAGTATCGAGTTGAAAAATAGACGCATGCAAGTATCGTTATTGTTGGCCCATATGTTATGAAAAACATTAGAAATTGCTACTAGGTGTTCGTTTGTAGTAACAATATTATTCCGGAAAACCTAGGTAAATTTTCCTTGAATTTTGGTAATGGCTGAGTAGCAGGTGTCAGATTCAAGGGAGAAGATATGTGTCGTGGGGTGGTCATAGCATCTTCCTCGAATTGGAAAATCCCATATTTATTTATAAATGATTGGTAGTGGATTGAATAAGGACTTGATGATTGTATATACTACCAATTACTGATGAAGCAGAAGGTTGCGAGGAGGAGGCACCTTCGATGCCACTAGCACCACCTGCAGATGTCATATTGAAAATGATAGGTATGGGTGTTAAAGTGAACTGACGGAGTCAGATAAAATTTTCCTTAGAGCACTTTCTTGGGTTGATAGAACAATTTTCCTCTTTCTTATTTCAAAAATAAGAGTAGCTTCAGGGGACAATCCTCTTCTCCTTCGAGAGATGCGAGGATTTGAGGACATGAAAAAGAAAACCAAGGATTTAGGAAAATGGAGGTTACAACTAATTTTTGGGTTTCATTTCCCTGGTTTCCCAACGTTCACAGATACTTATATCCATTTCAATCACTTCCCAAGAGCGCTCGAGTTAGACACGAGTACTAGCAGTTCCTAAAATAGTGTTGACTAAGGTCAAGGCAATGCTAGTTTGGTCATCAAGATCGTTTTTTATATTGGGTTGTCTTGTAACAAGTATTGTCATGGGAAAACCAATCAAGAAGTATTCAGAAAAACAGAAAAATTGGAAGATAATCGTGAATACAATCAACCAGAGAGATATGGAAAATCTCCCTAGTATGGTTGCCAAATAAATGTTGAGGAAAAGGTATGGAAAACCATACTCAAGCATTTTCAGATCTTGTCGGGCTAAGACAAGATAGTTGGGAATGTCACCCGGGGTTTATAGCCTAAAAAACAATCACTTAATCCACATATATTAAGTACAAGGTGTTATCACTCCAAGAAACTCCTTAGGGTTGTAGGCTAAGGATGCTTGGTAACTTAAGAAATCACTAATAATCAAGTGTTTGGAACAATGGGATAACTGAGAATGGCTAATGAGAAGAACAACTTATCATGCATTCGAATGAGCCAGTGCTTTTAGAAACCAATAATCAGATGCAGTAATTTGGAAGGGGGTATGAAGAACACTACTCTAGATAACCAAGTACATTAA
>ML783349.1:19138-30350 GCA_009831015.1 Picea engelmannii | reverse complement strand
TCCAGGATGTTTCAAATTGGTGCTACTCAAACTAAAAACAGGGTTAGGCGTAAGTTTTCTTTACTTGTCTGTAAACAGACATTACTCCATTAGGGGATTGGCTAGGTTAGGGTTAGGTTTAAGCATCTAAGCTTAGTTTCTTCGTCCCTACGAAAATAACTATTGGTTCCTTTGCCCTATAGCTATGCTGGCTTGGCGCCTTACTCGCCACTTCCTATGCTTACGCTCTTGGTGCATATGTCGCCTCCTTCCCGCTTGTCCTAGTCTGAGCCCTTTTTATTTACGGTTACAACTTGATTAAAAATGACTTTCGACCTTATGTTTATTAATTTACACCGAAAGGCGTACGCCTATTGACAAAGGGGCACAATCAATGATCTTTTAAATCTTGTTTATCCTTAAACCCTTATCTAATGGCTACGCATTGAAGATGCTGGCATATTATTAATCGTCCTCCAAAATCAATGGGTCACATTTGTCGTTCATAACTTTCTTGCATTTATCACAGCATCCGTTATCATGTTTACTTTTTAACATTTACCTATCACATAAAAAAAAAATTGTTGTAAGGTTATATAATTACCATGTTTAATGATTAATTGGGATTAAACTGCGGCAACTAAATAATCGTCCACAACTGCCAGCCATGTTTCGGCGTTCACCAGCGCTATGTACCTTTCGGCGTTAGTGTTATTCTCAAGACGTCGCGTTGAGCACATACGTCCCTTTGTGGGCTCCTCCATTTGTGTTTTTGGCGCTTGATAGCTTGGCATGTGACCTGTATGGCTCTAAAGGCGCTTGATAGCTTGGCATGTGACCTTGGGTATGACAATTAAAGTATTTATTTGTGAAATTATTGTAAAAGAAACAACGCATGGCGTGTTGGTAGGGCGGCCATTGTCAAAGCTTTGCACGGTGGGGAGGTCCGGGGTTCAAATCTCACGGACTCCATAAATTTTCTTTTGTTTTACTTATATATATAAAAAAAGTCAAAATGCCCAATTAATTTTAACTTAATTTAATTAATTAAATTTTATTTTTTTTTGGTTAAATAAATTTAACTTAATTTAATTTAATTAATTTAACTTTATTAATTTAAAATTTAAATAAAATAATTTTTTTTTGAAACCTTCTTTTTTGTTTTCTTTACATAATTATAATTAAAATAAATAATAATAAAAAATTTAAAACAATTAATTTATTACAATTAAAATAATAATAGGAAAAAAAAAAAACAACAACAAAACGTGAATTAGTATATGTACAGGGATCGGCATCGTGGGTCCTCGCATGAGGCCCACGTGCCTCCTCCTCCAGGTGCTCATCTCTTTCTAGACTTCTCTTCGGCCTCGTGTGTGCTGGTGGGAAAGCAATTATCTTCATGCTAGGCCGTCGAGCGTTGTGTTCTCTGCTGAGACCATCGGTCTCCTCTGTAGGAGTAGGAGGAAAGATCTCCGGACCATTTTCACCGTTTCTTCGGCTGGCCTTCATTCTTTAAATCAGAAATTGAGGATTTGTCTGCAATAATGCCAGGGGCGCCAGGACTTGCTTGCTACTTAAACAGTGGATAGCTGATATTTTAACCTCTGTAATAGCAGAGATCGATTATGTGGGAGTTTTTGTTAGTAGTCCCTGCTGGCACTGGAATTTTGGCACGATGTTTGGTGAAGAGGCTCGCTCTTCCCAAAGAAGAACTCACCGAAGATGGAATTTTGAACTGTGGGATCGGTCTGTGAATTCGGTTTGGAGATACCCACTCGGATCTCTGATGGCGAGAGCTCCCAGATTGGAGAAGTGGGCGTCAGTATCGCCACCACAGTTGCATTCGGAGACCGAGGAGGAAGAATGGAAGTTGTGGGGAGGTGAGAGTGGCGTCCTCATGTGCAGCAAGCAGCTATGGGGGGCACGGGCTTGAACGAACGGTGAAAGACCGCGGATTCCTGTACCATCCTCCATGAAATTTCCAGCTGCTTCATCCTGAAGAACACCGATCATGCCCAGAGGGGAAACCCTAAAGGCACCCGCATTTTGTCTTAACCGCGACTCTGAAATTCTGTATTCCATTCTGAAGGTCTTCCGATCCAAGCATCCATTGGATTAGAGGGGATCTCAATGATTGTGCAGCGCAGTCGTTCCAATACGGGTTGCCATGGGATACGAGTGAAACGTTCTGTAAGTTTCCTTGTTTGTTCTTATAAGGGGCTGGAAGATAGTTGGAAGGCATAGCAGCCTTATAACGGCATTCAATGTTACAGATGTTGTTATCTCGGAGAATGGGGAACTGCCCAGCAGGAACAACGAGGAACAATGAGGTTCACTGCCCACTGCTTATGTCACTGTTCACAGGAGCAATGAGGTGTGTAGCCGCTCGACCGGTAGGGAGAGAGCATTTATGCACGAGACCAAGGGGATATGCCAGTACCGTGAGGGAGAAAGAGGTAGAACGACTAAATATCTCGGCGAATGGGGAACTGCCCTCAGCAATCAAGACCTGCACAGGCGTTTCAGAGCCGAACTGAACAATTTCGAAGAGGGATTAAACAAGGGTTTACGCTTACTGGATAAGAAAATATTTACAGTTTATCCATACTCCCTTTCCTTTATTGACCACGCACGTTTGGCAAAAGAAGATTTAAAATAGGTGTATTAAAAGGATTCCCAAATACGGGCACCCCTCCATCCCTGTTTGCCAGTCGTGGTTAGCTCAGCCCCTCTTGCCCAGGAATACTAGTAAGCTCATTCTTTCGAGTTCTGATTCTGAAGGAAGAAAGTGAAAAAAAAACACAGCCCTACGAAAGGGTGCTTGAAAGGAAGCTAATTCATGCTACTAGTCAGAGAGGGAAGCCGGCCCAGGAGAGATCTTGAATAGGGTTTATGTCTTTAGTATTGTTGTTGGAGAATGTGTTGTAGACTTATGTGTTGTGTTGGACTGGTGGGCTCCCCTTGTCGACTTGTCGCTTGGTGCTTGGTCTTTACTATTTATGTTTCTTTCTTTCTTTTTTTTTAGTTCCTGTATTGCTCTTTCTGGAGCTCCACATTCCACCAAAAGACATACCTATAATTGTCAGAGTTTAAGCTAAGTAACAACCGATAAACTACTTCAGCCTCCTCAAAATGCCCGAGAGTAAGCAGCAAATCAGCAAGCTCTACCCTGAAACCTAACTTGTCTACTATTTTTTTATTTTTATTTTTGTTGAAACATGTGGAATGGAAAGGCTTGACGCTTGAGTTTGGTTTTTTTTTTTTTTTTTTTTTTCCTACTTTTTATGTTTCGGCACTAGGCTCTTCAGTTGAGGCTGAGCATGAGTGGCGGTTGCTAGGCATAATGTTGCGTTAAGTTTGTAAATCTTTCCTGTGAGAGTGCAGTTAGCAAGCTTACATTAACAGGACATAAAATGGCTTTGCTACCATTTGTGAAATGCTCAAGGCATTGATATATTTTTATTTTATTGTATTCTATTTATTGTTTGTTTGTTTGTTTGTTTAATTGAGCCAAGTGCCAAAATCTATTTAACTTTTTAAATACGTATAATATTAAACAAATTTCATTTTTCCAGGCATATTGTTTATATATTATACATAGATTTGTTTATATACTAAAATCAAAATGTATACTTGGCTTACAGGTTGGGTGGAGGTGGCGTTGGGACTTAGAGATGGAACTTGGCCCTTAGGCCAGATTTACCAAATTTTTTGGGTGGGTACAATTCCATTACTAAATCGGGTAGGTAGGTAGGTAGGCCCTTGGTTCCAGATTTTGAACCAGGGCTCTGATGCCAAATGTAATGGTTGGATTTACATTTCACATCAATTTATTTTGATAAACTAACTAATTTCATAACACAGTAATGAAATAACAGTAACTTTCGTAACATTCAAGAATTTTTACTAATTTAAATCATTCGTATGCAATTTCGTCAATATAATAAGATTTAATAACAAATTAATTCAAAACAATGCATAATTATTACCTGAACCTGATGCTACTATTTGCTCGCCGCTTGCTTCCTTCCCGCTCCTTTAGAACACTACCCAAAACCGACCTCCCCGCTGACTAGTTAGCTCCTAGCCCTAGGATATCAACGGATATCCTAGCCCTCCGTGCCCAAAACCCCCAGCAACCCTCGATGCACTGTGTAAATTCCACTCCAAATTTCCCTCTGCCAATTTCCCCCGCTCTCCAAAATTCATCCCCAACTCTTGTAACATCATCCTCCCTCCAAACTCCTTCCCCCCCTTATCCCTCCTTCACCGACTTCCCTTCATTTACTCCCCTACCTAATATCTTATCCCATTATTAAATATCTTATCCCATTTATTAAATATCTTATCCCATGTATTAAATGCTTCCATTTTCGGGAACGTAACTTAAATTAATAATATATTTTATTATCCACCTTTATTTATTTACCATATTGATTAATGAGTTAATAATACTTAAATTAATCATAATCAAGAATAAATAATTAATAACAAATAATTAGTTAGGGTTATTTTAATAAATAAATATAGTTTAGCTAATATTTTAGGATTACATTATTAAATTAATTATAATTTATAATCAAGGGTCGTTACAATACCACCTTCATTTACCACCTGTCAACCAAGACCAATCTCTGTGAAGTCTGGGAATACTCGCCAGATTCTCGTCATGTGGTTAGAGGCTCCGCTATCCACAATCCATCTGACATCACCTCCGAATCCTCCGCTGCCAACACTGGAAACTAGGGTAACCAAAGAAAATTCCCTATCGAACTTTGAAGCAAAGTCCTCTATGGCTGTTGTAGCAGTTGTCTCAGGCCCCTCTGACTCCTCATTTTTCTTCCTCTCAAGACAATGAGAGGCAAGGTGCCCCAACTGGCCCCAACTGGTTACAACAATAACATCTGACTTTACTCAAATCCCTTCCGGAACTTCCTTTCTTCTTGCTCTTTGTCGCAAGAGCAACATTCTCCTCGGCTTTGTCTATCTTTTGATCACTGCTCTGAGATCTTTCTCGGATCTCCTCCTGAGTGAAATCATCCCACGGTCTACTTCAATCTGGTAGATGCTCACGACCCACCACGCACTTCACGAAAACTTCCCAATCTTTGGTGAAGCCATTTAAGGCTATCCTCACCAACTTAGAATCTGAAGTGACCTCTCCAACAGCTGCCAGCTCATCTTTAACTTGAGCCACCTGGGTAAGATAATAAGAGACACTCTCCTCCTTACCCATCTTGGTATCATGCAACTTAGCCTTCAAGACCATCTTCTGGTTCTCGTTCTTTGCCTCGAACAAGTTCTTAAGTGCATCCCACATCTCCTTGGCAGCCTTTTTCTCAGCCAAGTGTGGGATAAGGTGATCCTTCACCCCATCCAGAATAATCCTCTGAGCTCTGGCTTCCTTGACCTCATGCAAGTCCAAAGCAACAGGATCTATTGCAGGAGCTGCTACAACAGAGCTGACATAGTTATAGATCTTGTTCTCCTTGAGAACGGCTGACAAACGAACCTTCCACTGCAAGTAGTTGGAAATGCCATCCAACCGATCCTCATATCTAATGTTTGCAGCCATATTCCCTGTCACAACTTCAAGAAAAACAATCACACCCTTTTGCCCAAATATCACACTGCCCACTGCCAGAGACAAAGCTATGATACCATGTAGATTTTCTAATGACAAAAATCAACAAGCTAATATTATGTCAAACACTTAGCAACCTAGAGATAACTGTCTTCATAAATTTCAGAAATGCATAAAACCCACATTCAGAAATTTCTATAAGCAGAAATACACATTGATGAGCAAAAATATGCAGCGGAAATACACAGTGGACAGCAATCCATAACACGCAGAAATTTAGGCAAATGTCAGGGAAAACCCCAATGTGGGGAAACCCAACGAGAGAGAGAGAGAGATTTATTATTCAGCTTCAGGAAAGTACATATCAGCAGCGAAACAACATTTCCAGCCAAGGAAAATACCTCACAGCATCAAATCTGTCCCACAGAAATCTACCTCGTTTTTTGTGCCAAAATCGTACCGTTGTCCTGCCTCTTCCGTACCTCATTTTCCGTGCCCACAGTCCACTGTACGAATTGTTCCGTACGGCCCAAAAATAGCCACCGAAAATTTGAAAATCACCTCAAAAATCGTGCCAAAAATCACCTCGATTTTTGTGCCAAATCCATACGGTTGTATGGACTGTACGGATCCGTACAGTACGGCCTCCCATAGCAAAAAAAAAGAAATCGACCAAAAATCACAAAAAAAAATTCTTGGGAATCATGCCCACTTTCCTCGAAAAATGTGCCCTCTTTGTTGTTCACTTTCCTCTCTCAAACTTGCTTAGAAAATATCTCTAACTCTCCTCCCAATGTCCTCTCTCGACATTCGACATGTCTTGCACACTACCTAATGCATTCTTTTATAATCTGAAAATGACATTTTCCCCCCAAAAGTGTCTTTTCACCTTCTCCAACCCTAGATCCAAAGGCCAAGATTAGATATTGTCTTTTCCAAGATCAAGGGTTATGATTTATTCCCTCCAAAATGTTTCATTTAAAATTAAAGTGAATTTCACTTTATTACATAAGTGCTTTATGAAAATAAAGTCACTTTAAAATTAGAAGGTACACTTTATTAAAAAATCACTTTAATAAAAGAACCACTTAAACAACTTTATAAAAACTATTACAAAGTTAAGTGTCTGGTAGTGTAAATATTAAGGTAACATCCGCATACAAGACAAAACATGTGGAGTACCTCCCGAGCTAAAAAGCTAACAGGTTACCATTTATTTTTATCAAAAGTAAAACGACTCCAAACATCACCAAGCCAAAACCATTATAACCAATTTCTTCCCACTGTACAATTTTATTTCTTTTTATTTACAGAGTTCTTTTTATATGATAGACTATCAACATAATCATTCCAGCAATTAAAACAAGACGACATCAAGCCCGCAATGGAGTGTAACATAAGCCAACAATTCCTCAACATACAAGGCTGGTATCACAACTTTCAGTAATTGCCATGTAATAGGCTGAGTTCAAAACCTTGGTGATCTTTTATTTATTCACTATACAACCTTCAAAATCGGCCAAAAACCCTCGTAGGTAGTCAACCAACGAACCAAGATTCAACACAAGTAACAAATCTCTCTATTGTCGGGTTAACACATCACCATTTCAAAACCCAAGTTCGAGTTTACAACAGTCACGACAAGGAAGAACGAGGTTTGAACGGTCAGGTGGGTGAGACAATTATGCAAGTGGGGTTTGGTAAAATGAAACCAAAACCTCCATCATTTTTACAACAAAGTTTGACACAGTCGCTTTCAAGGTGGTTGCAAAGCAAAAACCCGACTTTGCATACATTCAAAATTGTGGAATGGCAACTCGACAGGGCCACAAGCCTCTCATGGATTGAGCAGGAGGTAAGAATAACACATTAAAAGAACCCAGGACCCGACTGTTTCTTTTTGTTTATCATAAAAACCCTTCAGGATTCTACCACGAGACATGGGTGGAAACAAAACAAACTTGCCATAAATTCTATCAACAACAAAGAGAAATAATAATCAATCATCCACCCCAGGCGCAACCATAACCAAATAATCTCAACATGAAGTAGCATTAAACAAATTCCATCTTGCAATATTCAAAACGCCAACCAATATCATTTGCACAGAGAAAGCATACATTCACCCATTGTATCTTTAAGAAAGAAAACACCTTGTATGTGAATTCAAAGAGCCAACACAAAGATTCTATCTAGAGAGCGGTTACAATGATTAATGTAAGGACGAGAGTCACCATACCTGTGAGGAAAGCAAAAAAAAAAAAACCAAAGACAACTACTATTCTCCAACGACCGAGCAAAATGGAGGCAAACTAACTAGAGCAACAAAAACTACACAACAAAGTGAGGGTGATGAGCTCGAGGTGGGGTAAGAACGACGTGCAGTAAGTGCACGTCGCATCTCCATCCTCTCATTAATTGCTATCAACCATAGCTAGGATGAAGCACATCCAAAACTTCATTAAACACATTAATCAACCATATTCAAATCCAACATGTCACTTCCACTTTGCCAATTTGAAATGAAAACCCCCCTACACCATAGTTTTTATACCAACACCATAACATAATATGTCCCATATTCACTTCTAACAAGTTCCAATTTGGAAAGATCGAATTGACCTCAAAACAATTGCATAAACCATAACTATTGTCCACCAAACATAACCAATACCATGAACACAATATGCCATGAACGAAATATGTCATAACCAATATGTGTGTGAGTTGAAGTTCGAGTTTTAACCATATTCCAAAGTAGATGTATAGTAGTTATAACCAAAGTGTTTGTCACTTCAAACCTTCTTTTGACTTTTAAATTGTCAGTACTTATCATCATTGATTGCATGTGAAAACTTGTTCGAACTTCTGTGTTTTTCTCAAACTGTAAAATTGTTTCGTAAAGTTGTCATGAGCGCAATTCAGAGAAGCGTTGTTTTCACCATGATTCCTACAAGGGGGTCCCTCCTATATAGTATATTATTTAATATATATGTATATAAATAATAAGGCATTGAAACCCATTTGCACGCAGGGGTATTATGTTGCACTTCTGGGTGTCAACACTATGCATGACCATATACAGTATGTACTCACATTTTAAATCATCTGAGAGGTAGAGGAATGAAGCTGAGTGGTAGAGAATTGGAATTCATCAATCCTAACAAATGTAAGACACGACTTCGTGATGGTGCATTGGATAAAGGTTGTGAGAGGTTGCTAATAGAAAAGCACATAACTAATGAGTGGATTCGCAATATAATACTAATGTCGCAACAACCATATGAGTTAACACCCAAAACAATTGTTAGGAAGATGCCATAAGAAATCCTTGAGGATTCCTTTGATTTTAGGGACTTGAAATGGGAGTTATTCCAATATAGACACATGGGTTGAAACCATTGTTATCACTTCAAAATAAGATAATTAAGCCACCTAGAGTACAAAATGGAGCTTGCTATTATGTCAAAGAAAAAATTGAGGGTCATGCATGATATCGACATATTCCGAAGAATCTAGGCAATGTACAACCCTTGCATTTCTTGCAATATTTCAAGTATATACTCATTTACAAATGTTTTTGTTTTGTGTGTAATGCATGTCATAGCAATCACACTGGCATTATAGTGAAATATATGTTGGTTAGTTCCTATTTTTAAAGGAAAACCCTGAAATCTTTCAAATATTGTTCAGTGCCACCTAAGTTCAAATTTTCCTAAATAGTTTTTGAGATTCAAACAATCTTTATTTTAACTCAAACCCCATAATCGCATGCAAATGGTGTTTGTTTTTTAAATGAAAACCCATAATTGTGCTGTTTAGTAATTCATGTCATAATTGTAATGCAATAGTCAGAGAGCGATATATGTCCGCTTGGTTTGTTTTCTAATTGAAAACTTGGGGTTGATACTAAGTTTGATTGTGAACTGTAATAAAAAAAATCAACCTTCATCTACTTAAGCTGATCTTTTACTTCGAATAATTTGAACGCCTCCCTTTCCTCTTCAAGGCTAAGGAGTGACACTGCTCTCATTCTAATTTCCAGTTTCAGCAACTAAAAAAGCCTTATTTTTCTATTGCTTGAAGTGTTTTGGGAGAGACCCAGATGCAACTTCCAGCATTTGTCCTCTATATGCCCATCAACAATGCAATCTTTACAATGGGGTTTGGAGTCCAAGTTTTGACGGATCAATAGCTGTCGTTTTATTCCCTCTATTCTTTTGCTTCTTCTTGCAACCTTGCCTAGACTCCTCATGTTGTTATTCCTGCATTGGTGCACCAAATTACATCTTATTCCTATCCCCTTCAATGTATGTGCTTGACAACGAGCTTCACCAATGGTCTTTGGCTTGAAGAGCATCACTTGCCCTTGAATATGGCTATGCAAACCTCCCAAATATTTAATGAGCACTTCTTGACTCTAGATTGAAATGCCCAACTAAAATGCTCTCTTAAAAATTTATGTGGTGTAATCTTGCACATTTTGCCCTTGCCTTTCCCTAAGATAGAGCTGGCTTATCTTATGTTCCTCCTCATATCCAATGGGACAAAACTGTTACTTGATTAGGTCCTTGAACATTTCCCAGTGAGCCACTAGCGGTTCAAACTTGAGTCTTCAAGTAGCGACATCACTTTCCCACAAAACATGGCCTTCCAACTTCTAATGGGAAAAAGAAATTCTCTATGCTCTGCTCACTTCATGCACATTGAGATAAACTTTCAACTGTTGCAACTAGTGATTGAATTTTGAGGGCATCGATCTCACTTACATATGGCTTGATATATATCTTCCCCTCCACTGGAAGATGCTCAAGTCTTGTTGAAATCCCCTTTCTCCATATTTGTTTTTTTTGACTTGGACTTCTCATGTTCAATGACTTCTTTATCTTCAAAACTTGACTCGTGAACTAACGTTTGTGCCTTTTTTTTATGCCATTGCTACAACTAAGGTGGTGATATTCTTCTTCATCTCTAATGTGCTTAACATGAGACACATTCAAAGACATTTGCGACATCTGCATCTCTAGATTCAACACTCTAGCTTCTGTCTCATTATACCCTTGATTGTCTCCCATGACTAGATCCTAACATTGTTTTTTCCTTACTTTTACTCCAATCTCAGAATTCTCCAAAATTAATTCTCCACTTTCTTGTAGTTTCTTCAGTGTTGTAAGCATTAAACTCAAAAAGATGTTTTACAACATTCAGAAAAATAGTCTTCGATACCAATATGATCTGTCCACTGTAACTAGTATTGTGCTTAATAGTTAGTCACAACAGAGCTTGTATTTTGCTTATTGTTATCATTGTTATATAAATTGTTAAATGTGCGTCTACAATCAAATTGAGAAAAATAAATAAATAATAAAAATAAAATCAATGGCACATTAACCAAAAGACAATTTGACACATTTACCCAAGAGAACTCGAAGTGGAAAATCTCCAACAATAGAATGACTTTCAATGTGCTTTATAGATTCTTTTAAAACAAAGATTTTATAGATTACAAGGCTCAAATCTGCAAAGATTACTGTGCACAGAACTCTGAATGCATCACCAATTTCTTTACATTATCTCCGCTTGCAATCTTTAGTCCAGAATGAGAAAATCAACTATTGGAATCCAAGCTAGCTTGATTTTCCATAC
>ML783348.1:1345151-1355589 GCA_009831015.1 Picea engelmannii | reverse complement strand
ATTCTACCTTCTGCATGGGCAGAATAATTCTGCAGTTGGAAGTATTTCTTCATGCCCAACAACCATGTCTCATCATCTTCCTCCTTCTTATGTTCTCCATCGAATGTTGGAGGTTTAATTTTATTCATCTCTCCTTTCAATTCTTCCCTTCCAGATTTTTGATGTTTTCTGGTAGGGGATGGGCTTGAACTACTGTGTGTCTTACTGTCAGAATGTCTCTGAGATCGACTAAGATGTCGGCTACCACTCCTTGACCTACTTCTTCTCCCATGATTTCTGTGACTCTCTGTCGTACCTGAGTCTCTTCCCTTCTCAAGTTTCTTCTCTATTCTTTCCAGGCTCTTCAATAATTTTAAGTTTAATTCCCCTTGCCGATCCCTGACTTTCATGAGCTTTCGGCTATCAACTCGATGCTCCTTGGCCTCTCTTTGTAGCCCTTCAATGATTTTCATCATATGTCCTTCCTTATCCATGTCTTTTCCATGCCCATTAGAGTTCGATCCTTCGACTCCCAGGTTAACATCCTTTCCTTCCCGTTCATCTTCTATTTCAGGGGTAAACTGCACTTTTCCCCACACCATACTCGGCATTAATTAAATGGGGTTCTGGCCTTTGTTGAAATCTGCACATGCACTCTGTGCAATTAAATTTGAAATTTGTCAGGCCATTAAACCTTCACGAACAATCCACAATATTTATAAGCCAGTTTGGACAAACTAAAAAGACATTTCGTTTTAAATAAGTTTCTTGAACTGGAAGTATCATGTATCTCTTCTATCTTTTTTTTTTTTTTTCATTTTGCGGCAATTTCCATACTGTTCTGGCACTCATTAGCCTTCTGCAATCTAATACGCAGACGACTCGAATTTGTCGAGCCTTCGTCTCTTGACAATTTGTCATATTTCATAACCATCGATGTTTAATAAAGTGTTTCAATTTCATGAATTGTCTGAGCTCTGTTCCGCTCTGTGTTTTTCGGGTGTCCGAAACTTCAATTTTCGATATTTCGGGACTTTCGGGACCTTGAGTTTCGGTACCCAAAACTTCGGGTTTTCGGAAATTCCATCTTCTCGGCATTTCGAGACTTCAAGTTTTCAGTGTTTCGGCCCACGAGGCTTTCAAACCTGCTTTGTTCTCCAAACCTCGACTTCCAAAATTCCGACTCACTCTACCCTACGGGTCCACAGCACAGTTGTCGCCCACTACCACGGTGGCACGTGGCAAGTTCATGAGGGTCCACGTCGCTTTCAATGACGTCATCGAGTCCCACCCTTCTCGCTTCTCTTCTCGTCCCCATTGGCACATGGTACAACTCCACGTGTCCATGTTCATTCCTAGAAAAATTCGACGGTCAGATCTTCCTCAGATCTACGGTGCAGATCCTTTTGAGGTTTTGGGCTTCCAAATGCTGATGCGCTCTAACTCCCATTATCCCTTCGGCTAGACTCGGGCTCACATGACCTCCCCTTACACAACCACAATCATACCTCCTATTGGGGTTTCAGACTTTCCAAAGCTGAAACACAAGTGTCCTCAGGATTCGCGATTCCCCGAACCCCGATTTTCGATGGATGACTCTTCTAACGGGACTTTCCCCGATTGCCTGAATTACTGTCACGCGTCCACAACGAATGGACGATCCCGATTCAATCTCTGGACTTCAGGACTTTTGATTTCCCGATGACAAAATACTTTGTCACTCAAAACCCTGGTAGCCTGTATACCGACGGGTCGCTCGATCTCCACCACGTGTCTCAACTGTTGGACGGCTCAGATCAAATCTCGGGACTTTGCCCAGTGCAAGATAAAAAACGCTCACCTATGTGAGTCCGGGTGTCCGCATCTCCGAATTGGACGATCGCGCGACGCGCATCCTTCCTCAGACGGACGACTCAGGTCGTTGCCGGGACTTTTACTATGAAAATTTCCAACCTCCTGACATCGTGACTCCCGATATCGTGATTCCCGATTTCCCGAAATGGGAAATCTCACAACACGTGTCCTTCATCTTTCGGATGGTTTAGATCTATTTCGGAGATTTCTCCCCTAGTCTCTGAGGTTTAACCTCCGAACATCTCCCGACAGATCCTACGGCTGACGGGTTTTTCGGCCGAGGATCTGACAGCTCCGACGGTTCCTAACCAATTCAGAATTTCTCATATCACGACTTTCCACATTCCTATGTATTTCAAAAAGGAATTTTAATTCCTACGCACATTTTTCCAGATCCGACGGTCATGAGGGCTCGACTTCCCTCCCGAACAGATCCTAAGGTTCTAACACCATTGGTGTAGAGACCTGTCTCCCCGTGGCCATAGACCACACCAGCCTGCGGTTTCATAGCACCGCTAAACCTCCTGAGCTCGTAAGCGCAGTCAAGCAACTACTTGACACTCGGGAACAATCCAAGGTCCGAAATTGGTCATTCCAGGCCCAATTTCTCTTCACATTCTCGGTCCAAAGACCGCTCCACTGGCCCATCTAGGCTCAGTGTCGAAACCTTGGCTCTGATACCAAATTGTAGTGTCACTTTTCACTACCGAGGCTTTCAAACCGCTCGCTAACCAATCTGTACATGGACTTTTACATAAAACATACAGAATTGTATAATCACATGCGTAACAGCAAAGAGATACAATTTAATTCTCAGAATAAACATATAGTTACTGTTATAATTAGAAAATCCATAGATTTCAACAGTAATTCATTTACACAGCGGAAAACATGATAACAGATACAGTACAGTCATGATAAAATGTGGTAAAAATATAATTAAACACTTATCTTTTGACAGTGGAGAAATCCACCAACCAAATGCAGGCCTTCCATGAACCTCCCAGCCGTAGACCGCACTGCTCCTCAACTCAACAGTGGGTCACCCCCGAGCTGGGACTGAGCTCCACCCCAGGGCAAGGAATCCATACTCAGGCTGAGGTTACAGGGAATTCAGTCACACACAACCACCAGGAAGAATGCTCTCCCAGGAATCTCCCACGCTCACTGCCCACAGACCCTCATTCTCCACATGCCTGTACCACCCCAGGAGAGTGCACCTTCTCTATCACCTGGATAGTCCTTCATCTTCCAGTCTCCCTTACCTTGGGTTACAGGAATAGATCGGACCGGAAGTCTCTGGGTTCTATGGCAGCTACAGGGTTCCTTCCAAGAGCTCTCTCCTTCCTCTGCCAACTCTCTCACCTGGAGGGAGTTGCTCACAGGCCAACAAGCCTCACGCAGTCCAGAACTGCGTGCCACAACAAACACATGGAACATGGACACAGGCTTCCCAAGAACCGATTCAACAGTCATAGGATGTTCTCACGATCAAGATTTCAGAATAGGGCTCCATGCACAAGCTCGCTCAGTTTTTCCTGGGCAAACAGAGACTCTTCCCCGAAATTGACATGGACATTTCGTTCAGGGAACACACACACTGGTTTTCTCTCACAGACAGACTCCACGGCTCTGAACAAGGGTAAACATGCATTCTTCCACACCCAACACAGGCTTCCTCTCTGTAACAGACATACACGAGGTCTCCTGCAGATTGGCTCCTATGGATCCTGCTCAGGGCAGTCGGGTCGAATGGAATGCGAGAGATCTCCCCCCCACAACTGTTCCTTTCTGTTTTATTTGCATGCGTAAGGGTGGACATTTGTCACCCTGGGAACTGCATGCGTTCCATCCGCATGCCTCCCTGTACACGCCTTTCCTTTTTTCTAGGAACTGAGGATAAAACAATATGCACATGGCTTTTTAGGAAATAATATTAAAATATTATTCCAGGCCTAAGCCCCTAGGCTCAACACTCAGCCCCTTTCTCACCTTCCAGCCCCTAGTTTCTTGCCCACTCTATGGACGCTCAGTCTCCCTTCACTCATTCATCGTGGTCAGTCTGCACCTGGCGGTGTTTATATTTTATTGATTATTATGCATACATACAAGTACAACAGCAGGCTCCTAGCCCTCAAACACTTAGGCTTCCTGGCCTAACAACCACATAAGCCTTCCAGCTTATACAAAACTTGGCTCACCAGCCTATAGAACACATTTACAATTCATTGCGTATATCATGACCTGTAACGGGGTTTGGCCTTGGGGACACTACAGGGATCAAGGCCAGAAAAGTAGAATTCAGATCTCGAGAAACTGTACCTCTAAGTTTGGAGTTTTCAACGAGATCCCAAAGATCATCACTGATCAGGTCAAATAAATGGAGATAGAATTCCACTGTTCAACCATCTAGGCCTGGACTTTTATCTTTTTTGAAGGTGTTGAGCACCTTCCATATCTCTTCTTTAGTGCAAGGTGAGTATAGTAGTTCAAACTCACTATCAATTATGATTTTATGATACAGTCCAATAATTGTAGCTTGATCAGTATAATTTGTGAGTCCATTTTCTATGTAGGCAGTTTTGAAGTGGAAATGAGCCGCCTCAAGAAGATTTTCTTGTATAGGAACATAATCCTCTGATTTTAGCTCCCATATATGCTTGGAATTTCTTCTGTGGCTCGCAAAATTGTGGAAGAATTTTGTATTGTTGTCCCCACCATTGATCCCAGTGGCTCGACTCTTTTGTCTCCAATGAGCTTCGTCAATTAAAAGAAGGGTTATTAGCTCTGACTCAAGAAGATTTAAGTTCTTTTGTAAAATTAAAAGTTCATTCCCTGTTTTGTAGAGATACCAATAATGAGATCGTGAATATCCATCTCAATCTGTGTTAGTCTGTCAGATGTCTTTGAAAGTTGTTGTCTGGTCCAGGATTTTACCTTTTATTTTAGCAACTTTAACTTTCCAGCAAGTCGCCGCTGGACATACGATTCCTCTAAAAAACTTTTGTCGGTCCAAATCTCCTTTACCAGTCGGTCCAAATCTAGATTCTCCAGCCAGATGGGGTTAAATTTAAACGGATAGGGGGAGCGATGTGAAAAGGAATCAAGCTATAGGATAATGGGGGCATGATCCGAGATGAGAGGATAAGCAACCCATGTGCGATATCCGTAAGCCTTTTGCAGAAGTGAATCCGATAGGAAGAAACGATCAAGGCATTTTGAGATGCTCGTTGTGCCAGACCTTCCATTTCTCCAGGTAGGGACTATCTCAAGCGAGAGAAGGTCAATGATATTGTTTTGTTGGAAAATAGCTCTGAATTGTAAGGTCGCTGCATGCATAGAGGAACCTGATCCCCAAGTCTCAACAGTTGATAAAGTGAAGTTGAAATCCCCCGCTAGGATGAGATTTTTCTTTGAAAGAAGACCAGAGGCCGAGACCTTTAACCATAATGTCAATTTGTCGGTGCCAAGTCCATAAACATTTAGAATGTTTACCTGTCATTTGTTTGCGTAACAAGTGCTCGTCAAAATAATTTCACCACAGCAAAAAAAAGACTTGAGATCAAAATAGGTAGGGTCCCAGGCCACAAGTAATCCACCTGAAGTGCCCACCAATTTTACTGCACTAACAAACCAGTTTGGCTTTAAACCATTGATAAAATCACGTGAACGTTGTTCATCCACGAGAGTCTCCTGAAGAAAAATAATAGTAGGGTGAATGGTGTCAATCAACCGCTGGAGCAAGGCCTTTTTGAGGGTGCCTCCAACCCCCCTGATGTTTAGGAACAAGAGGATCACGGGTGAGACCCGGCTAGGGATTTGTTGCCTCTAAGCGCCCAGGGTCAATTGAGTCCAAATATGGAACAATAGGAAGAGTGGCAGAAGAGCAGGGTTTCCTCCAAGCACTGCGAGTTTCAATAGGAAATGTCTCTAGACCAATGCCATAAAACCATGAGAATACTTTATTTGATGGGTCAGTTAACGGTTCAAGACATGATGAGGAAGGTAAATATTATGAATCTTTGATAGGTGTTTTACCTAAGTAGATAGGAATAGGGACCATAGAGTGTAAATCCACTGTAGAGGGGTTTGATGAGGTAAAAACATTACAAACTGCGTCCTGTAATTGCAGTGAGGTAGGCATAGATGTCACCCCAGTCAAAATATTTAAATCTGTAGAAAGGTTAGGGGTAAGCAGAAGAAGGGGTTAAACATCTTATATCAACTATATATGGATAATGCATAACCTTAAGGGGAAACCTACCATATTCCTTTAACTTTCTCATAACGAAATAATATTTCTTCAATCACATATCTCATTCTTGAAAATGCCACCTTGAAAAAAAAAAATAATTAAAAAAATCAAATAATTTAAAAACTCTCATGATTAGGATTTATTCATACATCCCTTCACGTGAGAAGATTAGTTGCTTTCCCTTCTCGTTACAATGCAACGTATATTTGAGGCAAGCCAAGAATATTATTCATAAATTGGTCATTCATTTTCATGGATAATATTTTGTGTAATGCACACACTATTTAACATTAAGTTGCATTTTCTCTAATATGTGCCATGCCAAATCTGAAGAAGACATGCAGTCAAATTGAAATTAAGCTAGGGTTAATAAATGGAGTTGTTTCAAGAAACTTAGGTTAAATTTGAAGAAGACTTGTAGTAAAATTGAAGTTAAGGTAGGGTCAACCAATGGAGTTGCTTCAAGAAACCTATACCAAATCTGAAGAAGACCTGGAGTCAAATTGAAATTAAGTTAGGGTCAACAAATGGAGCTGTTTTAAGAAACCTAAATCAAACCCTAGGAAATATCAAATAACACCATTGTTTCTTGTGCCTAAGCTTAATTTGCTAAAGCAGAGGTCAAAAGAAAGGAAGATACTCACTATCATAAACCATACCACTCAAAACCATAAACCACATACAAAATAAGAACGATCCACATAGCTCTTAATAAATATATACAACAATAAGAAAGAACATCGAAATGTAGAAGAAGTTAAAGTCCATAAATTCATAAGTAAGAGAGTTGTGTGACAAGACACTCCAGGATCAACTCCATTATGTTCAAATTGAATGAAAATATATTCGGAGGGGTTGATATAATATGACCCCCTTTTAATTGCAATTTTCCTTCATTCAAACACACACCAAGATTGGCTAAGTGGTTAGGGACTTGATTGTGGGTTTTTAGCACTTGATAGAATTTAATTGTTTCAAAGTCCTTGACCAAAGATAAAGAGTGACGAATAAGGCCTAAAGAGTGATGAATAAGGCCAAAAAGGCATAGGTTCTAAGGGGTTCATTGGCAAAAGAGGGAATTGATTATTATCGTCGAATCCCCAACTACTATAATTCTTCTTACCCCTCAAAATTTATACCTTTATAAACTTAGAATGACTATCAATACCTTTACCTTAGTGTTAGTGACAAATCTAAGATCCCATACAAAATTTGATTCCTTTGTTCCTTTGAGATTATAAACGATCCTAACACTTGCAACCCTTAAAAACTGGTCTATAAAATTATTTTAAAAGTTAATTTAAAATACAATGTAAAACTACTAATAAAGTATTAGTACACTAAAACATCCTATTTTGATAAGAATGATTATTTAATAAAATAATGAGAAAGTTTTCCAGGCTTAGTGAATTCTTATACATTTTCCCCTTTCATATTTTTAAATTATTTTCAATTTTCATTTTTTTTTATTTCACTTTTAATTATTTAAAAAACCACAATACACATTTAACATAAATTAATTAAAAATTCTACAAAATAAATACCACTTAATACCATTAATCTTTACCATTAAATTAATAAAACAACTAAAACGAATGAAAACAATTTTAATCATTCATTAAATCCACTTAAACTAAAACAGACCTTGAAATCTCGTTAAATGAAGGGCATGCCTCCTTTGATATTATATATTTTCAAACACGATTAAGACTTTGAGAAATTTTATAAACTAAAACATACCTTGAAATCTCGTTAAATGAAGGGCATGCCTCCTTTGATATTATACATTTTCAAACATGATTAAGACTTTGAGAAGTTTTATATTTTATAAGTGTTAAATGTGAATAATAGTGAAGGATGATAATTAAAGTTTTATATTTTATAAGGGTTAAATGTGAATAACAATGAATAATAATAATTAAAATTTAATTTTAGTAAATTAGTTTTGATTAGTGTAAAAAAGAAAATCAATATTTCTAAAATAAAAATAAATGATTATGAGTTTTATAGTAAAATTGGGTGTTGGACAATTCTCGAAATGACATAAAATAAAAGAATTTGTCATCTTTGTGACACTAAAATGGTTGAATATGAAAACAATTTTCTTTTATAATGTCCAACCTATATGCAAATTAGATCTCAATTTCAAAATATTTGTAACAATACCAACCTTACTAACCTTCTAACTCAACAAAACTATGGTGATGTTGAGACACTTATTTTAATGCTTTTCGAGCATATAAATAAAATTCCAAAGAAATCTAAGTAATCCCTTACCTTCTTAAGGTCCTGTTGTAACATAGTTTATTTTTTCACAATATTTGGAAAATAAAACTTAAATTTAGTTTTAAATAAGTTAATAGGACATGGGGTTTTATTTTAATCTTTGGCTTTAATTATTTCAAAAAGATTTTATTGTAATAATGCTTAAATAAATCTTCAAGCATTAGCTTAGTGTAACCATGTGAGACCCCCCCTACAATTAACGACAAATGGGCGCCTGTCCTAGGTGACGAAATCAAGCGATAAACAAGTGAAGTGACATGTTTTGATTTTTATCCAAATTTAATAATTTTCTCCACTTACACAAGTTTTATTTTAAAAAGGTGAAAGGTAATTTTATTTTGGTTATTATTGGATTTTCGAAGATTTTAAAGCCAATAACACAGTTCAACTTACTAGCGCCATCCGTCTGTTCATCCCGAGTATTTTCTAAAGTAAATTCTTCCACACGTAAGTCAAAACCTTTTTCTCCTACAACTTTCATTGTTTAAGATGGAGCCATCTAAAATGACCAAGTCCAAAAAATTGCCAATCATCGAGGAAGAGGATTTAATTGAAAGAGACAAGGATATTATCGACCCAATTTTTTCTTTTGACTCTTTTGTATTAAACCAACAGGAAACCCAAACCTTTATGGATTTGGTTGACCATTATCAGTACTGGGAATCCGTCTTAGAGAAATTTCTGGTGCCACAAGTGTACAATTTCCCTGAATTCGTGGCTTGGTGTGCCTTGAATTACATTCCTCACAAGAGAACTATAATTTCGAAAAATGTGTCTGTGCTCATTGAAATAGCTCCCCAATGCATTTCCAAAATGCTGAGATGGCCACTAAACCCTGGCAGTGAAATGCTAAATGAGATCGTATTAGCTAAATGCTTCAGAGAGTTAAAACCCCCAGATAAAGTTTCCCTTTTCTAGTCTTATTTATGTAAAACCATTGATTTCCATGCAGATGTTGTTACTCTTGAAATCAACCAATTTCAAGGAAAATTGTTTCAATGATTTCTATGATTTTAGGAAAAGATAATGATTTGATAGTTGACAAGTTTTTTTTAGGGTGTATGGTACCATTTTGTCCACCTATAGTAAATCCCTTAACCAAATTCAATTATGCCCAATTTTTAGCTGACATGATTCATCACCAATTATCAGAATTTGAAACTCTTAGAAGCTTCAAATACCAATATTACCTTGTCCAACTATTTTTGTTCTCTCAAGTGTTCACTTTTCATACCATGGATTGTAAATAGAAGATAAAATTGGTTACCCAGTCTCAGTCATTCAGTGGAATTCCCTGGTTAGGAAAAAGAGTCAGAATATGTGATTCCTTGATTATATTAACCAATTCATGTCAAAAGATTACTAAATCATACATGATGAGATTCCTGCTAGAATATTTCTAGAATGTAAGAAGTTAGTACAACTAAGTCTTGACAAGAGAGCAGGAGACTAGTACATTTTTTAGAATTATACTGAAATAAGAATCTATGGTTTTGAACTTTGACCTTTTCTTTTACTTTTTTTCTTGACTCCTAAAATATTTGTACCAGAATACATTAGACAGAGATTATTGGACACACCTACCACACTTAGAGGGGGGGTGAATGAGTGTGGGGCTCTTTTTCCCAAAACTTCCCTCTTGCACAAAAAATCATCAATTAACATTCAACATTTATTCATTACCCATTGTTGTCATTTATAACCAGTTAGATGTGAGCACATATCAGCAACATATATCAGCAATATATCACCAACAAGTCATCACCACAATGAACACAAAGAACACAAGATATATGTACAATTTTCTTTTTATTACAGACTACAATCCTTGGGGTTTATCAGCAACAACTAAATAGAGTACAACTCTACAAGAGCACCAACTCTATATGCAAGACTCATCTTGCATTCTCAGCACCAACTAAGATGAGGCAACAATCCTCAACAGATATCAATCTGTACCATAAACAAGAGCATCAACCATGCACCAACTTGTGCCAAACAACCTGTAATCAACCTGTACCATAAAAAAGTGCATCCAACCATGTACCAAGTATATACCAATCA
>ML783348.1:1322569-1336645 GCA_009831015.1 Picea engelmannii | reverse complement strand
TTGTCACCATGCAAAATTGGGATCATCACCAACTCACTACTCTTTGTTCAGTCGGTTAACTGAAGACTAGTTGACTAGTTAACTCAGCTAGGTGGCAATTCACTCCTGTAACTGCCTAAGAGACTAGACTAGGTGGCAGTTTACTCTTGTAACTATTGGTGTTTGTCCAAATCAATCTAGACCACCACTATGGCTCATTAGTTACTCATGTATCCTATATCTATTGTAAATTATTCACTCTTTGAGTGTGGAATACGGTTAATGAGAATTCTTCCATTCTTTCTATCTTGCTTCTTCTTTCTTAATTTCTCTCTGCAAATGTGTGTAGTATTTTCTAGCTATATCTATTCTATGCAGGTTCAACACATTTACAGGAATTGGGTGAGAGGTGAGGAAATAGGATGACCATTTTAAAGGAATATGACCTGGAATTTAAACCAACAACTATCGTTAAAGGTCAAGGCCTGTGCAAATTAGCAACTGAGGCCATGGATTTTGAAGATCATGAAGAAGAAGGTTGGCAAGAAGAACCTGTACTCTATGCACAATAGCCTCCCTATGTTCCATTATTTGAGAATTCATGATATAATGACCTAAAAAAATATCTTCATCATGGTGTTTCCCATGATCACCTCAACACCAAACAATGAAGGGCACTAAGAGGAAAATATTCACAATACCAGTTGGTACACAATAACCTTTTTAGAAGGAATTATGACAAAGTTCTCCTTCGATGTCTCAAGAAACAATATGTTGATAGAGTCCTCAAATACCTACATGATGGACCAACTGGAGGTCATTTCGTTGGAGAAAAAAAAACCCACAAGATCCTAAGAGTTGGGTACTATTGTCCTACAATGTTTATAGATGCTCACACTTATTCCCGCAGTTGCGACATCTGCCAGAAGTTATCTGGAAGAGAAAGTAGGGTTGTTGTTCCACTTCAACCTTTTGCTATCGAAGAGCCATTCGATCAATGGGGGTTGGATGTAATCAGTGAGATCAAGCCTCATTCATTTAAGAAACACATACACATTTTCATCTCCATTGATTGCTTCACACGTTGAACGAAATTTGTGCCATTAAATAAGGAAAATGATGAAGTGGTAATCAATTTTTTGGAACAACACATTATTACTAGGTTTAGAGTACCCACCACTCTTGTATTTTATAATTCTACCTATTTTTCGTCACTGAAATTAACTGAGTTTTCTTTAGATAAGGGGATAATTATGAAATATGCATTCAACTATTACCTTGAGGGAAATGGCCTAGTTGAATTCACTAACAAAAACCTAATCTATATCCTAAAGTGAATTGTAGTTGACCAACATAGAAATTGGCACAATGCATTACCTAATTCCCTCTGTGTTGACTGACTCACTCCAAAAGAATCTATAGGGAAATCCCCTTACTTTCTCATTTATGGGAAGGAAGCCATTCTCCCTTTGAACATATATATTCCTTCCCTTCAGCTCACCCAACAATCACATGGGAGAGAATGCCCCGTCATCCAAAAACGCATAAATACCTTGTTAAAACTGGAAGAAAACCGAGTCAGATCTAAAACAAAATTTGAGGCCCATCAATAGATCATAAAATGATGGTTCAATAAAAATTTTGTTGGTGAAAAATAATTGCAGGTTGGTGACCTGTTTCTCAAGTAGGACAAGCCACACGAAGACGAAGGGAAACACTCGAATTTTCAAAAACTATGGCTAGGTCCTTTCATAGTCAAAGAAAATATTGGTCTAGGCACCTACAAATTGCAAAATCTTGAAGGCAATACATACCTCCTCCTTGTCAATGGAAAAATTATCAAGCATCAAATTATCTATCCTTAAGGAAGCTTCCCTATACATAAACAAAGAGTCTGTTTTTCCCATATTTTAATTCTCCACTTATTTATTTTTTTTGTTTGAGTATGATTTTTTATTTATTTTTTTGTTTGATTATTCTAGTTAAGTTTCCTTTTATCTCTTTCAATATTCTTTCCTGGGATTTCTAAGGGAACTTGGTTTCATGGATCCAAATAGCTTTTATCGATGTGGCACATTGGTGTCCGAATCTTGGAAATATATATTTTTCTTCTAGACACAACTTTATCTCTCTCCATGAAACACTATTGTGCATTACTTTAGGTCATATTTAGTGTAGGAACATATTTGATTATCCTATGAGCATTGAATTCTTAAATTGTTAGGAGAGTGAGCTAATGGTCATACCCAAGAGCAGATTTTGTGTTTGTGTGAAATTAACAAAACTGGAAGTTATTTTATAATGACACATGTAGTACTTAAGGCACACTTCTCAGGAAGTTATCTCATTTATAATCTAGTTGGAATATCTCAATTTCACAGGTGTCATCCTACATGCCTTTAAAGAAAAAATGGAATCCCCATCCACCTCTCTCTAACTTCAAGAGAAAATTCATATTATAAAGGTAAAGGCTTGGGGAAAGGAATTATAGCTCACGATAAACACTTAAATGATACACTGAAATGATAAACACTTAACATTTTTTCGAGCATGAGCCTTAACGTATTGAATGGATTCCAATGAACTTCATTGATACACCGAAAATATTCAAAAAGTTCATACCATCACTCCCGATACTCAAAGCTTTGTTTCCAATGATTTTGCAAGCAACTCTGCTGGTACATTGACGAGGTTCCTACAATCACCTTTGGCCTTACCTTCTTTACAGGTCAATCTCCGATCAAACCTATCGATACACTGACCAATTTAATATGAACTACACCAGTACACTATGACTTAATACTAGTGAATTTGATATGACCATTGCTGACACATTTGCTCACTTCCATTGTTGACCTCCAATACATCGATTTTCATGCCAAGAAAAAGTTTATAAAACGATAACCCTAGGGTCTCATAGTCTCACTGTTTGTCACTAAGAGAGAGAGAGAATTTGGAGTAAATTGAGAAGAAACCTTGCAATAGACACATCAAACGTCAACGAATCCCCCTTCCTATCCACGCTTCAATATATTGCTCATTCCTTCTTGTCTTTCCATGTGTCTGTTTAGATTTCATTTTTTGGAATAATTTAAAATATTTATGATTGGAAACTGTTGAGGACTTCCCTCACTTCCCTAACCTATCACCTCCTGGAATTGTTCCATATTTTAGTGCCTCTCTCCTTTTCTTGTGCCCTAAATCCATCCGAACCTCGAGTGTTCAGTAGAGTTTACCTTGGCTCTTTCCCTAACCCTCCATGTCAAAACAAATCCTCTAGAACTCCACCTAGCACCTTATCACCACCAAAATCCCTGTTCCCTTGGTTTCCCCAAACCCTTATCCACTATAACCAATCTAGTAGTGGCCTCAAAATTTTTGTTGACCTAACCATCCCTGGGCTCTCATTCTAAACCTCTCTAGCTCGACCCGTATGGTTTTTTCTTGAGGCACAAACTCTTGATCAACTTCAATATTTGTGATGAATTCAAAGGAGCCCAACCAGGTCTTAACTCTCTCAATCCCCTAAGTCCTAGACTTATCCAATTTTCATGTGACAAATCCATATTGGTAAGGTTTGCACGAACCCCATCAAAACATACTTTCTATACTAGAAATCTTAGTCCAAACCCCACCGGTACTTCCTTTTCTTTATTGGCAGGCTTAGTCCGATTGACACCGGTACCATCTCTTACCATGCCAATATATTTTATATGAACCCCACCGATATTGTCTTTCACATACTAGTGAATTTTATCTGATCAAAACAAACTCTACCTCCGACATTACCTTTCATGCATCGGTGAAGCTGTTGCTACCAACGTCGACAAATGTTTTCTTTATCAAAGAATTTGATATCATCAACATTGGTGAAGACCTCCTCTATGTCAGTATTAATGGTGTCATTGGCATCGATACAATCAAGATCTTCCTCCATTGGACATATTCCCCAAATGCCAACTAGATTTTTGCCATGTCACCCATACTCTTTTCCTCATCACACACAGACTCACCTCCCCATATTGGCGCCAATGGATCCTTAGATTTCGATACAGGTCCATATCCACAATTTTTTCATTAAATCCCCGATTTTTTCTAAACTATCCCAAGAAGTTACTCAATTGTAGAGGCTAATTCCATATGTTTTCCTTCATAACTTATTTTCCTGTTGAAGTAATTAGAATATGATATTTTTCATTAGTGTTTTGATGTATTAATGGTGAATATGTCTATTACAGATTCATATATGTCACCATGAAAGAACACCATTATCAAAGCTCCCATGGAAGAAGCATCTGCAAGCGGAAGCCACCAAGAAGAAGATGAATACATCCCAGGGCCAATTTTTGATGATACCAAGGGATTTATTTATAAGAGGATTTCAGTTAAATGGGGTGAAGTTTTTCAGATGTTCAAAAACCAAATTTTTTCCTAGGAAGCAGAAGATGAACCTTATCTCAAAATATTCAGATACACTAGGAAGTCAAAATTACATAGGGTGGAAACACATGCAACGATCTTTCCCTCTTTCGACACAATTTCATGGATAGTACGACATGTATACCTATACAATAGTTACATCCTCAATGCCATTGCATTCCCCATAACATCATTTAAAGCAAAGGACATAGCCTCATACTAACACTTGGAGAAATGAGACTTGTCATTGGATGAAGACCTTATCAAGAAATTCCCTCTCAAGGAAAAATATTTGTGCAAAGTATGGTACAAGCCTGGAAAGTCATTCAAAATAATACCCTTAGGTGAATATCCCACTAGTAGCACGTTGAGGATATTGTATCAATATGTTGTAGAAATGTTGTGTAGTTTATATAGAGAACATGATGCTTCAAAGTTCACGCTATCTCTGGTGCTCCTCATACATTACATCATTGACATCGGGTCATCTTTCAATTGGGTTGATATTCTATTAAATTCTTGAGAGGACTCTATCGAAGCAGCCAAGGAGACCACCCCCGACGAGTTTCCTAGTTTTCACATGTACTCCTACCTCCTGGACATGGTATGTGTATGCCACCAATATCCAAATATGGGTTGGGCCTGGCAGCCAACCGATCCTCCTATTCATATTTATTGCAAATTTCTCTGGGATCACAAGTACAAAACCGAGTATCACAAAATTTGTGATTATTTCTTGAAGCCCCTATACTAGTTCATCTTTAATCACTCGTGCCATGTATGATTGAAAAGGCCCCAAAAATAGTACAAAGGATGGGATATTGGTATCTCTTGGAGTATGCGATGTATATAAGGATATATGGAGCCATCAAATCTCCCCATCTTCTCCCTATATTTTCCCCTGATAGTCTAGTATTATAAGAGATCACTTATTAGACCATAATCCATGGAGCTAGAACATCACTCAATAGGTATAAAGGCCATATGGCCTCCTTTACCCTTATGGGTTAGATTGTACTCCTTTGGAGACGTTAAATAGGCTCATACTGAGGTGGACACATTGTTATCATTTCACTTGAGAGAATAGAGATTACAAAGGCATGCCTTGAAGGATGTGGTTAAGGAATATTGCATCAAGCACATACATATATGGGAATACAAATAAGCCAAGTGGGAAGAAGAAGAGATCCACTACTCCACCAAAAATTATCATGAATTTATTTTCAGGTGAAAATACAAACCATTGGGCATGATCTCAGATGAGAAAAAGGCCCGAGAAGAGGCATAGAATAAAGATGAAGAAGAGACAGTAGTAGTATTAGCAACAACTATGACTAGATATTAGACTTTTGAGTTAGAGGCAACAATGAAAGAATAAAGGAAAATAAAATCTGCTGCAGACGTCAAGGTTGAGGTAAAAAAAAGCAAAGGGAAGATGAAGAGGTCAAACAGAGAGAAGTTAAGGGAGAAGCTACATATAAGAAACAAAGGAAGAAATAAAAAGTATAGAAGAAGAAGGAGGGTGTTGTAGAAAATAAACAATAGGAATAGAAACCTAAAGCCAAAGTAGAAGAAACAACAACAAAGAAAATACCAATAGATGACATTGCCAAAAAAGGAGCTCAAGAGGATCAAAGGAAATGAGACAAAGACACACTGAAAAATGATGCTTCACCCATGGAAACCAACATCCCAGGGTTGTCAACATATTTTCCTCTCATTGGTGGTCACCTCCCAGTTGGGGAATCAAGTTTGGGACTTCACACACCCTATAAGCCGAACAAGGTGGAATATATGAGGAAATTTCGATTGGACAAGGCCATCGACAGGATTGTGCAGTGACAAAACAAAAAGATCCTAGTCATTGGAGGTAACCCCTTATCAATCGTTAGAGAAACTTCAGTGAAAGAAGACATCAGAAATGACCCACTCTCTATCACATCCACTAACACCACTTTCATGTTGGCAATGGAATAGAACCTCACAGATATAGTCTGCTAAAATAAAGAAAAGGATGTCAGGATTATAGAGTTGGAGGACAAGTCAGGGGCAAAATTAAATATAAAGGAATCCTTAGAGAATTCAAGACATGGGCCAAGAACGCCAAGGAAGAGCTCAATAACATAGATACAGACATGTATTCCCACCTTCAAGTCTTCGAGAAACTGACAATACAAATAATAGCTCAACATAGTTATGTACAAGCCAATAATTTCCAATTTGTCACCATCCGAGAAGGCTTGAACGATGTGTAACAATGGATCATTGAGAACCCGAATGCTCTAGGCAAGCTACCTCATGATCTAGAATTGGAAAGAAAAATTGATTATGCTTCCCTTGGTCATTTCCAATAAGCTAGGGAGAGGGTTGAAAAGGAAACAAAGAGCTCATTGGTCATCTATGCACAAATCCATAAGGATACACATGTTTTTACATATAAAGGACATATACCTCATATCTAGGAGTTCATAAAGACCAATACAGAAGAGTATCTCTTTGAATAAATCTAGAAAAACATGAACCAAAGAGAAGAGGATTCTCAAGAAGCTACAAAGGTAAGAATATACTTAATGGAGGAGCATATCATTTGGCTGACCAAGACTTAAACTATGATCCAGGCTTTCATGGCCAATATGACAAGGGACATGAAAACCCTTTCAAACAACTTGGCCTCCCACGTAGCTGCTCTAGAATAAATCTTGTACCGCAGAGTTATATCAATCAAAGGACAACATGAAGCTTGAGCAACTTATGTGAGAGACAAAGATAAGTGAATGATACAAAATAAAAAATTTGAATTTGTACACAACTACCTTCTATTTTCTATTTTTGTGAACCATCATCAACTTCATCCTATTCTAACATTTGTCAACAAAATTCTAGAAGGGGAAGATAAAAAAATTTGTAACTGCTTCTTGCAGAATCCAAGAAGACCCTACTAACAATTACTCAAATTACTATAAGTAAAGAAACATGACTATTTTGAAAGGTCTCTTAAAACATTGTATATTCAAAAACTGCTTTCAGAATTAATATTGAGAAGCCCTCAGGGCCATTTTGTTAGAGAGGATAACTCGTGTGGATGGTAGTTCATTGTAAACTACTTTTAACAAACTCTTATGCTATTTATATGTGATGTAAGAATTCTATTTTGCTTATAGACTATTCTTATGCAAATATAAAATTTTCATTTAGTTTAGTATCCTCTTTCTTATCTTCGTCTTGAGATGATGAGTAGTTTATGCATGTAATTTCATAACTTAGACTAATATGGTTATGTTATTGGTATGCATGTGTTGTCCCAACTTGTTTTCCTTAACATATACCTAGAAGAAGTCTTTTGCATTGATTAGTTGCATTTCTAGTTGCTCTTTGGTTACCATAGTCACTCCTAGCTAGGATAGGATATGTTTGATCTTATTTCTATACTTAGTTAGTTTGCATATGCATTTTTCATTTCATTCACGACCATTCAATAAACCCTCAAACCCAATAATGGTAGTCGGGCTAGAATCTAGACGGGTCTCCTAAACCAAATGGTACATAGTCTAATTGGGACCTTGCATAAAGGATAATGCTTGAATTTTGAAGGACAATTATGCCACATCATGTTGTAACAATGTTACTAAACACCAAAAACTTTCTTTGGACTCTAATTTAATCTTCTGCAATGCACCTGCGATTTCTAACATGGTATTGGAGCTTAGAGTTTTTATATCTTAGATTGGTTTTAGTCACTGCAAATCACATTGGAAGTTTTCACAACACAAGAAGATGTGGAAGGTACTTTCTCTCTTAGATGTTGAAAATTTGGAGAGGATTGGATTGTAGTTTGGAGCCATAGGTTTTTTATGATTAATACGGGTTCAAAGTAGGAGTCCATGGTGCTCCACTGCCATGATTATGACATGTTGGCTAATCACATGGATGCTTTTCTAAAGAGCAAGGCACTGTGACTATTTACCAAAATTGTTGTTCCTAAGACTAAATATGAACATGAAATGTTCATGGATGATGGAAAGAAAGATGAATCTATAAGAGTAATGATGACCTACATTTCAAGGGAGATCCATTTCCATATCAATGGGATCAACTACTGATGGGATATTTTATTACCCTATAAAGAGAAATAAAAGAGATCATGCATTTACTTATCGACCTAGAGTTCTAGAGAAACTTGTGAGATGTCATGCACTATATGTGCAGGCTCTAGGTTCTCTATTTATAAATAATTTCCTACATACTTCTACAGAAAGTAAATTTCATTTATATCTAGGAAATGAAACGAAATTTTAGAAAATTAAACACAACACACTTGAGGAAAAGTAAACAAACTACAAAAAGTAAACACACTTGAATTATTAAGAACAAGTTCCATAGATTAACATGAATGATTGTGATATTTCAACTAGTCATTGGCTCTTCAAGGTAATTCACAGTGTTACCATGCTTTGTTTGAATATTTCTATTATCATTTCTTAGCATGCATAAGTTTTCATTTGCATTTGATTATGAACTAACAAATAAATGTAAAAGGGAACTCATATTAATGAAAAAATATTAAGCTACGGGAACAAATATGTATTCTAATAAAAATATAGAAATATCCTACATAAATAACCTATAGATCTACAATTCCTACTCTCTAGAGTGGGACCCCTCTAGAAAGTTGGATGTTGGGATCTTCTACAACATTTTTTTTTTGGTACTGGGGGAATCAACAATGCACAATTCTCTTACTTGCGTGACATGGGTTCGATCCCCTCCGGCTACCACTATAACCCCAGGTGCAACCACCCAGCCCGCAAGAATGGCACACAAGTAAATTGGGGTGAGGATCGAACATGAGACCTCATTTTTACAAATTTATTTCCATTTACACGACACTTGCCAATCCGTCTACACCCTTGCAGGCATATTCTACAACAATATTAAAATTTAAATCAAAATGTAAATAAACTTACAATATCCATTTCACAAGTTGTAGAATAGAGTTTTAAGAGATCTGTATTTTATACTTGAAATATCCAACCTTCTACATTGTATCCATCCTCTCCATTCTACATATCTATATATCCCCCAAACATGAGAGCAATACTGTGTATTTAAAGTTGTGAATGGGAAATTGTTCATAACAATTTACAATAAAAATTATTTACAAAAACCCTAAGTCCATGGCCAAATAACCAATTGTGCATTGAAAGAGTGTTTGTTGGATGTTTTTGGTGGCTGGAGTGCCTCATGGACTTTCTTGTTTTGAATAATTATATCACAACTATATTTATGGCTCAAGATGTGCTTCTATCCACCTTTTGGTCTTCACAAAGGTGTAATATGCATGACTTCATCATGCATACACATAATGCAATTTTCTTCTATATGAATAAAATTACGTTTTTTTTTTCGAGGAAAAAAAGCGCGTTGCGTTTTCAGAGGAACTTGCAAGATAAGATACTAGAATGCCATCAGTCCATGATTTGTAATGTCTGGATTCATGGCCATGGATAAATGCACCTCAAAATGACTTCGAGATTCACTCCCCTACTCATGCTTTGTCCACTTGTGTACTTCATATGATAACTTCAACTTGTTCCTTTAATATATTCCCTCATCGATCCATTGGAGAATCATCGTTATTAAAACTTCTATGATCGATGTATAGAAGCCTTGGATTACAACCTGTGGTTTGTTGATCATGCTTAGAGATTATTGTTGACAACTTTTATTTACATTGTAACTAAATCCTTCATTTCTACTCTAATATTTATAATATAAACAAGAAAACGTTGAAAACTCAATCCAAATACACCTTATAGGAATGATAGCTAGGGTAAGTGGAAAGTGAGACTACGAGGATCAAAATTATCCTTATTAGAGACAAAATATCATCAAAATTGTGAAATATAGAGGAAACAATTATATCATTCCAAGGTCCCACAACTACCTGAATAATGTTTGGAAGAAGCTGAAGGAGTTGTTCGACAAATTCAATGAAAGTCAAGTTATGCAACCTTAGAAAGAGTTGATCTCTCTTTCCCCTCCCTCTTCTAACATGATTGAGGATTATCTAGCTAGTGTAAAGGAGTCTGGGAGATTTTGTTGAAGTTAGGTGAATGTAGGAAATCCTTTTCGACGAAGGAAGGGAAAATATTTGAATTTATCCCGATGATTTAAAAACACCATATAATAATTTATATACACATTTTAGGAAAATTTGGGATTCAATAAAATAATATGGTAAGGATTAAACCTTTTTATAATTCTTCTCTTTGTTGATAAGGGAACATGAGAAAATTACTTTATAAAGAAATCTTAGCAATAAGAAACAAATTCATTTCACTAAAAGAAAGGGTAGAAAAAACTATAGAGAAAGAGGTTGAGATGAAAATCAAGAAAACATCCGCGGAGGAGAAGATAAAAAGGATCATGAAGATCAAGTCAGATGTTGAAAACATGGTGGAAAAAGTTAGCAACAGACTAGGAAGGTCAATAACAAGAAGACCTAGCACTATTGTGGGAAACCAAGGCACTTTGAGAAGGTTTGCTGGAAGAAGATCAATGATATGAAGGTTAAAGACTTGAAGGTGACCATAATGAAATCATCAAGAAAATGAAAGTGTTGGCCCTCAAACCTTCTCTATTTTCGCTTTTCAAGAGTTACCTACTCATACTTATAAGAAGGAATAAATTGTATACTTTGTTTTCTCACATTTATGGTCAAGGACACTTCACTTTTTTCTTCCCTGAGTGGAGCCAAAGAACATAAGATATTTGTTATAGATGATTATGCACTGACTATTGTTGGAAATGATTGCAATACTGACATGATTATTGATGTTTATCATGCAACACATATTTGTGCAAATCTATTGTTTGTTCCACCATCGCTCAAATTGGTAAGAAACATGAGTTTGGCATGACAAGTTTGTTGTGAAAGATATTAATTATCATTTGATGTTATTGTTGAGGGTATTATTGACCCCAAGGAAAAATTGTACAAGTTTTTTGACTGGAAGGGTTCAAAGGAATAAAGTGGATCATTTTCTTTCATTGTCAAAATTGATGTTAGAAGAAGATTTTTTCATGAGAGATTAGTGCATTTGACTTTTAGAAGTGTGCAATTGATGGTTCAGGGACATGGTCCATGGCTACCTGGAGTGACTCTTCATGAATACACATGAGGGTTTTTCTCTTGGAAATTATCAATGAGAAAAGTTTGAGAAATGCATGACATGACGGGAAAAGTTAGAATACGATATTGTGTTCAATGACCTTTTTATTATGGATCAACCTTCCATATCTAGTGAAAGGTATGATCTTACAGTAATTCATGTTTTTTACGTGTTTACTTGGGTATATTCATTGAATAAAAAGGAAATTAGTTTTTGAAAAATTCCAAGAGTTTAGGGCATTGGCTGAAAAGTAATGTGATTGACTTGTGAAGTGTTTGAGATATGATAATGGAGGAAAATATGTGAGTCATTATTTTGAAGGATACTTATATTATAATGATATATTATGGTAGTGGACGTTACCTTACATTACTTATAAAATGGTGTTATTGAATGGAAGAGAAAGACTTTGATTTTAATGACTAGATGTTGTAGCCTATTGAAATTTTATTCAAAACAAGGTTCAACAAGAGCAACATATAATGTCACTCCTATTGAGAAATGGAGTCGTTGGAAACCATTGATTGGATTTATCGTAACCTTTGGATTCATATATTCATTTTTTGTATTATAAACAAAATACGTTGGGTCCCAAGAGTCATTCTTGCATCATGGTGTGATATAATTATGAAGAGTCTAGGGCCTATCAATTGTTTGATCCCATTAAGAAATTAGTGATTAGTGGAATGGATATTATCTTTAATGAGAATATTTAGGGTGCTACTTTTTTGACAAATTCTTTTGTTTTTTTAGGTTGTGATCCAATCAAAATATTATAGATTTTAGAATCGCATAGTTTGATCTTTGAATTGACTAGGGCATATGATTTGTCCTTGATTTGAATTTATAATGGGAAATAAACTAATGATGAGCCAATTTCTAGTAGAATTCCTAATGGTGAATTTGAATTGATTAACATTATGGACGTGCTTATTCCTAATGAGTATTGATTGTTAAAGACACCTTCTACAAAATATATAAATTATCCCAAGTGGGTAACAAATATCATTGAAGTTGTCGACATTGATGCAATTGATTGTAGGAAAACTCATAGATAACAATGACAACTCAATTTTTCACTCATGACACTAGATGTGTGCAACCCTAAAATATACACAAATGAACATGGTGTTAGAATGGGAGATCACCATGACTTAGGAATCGATTTAATGTTCATAAGGATTCTTAAGGAAATAATGTGGTGAAACAAAAATGGGTCTATAAGTCCAAGTTCACTTATGATGGTGATACTAAAATAAATAAAGGTTTGGTTGGTAGAAAAAGGTTTTTGTCAGTAGGAAGGTATCAACTACATGGATACTTTCTCTCTTATAGCTAATATGAATTTATTTCCTTCTTACATGGGGATATTAATGGGGATATATATATGGACCAACCACATGGATTTGTGTAGGATGACACTCTATATGTAGACTAAATATAAAGTCCTTGTATAGCTTGAAATAGGGGCCTTAGGCATGGTACAGGAAGATTGATAAATTCTTTCTCTGTAATGGTTTCAAAGGACATGAATAAGATCATTGTATTTAAGTGCATAACGTGAATGATGAGATTCTATTGATTATTTTATATGTGTATGGCTTGGTTATAATTGGGAATGGTGGTGATTCAAATCTTTGTTTGAAGGAAAAGTTGAAGGAAACTATTGAAATGATTGACATATGTCTACTTCTTTACTTTCTTAGCATCCAAGTTATAAAATTGGATGATGGTGTCTTCATCTCTTAGCCTAAGTATGCATTGGATCTCTTGAAGAGGTTTAAAATGGAAGACTACAAGCCTTTTTCTACTCCATATAAATATAGAGTGAAATTGGCTAAGTAAAGTGGTTTTGCAAATGTCAATGCTACTATGCACAATCAACTTGTTGGCAATTTTATCTATTTGACTTAAAACAAACATGATATTGTCATTACCATTAGTTTGGCATCTAGGTTTATGTATAAGGACACAAAGAGGATCATGTGATATGTGAATGGTATGCATAGGCTTGGAATTTAGTATGAAAACATTCAAATCAATTGGTTGGATATACAAACTTTGATTGGGTTGGTGAAGGGTATGATTGAAAATTGACTTATGGGTATATGTTTCATATTGGATTTGGTTTGATTGTTTAGTAGTGTAAAAATTAGTAGTAGGTTTCATTATCCACATTTGAAATGAATACAAAGGTGTTGGGATAGTACAAGTTATCGAAGAATCAACTAAGTGTATTATGACAATCATAGTGTAGTGCAATTGGATCATACCCCTTTTACAAATAGAAAGATGAATCTTGTTAAGATTCGTGCACACTATCTTTTGAAGTTGGTAGGTATAGGATCATATTGTACAACATATGATCATATTGTTGATACCTTTATGAATCCATTGATAGAGGTGAAGTTTGTTGAGTTTTAGTGTTTTCTTGGACTTCAAGAAGTTTTCATTATGGGGGGACACTAATATAATTCCACTTCATGATCATCAAATTTGAGTTTGG
>ML783348.1:1240714-1314547 GCA_009831015.1 Picea engelmannii | reverse complement strand
AGAAGAAAAACTAAGACTCAATATCAATCTTAAGCTCAAGCTTCAGACACTGAAATATGTCCAAACAACACAGTCAAAACAACATAATGATCAAAACTACATCACCATGCAGCTACAACAACTCGATGGGATCCTCCATGCCCGATCCATTCAGTGTAAGAGGGGAAAGATCACAAGGAAGCTGACTAAAAATGGTCACAATACCACTACAATCAAACCTACATTACAACAACATAACAACCCTCGACTAGATCCTCCATGCCTGAGTGTTTTAGCACAGTTTTTACAAAGAGATGAAAAGAGGTTGACTTCTATTGATTTGAAAGTCTCAAATCTTATACATAACTAGAGAACAGTTCTAGCATCAAAACTTTACAAAATAGGGAGCTCTTCTCAATCAGTTGACAAAATTAACAAAATATCAAAACTACCTATTTATACTTAAAATTTCTCACGACCACTAGGAATACGATCGCCCCCCCTGCATTCAAGGCTTTCCATTTGTGTCTTCTCTGTCAGACTGCGCATGTATTCTTCTGTCAGATGCAAGCTTAGATCAGTATGGGCTTGCAGGAAAATCCATCCACAGGGGAACTTTGGGCTGACAGTCTGCCCCTACGGCCAGGTCTTCCATGCCTTCCATTTATGGAGTGAGTTAGGGTTTCAACCACTAGCCCTACCCTCCATTAACTTCTTTTCCTCAGAGATTGAACGAGAGTTAATGCTCAGGGAGTAGCTCCCCTTCCTCTATCTCCTTCTTCATTGTGACCTAGGACCATGAATATACGTGAATGCACGTTTACGTGCGCAACCAAGGGTGATTTGAAAGCAAACCGATTTGCCCCCACAATTTACGATGAACTGCCACACGTCCCTTTCTCAAAACAATGGTTCCAATTGTGGCCTGCCCTTAAGATTTTAAAACTAGCGCACCTTCCGACCCCACAATGGAGCATGAAAATCAATCTTATGGTCTGAGATGAGGCTTCCTAATCAATGACTCAACACTGGTGTTCTTTAGATCGATAGATTAGATTTTCCTTTTTCGAATCAACGGTTGAGATCTGCTTCATGATTCGGGTTTCGGAATTTTCAAACCTCAAAACTCCTTTGGCTTCTACTTCTTTTATCTAGAGAAAAGGATCTGGCATCATGTGGCCTCCAGAGATCGATGCCATACTTGCTTTAAAAGGATGATAAAGAGAGAAAAAATGGGCATATTTTGTGAGTCAATCTACCACCACCATGATGAAATTATTTCCTTCAAACTTTGGTAGACCTATGATAAAATGCACTGATACCTCTTCCAATTCTAACGTGGTATGTGTAATGGTTTTATAATACTCGCGGTCTAATTGTATCTCCTTTGTTATGAATGTAAACCAAAAATTTTGTGACAAAATTTTGAAAATCAGTTTTAAGACCACCTTGGAAAAAAATCCTTCTTGATCTTGTTCTAAGTTTTCAAAAATATCAAGTGTATCCCTATAAGAGAAGTGTGTAGTTCAATAGGGACCTTCTATTTGATTTGTATATTCTTACATAAATATAGGCGATCCTTATACCAAAGTGAATCATTATTCCACAAAAAAATATCTTATGCACTAGGGTATTTTTATAGTTATTAAATGAGATTCAATGCCTTCTAGTCTTTCAACCTTTCTATCCATGCTTCATCCACCCAATTAGATTTTACAATAGAAGTAACAACCTCAATGTTTTATTATTTCCTTGAAAATGCATATGCCACCACCTTTTATTTCCCATTTTTATAGATAATTTCAAAGTAATAGCCTAGAATATTTGTAGCCCATTTTTCTAAATATAGTCATTGTTCCAAGAAGTAATTCAAACTATGATGATTTTATTTTACCTCAAAGTGTGATCATATTATTAAGGGTGACATTGCTTAACTACATGTAGTATGAACAATATTTTCTTCTCATAAATGTGTTTGAGTAAGTTATTTCCTTTAACTTGGTAACTTTCAAAGCCAAGGGACATTCCTTGTTACATTAAAAGCGCACCAATGCATTTCATTGAGGCATTACGCTTCATAATAAAGGTATTTTTTAAGTCAAGTGTGGCTCGGATTCTAGTTCTACATATAGCCACCTTAAACATTTCAAAATCTTGGGTTTCTTCTTGAGTTTTGAATAAAATGCATCCTTTTTTAATAACACTATTATAGGTGTTGTTATTCGACCATAGTTCTAAAATAGCTTGTAGTAATAGCGTGTCATTGTGTAGTAATAGGTTTTGGGAATTGGCCATTACACCATAGATTTAATTTTGTTGTGGTCCAATTTGATTTCCTCGTGAGATACAATATGACCCAAATATTCCACTTCTTGAACATGAAAGGCGCACTTAGAAGGATTTGCATATAGTTTTTTCTCATCCAATAGTTTTAAGTCAATATGTTGTACATGCTCTCCCATATTTTTGTAGTAGATTAGTATATCATCAAAAAATACTCACATGATTTTTTTGAGGAAGAAAATGAAAATATAATTCATTAATCTTTGAAATGTGGGAGGTACATTAGTAAGGCCAAAAAACATCACCAAAAACTCATAATTCCCTTCATGTGTTGTAAATGATATTATGGGGATGTCTCCTTCCCTCATTATAATATGAAGATATCTCGAATGAAGATCTAATTTAGTAAAGAAAATTGCTCCCTACAATTCATCTAATAATTCATCGATGTCAGGAATAGGAATATTATCTCTAATGATGATCTTGTTCATTTCTCTATAGTTTGGACACATACCATGTACCACCCTTTTTGTAAACCATCACCACCAGTGAAAGGAAATCACTTTGGATAGGTTGAATGATGCCAACCTCTAACCATTATTGAACCAAGTGCTCAATATCACTCTTTTTTGCATAGAAATACCTATAATATTTGATGTTAGGAGGGATGATTCCCATTTGCAAGTGAATAACATGATCATGCTCTCGAGCATGTGGAAGACCTTTTCATTTATGAAAATACCTTGGAATTATTGGTGTTAACTATTTGGAGATCGAAGGGAATAAATGGTTTAGATGTTTAAACATCTAGTGAGCATAATTGTGCAATTACACCATGATGCCACTTTTTTAACAATTTGTGTCATGTTGTTAGAGATTATTACTTTAGATGGTTTCCCTTTGATACTTCTAAGGTCAATCCCTTTACTTTTGAGAAGAATATCATGAAAATTTCTTGAACATTGAAAGACACTATTCCCAATGATTGTAAATATTGGAACATCAAGCATTGATGGTTCATCACACATCTCTTGGGTTCATTCAGTGGAGAGGTCAACCTACATATGGATACAGTCGGTTGCGCGATCAACCAACACACCACACCAGTCGGTTGGGTAGTCGACGTGTTGTAACAATGCGCTCTAATTAAGTGTTGTAACAATGTCTTTAGACACCACCCCCTTTCTTGAATCTTTTTATTCCTCTTTGATTATTTGTAGTGTTGTATCCTATGTTTCATATTGTGTTCCACCCTATTCCCCAACATGGTATTAGAGCCGATGGTTTGATACCTCAAATTGTTATATGCAAACCTTGTGGAGTCAAATCTATTGTGTGATTGACTCTGGGTCAATGGTTTGTTGTTTGGAACCTCAAAAAAAACTGGTCTGTCTAGATATCGAAGATGGATTTGAATGTTGATACTTTTGTTATGAATGGATACAATTATGTTGTATGGGCATCAGATATGGAAACCCTATTGAAGAGTAAAGGACCATGGTGATATTCATATGTCATGATTCTATGTCCAACAGATGATCATTAAAATTTCACTTTTGATGGCAAGAAGGATGAGGATGTGGGGGTCATCATGACCTACATTTCACAAGAGATTCATTTCACCTAAGTGGAATTGTCCATCCTCATCAATTTAGAAGAAACTGAAGAACTTATTTGACCAAGTCGATGAGAGCCACATCATTCAGTTGGAGAAAGAGTTTATCTCTCTTGATCCTCATACCTTTGAGAGAATGGAGGATGATTTGGAACGTGTCAAGGAACTCCAGTTGAAATTGGGAAAATGTGGAAAGAACTATTTGAAGAATGATGGACAACTCATCAACTTGGTACTAATTGTAACATCCTCGACCACCATCCCCTACCGGGTAATGCCACCTAAACCACTGCATCTTTGTTTTTTCTTCTTTGATACCAATTTATAACTTCCCCAGCCTCCCAGGTTAGGCCATGCTGCTCTAAATAATGCTCTGATATACATATACTTATTTATAATGAAATTTTAAATTGACACAAAATTATGTTCATACACATTTCATGCAGAAGTGACAATAATACATACATGCAATAAACAAAGAAAATTTTGATAACATTATAACACATGTACATAATACACATCATACAAAGAATATAGATTTGTACTTATCTTTTAATAAATGAACACCAACTGTGTGAATACCTTCCACGAACCTCCCAGCCTTAGACCACGCTGCTCATCACACTCAGCTATGGGCCACCCCCAAGCTGGGACTAAACTCCACCCAGGGCGAAGGAATCCTAGATCTAGGCCGAGGCAACGAGAAACTACACTGTGCAACTAGAAGGATTCTCTCCAAGGAGCCTAATTACACCCACTACTCATGGAATCTCATTCCCCACATTCTTGTCCCACCCCAAGAATATGCACCTTCACTTTTCCACAGTCCATTGACTGCTCCACTTCCCTTCTAAGGCTTCAACAACACGCCGAATCCAAAATTCTCAAAGCTTCATAGCTGGTACTAGACTCCCTCTAGGAGAAATCACTTCCCAACAAACTCTCTCACCTGGAGAGAGTTTCTCATAGGCATGAAAACTTTCTTCTTCAACCACGGGCCTGACATCCAGCCTCGTCAATCCAAAACCGCCAAAAATCGAGTAATGCAAGGGGAAGACTCAACAATTTACAGAGGTTCACAAAGGCGAAAATGACTTTGGCTGCGTACTTGTTAATTGTGTGCGTGAACTGCACAAGGGATGGACAACATGCTGAGGATGAACTTGTGGGAAACTAAATGGCCATACTGGTTAGAATGTTGAAAGAGAGCAAGGAAAATGGTGAGAATGGTCAGCCTGTATTATCATGAGAGAGTTGCAATGGTGAGAGAGAACTCCTCCGGAAAGTGGACATAATGGTTTGTGAACCCAAAAAAGGTGGAACTTCCCACATAAATATGCATGCATCCTGGGTGACACTTGGCTCTCTAGGAGCACACTTCTCTCCACTTGGAGTTTGTTCCTCTCCTCAAAGTAACTTAGGATAAATGGGTTTATTTTACCAACTTTAGTACTTTTCAGGAATACATTATAATATTCCCTTGGGTTAATCCCTCAATATTAGCCCCTCTTTCCTAGCCTCTCATCCTAATTCCTTTCCCTACCTAGTGGAGCTTAGTCCCCCATAAATATTTCTTTGTGGTCTACACACAAAAATGTATTTTATTAATAATCTGCATAATTACATATACAAAAATCAGGCCCATTGACCTTAGCATCTAGGCTCTTTAGCCTAATAAACACATAAGCCTAGAAACTTATAATTAATTGGCTCACCAACCTACAAACATTATTACATTTCATAGGGGCTAGGCCTTGGAGTATTACAATCCCCTCCCCTTATTTTTTCATTGTCCTTAGTGCAACCTATTTACATAATATCAACAATATTTTCAAAATATTAAAAAATATACGGGTATTTTGCTCGCATAACATCTTCATGCTCCCATGTTACGTCCTTGGGACCATACCTGGTCCATTGAAACTTTACAAGCTCTATGGATCAATTTTGGTTTTGCTTTCTTTTTTGGTCCAGTATATGCACCAGATGCACCTGAAAAGTGCTTTCCTTCTCCACCTGAATTACACTCCAATCAATAACATGATTAGCATCAGGTACATATTTATTAAGTGATGACACATGAAATACATTAAGTATAGACATGCATGCAAGCAATGCAAGATTATATTCTACTGGACCAATCCTCTCTGGGATTTCAAATTGCCCATAATATCTGGCTGCCAACTTGGAACAGTTTCCCAACTTTAGGGAACTTTTGTTGGCCGTCACTCTCAGGAATACATGATCCCCTACTTTAAATTCTCTATGAGTTTTGTTCTTATCAACATAACTTTCCTGCCTTTCTTGGGAAGCCTTCAAATTCTGCTTAATCTTCAACATTTTTTCTTCCATTTCCTTGAGAAAATCTCGCCCAACCACTTTCCTATCAGCTGGGTTGTCCCATCTTACTGGGGTGTTTCACTTTCTTCCATAAAGTGATTCAAACAGGATCATCTTGAGTGATGCTTGATACCCATTGTTGTAGGAAAATTCTACCAAGTGTAGATAATATTCTTATTTAGATGGTTTTTCCATCACATACATTGTTAACATATATTCTATCACTTGATTCACCCTCTCTGTCTATCGATCAGACTCGGGATGATAAACAGTGATGAAGTTCAGATTTGTTCTGAACACTTTAAATAACCCCTTCCAGAACATTGATGTAAAATTTGGGTCTCTGTCAGACACAATTGTCTTGGATATGCCATGCAAGCGTGCCACTTCCCTCATATAAATATCAACAACATTAGTTTCTTTATGATTAGTCTTCATAGGAATGAAATGGGCAACTTTAGTAAGCTTGTCCACCACTACCATGATTGCATCATGCTGCTTTCTTTTTCTACGAAATCCTGTGATGAAATCCATTGTCACCACTTCCCATTTCCATTTAGGAATGGTTAATGGTTGTAGTAACCTAGTTAGGTGTCTATGCTCAACCTTGACCCTTTGAAATTCCAATTATTTAGCTATGTATTCAACAATCTCCCTCTTCATGTTGGGACAATAATATTGGCTCTTGACTACTGAAACTGTTTTCTGATATCCTGGGTGTCCTGCATAAGGAACATTATACATCTCTTTAAAATCACACTCCTCAATTCTGTAGAATATGGTACATAAAATCTATTTTTGTACAAGAGAATCCCATCAATTCCCAATTCATAATCTTCAGTTTTCTACTGCATTTTGCCTTGCTGCAATTTTGTTACCAATTCCATGTACTGCAAATCTGCTTTTGTAGCTTCAAAATTTTTTCCTTTAATATCTGTATGATATATGCTAATGGCTATAGCATGAAATTCATGCACTCTCCTACTGAGTGTGTCAACCACTTTTTTCTCCTTTCCTTTGATGTGGTTGATATCAAAGTCATACTCATAGAGGAATTCCAACCATCTACTCTGTCTAACATTCAAAGTAGGATGATCATACAAATATTTCAAACTGTTATGGTCTGTCCTTAGCTCAAACCTCTTTCCCATGAGTTAGTGCCTCCACTTCTTCAAAGTGTGCACTATGGCTACCAATTACAAATCATGAGTGGCATAGAGCCTTTCATTCTCTTTCAATTATCTGGACTCAAAACATATCACAAACCCATTCTGGCTAAGGACTCCACCAAGTCCTTCTTTGCATGCATCTGTGAAAACAAAAAAATCTTCGTTCAGATCTGCGATCTTCAGAATTGGAGCATTGGTTAACAACTTATTCAATTTCTGGAAACTCTTTTCACATTCTTCTATCCATTGGAAATTCTTCCCCTTCCTTTGCAAGGAAGTGATGGGGTGAGCTATTCTCGAAAAACATTCAATGAACCTTCTGTAGTATCCAGCTAGACCCATGAAGGATCTGACTTCTGTCACATTCTTAGGTGTTGTCCACCCTTTAATGGCCTCAATATTTTCAGGTTCCACTGCTATCCCTTCTTTAGATATGATATGCCCCAAATAGTGAATTCTCTTTCGATAAAATGAGCACTTGCTCAATTTCGCATACAACTGATGTTCTCTTAGCACTTGCAAAACCATCCTCAAATGATACTCATGCTCTTCTTATGACTTGGAATATACAATAATGTCATCCAAAAAAACAATGACAAACTTGTCTAAATATTCCCAGAAAACATGATTCATTAAGCACATAAAAATAGCTAGTGCATTTGATAACCCAAATGGCACCATTGTGAACTCGTAATGACCATACCTTGTCCTAAAGGAGATCTTGCTAAAGTCTTCCTCTTTAATCCTTACCTGATGATATCTGGACCTAATATCTATCTTTGAAAATATCTTTTCATCCTTCAATTAATCAAAGAGATCATCAATCCTTGGCAGAGGGTACTTGTTCTTTATAGTCACTTTGTTCAACTGTCTGAAATCGATGCACAATCTCAATGTCCCATATTTCTTCTTCATGAACAAGACTAGGGCACCCCAAGGTGACACACTTGGATGTATATACCCCTTCTTCAGAAGCTCTTCAAGCTGGATTTGCAATTCCTTTGGCTTTTGTGTACTCATTCTGTAAGGAGTCTTTGACATTGGAGTTGCTCCAGGCATCAAATTAATAGAGAAATAAATATCTGTCTTTGGAGGTAGTCCTGGTACCTCCTTGAACACATCTTCAAAATATTCCAGGACTGCATGATCCTCCATATTTGGCACCTTATCCTTAGATGATTCCTCCATATGGGCTGCAAATATTTGACAACCCTTATTGTAACACTTCTTCAACTACATTGCTGATATTTCCTGGATAGTAACTACCCTGGTAATTCCTTGGACTGTTTTCTGATTTCCTTCCTCATCCAAGCAAGTGAATTCCTTGCTATGGTAGTCTAATATGGAATGGTGTTGGTCCAACCAATCCATACCATTTATGCAATCATATGATCCTAACAACAAGTTGTTCAAATATTCCTTGGTGCATAGTCCATTCATGCCCATTGGAGATGATTTAACCAACTCAACAACTTTCCTCTTGGCTCCTGTAGCCAGCTGTACCAGCCAACATTTCCCATGCTTTCTTCTTGGAAAAATAAATCTTTCCACTACCTTAGGTTCTATATAGCTATGACTAGCCCCTGAATCAATTAAAATAGTAAAGGAATGGTTATTGATCATACCTTCAACTTCAATCATGTGTGATTGAAACTCAACTTTCTTGTTGTCCAGGGATGCATATATCCTTGGTACTCTTATTCTCATGTCCTCCACTATTTATTCTTGTTTTACATTGTGGAAAACTCTTACCTTGTCACTTTTGTGAGGAAAATATCTATACTTGGGGTCTCCTTTATATCCCCAACATTGAATGGGTGCCTGCCTTGACCTTTTCCCTCCTATCTCAGCCATTCCATTCTCTCTAAAAGATGGCCTTCCTGGAGGACTTTTTTTGAAAAATGGAGTCTTATTTCCCTTCTGCCTCTGTTCCTTCTTGAACTTTTCCTTTTCCTCCCAAGCCTTCTATAAAGTAGGCTTTCCTTTTTGTTGATCATATAATCATTTTTCTTTCCTTATAGTTTCTTCTAGAGTCTTGGAATCATCGTATTGGATTTTCTCACTGATGAAATATGGTAGCCCACTCAGGTACCTATGAATATTCACCATATCATCCTTGATGAAGGAGACATACTTCAACAACTCTAAGAGTCTCCTTTCATATTCATCAATGGCCATGTTGCCCAGCTTGAGTTCAAAGAACTCTTTCATTTTCTTATCATAGTGCCTCTTAGTCAAGTATTTATTTTCAAAATACTTATTGAATTCCTTCCAAGTCACATTTTTTATCCCTGAGGTTTTGTACTTGCACAAGATGATCCCACCACATGGATGCCTTACCTTTGAGTTGATAGATGGAAATTCTTCCTTCTGCATGAGAAGAATAGTTATGCAATTGAAAATACTTTCTCATGCCCAACAACCATGTCTCTGCATCTTCATCCTTTTTGTGCTCCCCATCAAATGTAGGAGGTTTGATTTTTTTCATTTCCCCTCGTAGCTCATCCTAACCATACCTCTTATTCTTCCTAACAGGGGATAGACTTGAGCTGTTGTGTGCTCTCTTATTGGAATGCCTCGGGGAGTGTTGGTGATGTCTGCTATCACTTTTTGTTCTTCTGTGAATTCTTGATTTGCTTGAGCCACTCTCCTTATCCAATTTATTTTCTATTCTTTCCAGGATCTGCATCAACTTTATGTTGAATTCTCCCTATTTCTCCTTGGATTTCATGAGATTTTTGTTATCTGTTCGTTGAGTCTAGACATATTTCTAGAAATTTTCAATGATTTTCATCATGTTTCCTTCTTTATCTATCTTTTCTCCATGACCATTGGAGTTTGATCCTTCAACTCCTAAATGGACATCCATTCCTCTAACTTCATTTTCTGAACTGTAAGCACCTTGTGCCTTCCCCATTTCTCTGTACTATGCGACAATTCGATTCGGTTCTAACAATAGTTAACTCTGCAAAATGTGTAGTCAACCGAGTTTTGTCAGGCTATCATAATTTAATAATTTTCTAGAATAAACCAATATGATTCAACAAAAAAAATATTGGATTCCATTTTTTGTGGGTCTTAGTCGATCCAGAACCCCTGGGGCTTTAATATCTAAGCCTAGTTCTATTTTACAACAAATTTTGGGTGCTAGCCCCTTTTTCTTCGACCCTTGGTTTGCATGTGACCATAGTTGTGACCCAACACTAATGATTTGGGTACTTATTCGGAGCCTTGAAACTTCAGCTCCAGGACTTTAGGGCTCCGAGACTTCAGAGCTTCAGGCTTCGACAAATTTCACATCTACACACCCCAAAACTCCCGAACCACGAATCTTCGAATATTTCCACATCACCCCAGTGACGTCATCACGTCACTTTACTTCGATGTTACAAAAATTCGAGGTTTTCTTCCTCCCATTCCATCACGATCCATTTCTTCCAGAGCATCAAGTATCCAGACTTCATGATCTGGCAGCATGCTTCCATTGGGGCCCATAGTTTTTGTGCTTGAACTAATAAATGCTAAAAAACGTCCCATCGACTTTATACTTTTTCAAATTGAGGGGACATGGGTTGGCGGTTTTGGAGTAACCCGCCGATCATTCCGCAATTGTCCCCACACTAACATGTACCCATTATGGGAAACCATGGTTTGGATTATGGGATCACCTTGTAGAATTATCTGTCGCACAACTTTGATTTCCGCAATGCTACCCGATCATCGATCTAGATAGATCATGATCAAATTTAATTCGGGCCTAATCCAACTAACTTATTTTCCAAGTTTAACTACCTTGTGCCACCTCCAGAAGTGCCACGTGGCACGCATCCCATGTGTCCACGTCATCCCTAGTGATGTCAGCAGGCCACGTCACTTCGGGACTTCGGGCTTCGTGAGATTTCACCTTAGCATACCTTGTTTCTCCTGAACGTTGAATTCCCGAACAAGTTGATATTCTGACACACATCTCCTTCGATGAATGATCCAAATTATTTTCGGACTTCAGGACTTCATATCTTCAGGCTTTGGGACTTCAGGATTTTCCACTCTATTCACACCTTGTTTCTCTCGAATGTCATATTCCCGAACAAGCCGATCTACCGACACATGTCCCTTTTGATGAATAGTCTAGACTAACTCTAGAATTTGGGACTTCGGGAGTTTGTGCATAAGCACACTCCATTTATCCCAAATGCCGAATTACCAAATAAGCTAACTTTCTGACACATGTTCCTTGCTTGGATAGAGGGACAAGAAATGCACGAAGTTCGCTCTGTCTTCTTTACACGTGACCGAGAGTTGTGACCTCGGCTTAACCTTTAGGCACTTATATCACTTTGCAAAATAAACAATCATGTTTTAATGAGCCTTGAATATCAACGACTAGGAGTGATTGTAGAAACTCAACTTGCTCACACTTTAATTTCCTTCCCGATCTCCGCAATGAAAAGATGCTCGTTCATAGTGGGATCGATATCCACCGTTTATTTGTTGATCTAGTAATATCAACGATCCTGAGGGATTGCAGAGTCTCAACTTGATCATTCTTTAATTTGTCTTGAGATTTCCGAAATGGTTCCCCATCGTTGATCTCCCTTCAATGAGATCTGATGGTCATGACTTAATCTTCGCTTGATTTGATGGTTCTCTCCCAGATCTAATGGCTCAACACCACGAATGTTGTGATTTCTTTCTCTGTGGTCATTTCTTAAACTTTTTACACCTCCTGTGTTTCTAAACACAGTCCAAGTATTCTTTCAATGTCCTTCTGAAACTCTGTACCTCAAAATACTTTGGAATTTCTTCACTGAATTTCACGTTTGTGGCCCATCCAGGTTCCGGGTAGAAACCATGGGCTCTGAACATGAGTTTTTTCCATTTCAACAACAATTATTTTCTGAAACTTTTTCTTCATCTTCCACTAACATGTCCCATCCAAGATCAGTTTTGAAACCATGGCTCTGATACCATTTTGTAACGTCCCTGACCACCAGCCCATGCTGGGTAATGCTACCTAAACCATTGCATCTTTGTTTTTGTTGCTCTGATACAAATTTGTAACTTCCCCATCCTCCCAGGCCGGACCATGCTACTCCAAATAACACTCTGATATACATTTTAAATCAAAAGTTATAATGAAATTTTAAATCGACACAACATTGTGTTCATACACATTTCATGCGGAAGCGACAATAATACATACATGCAATAAAAAAAAACAATTCTGATAACATTATAACACATGTACACAATACACATCATACATAGAACATATTTGTACTTATCTTTTAATATATGAACACCAACTGTGTGCAGAACTTCCATGAACCTCCCAACCTTAGAACACACTGATCATCATGCTCAACAATAGGTCACCCCCGAGTTGGGACTAAACTCCACCCAGGGCAAAGGAATCCTAGACCTAGGATGAGGCTATGAGAAACTGCACTGTGAAACTAGAAGGATTCTCTCCAAGGAGCCTACTTATGTCCACTTATCATGGAATCTCATTCCCCACATGCCTCTCCCACCCTGGGAATATGCACCTTCACTATTCCACATTCCATCGATTTCTCCACTTCCCTTCCAGGGCTTCAACAACAAGTTAGATTAGGAATTCTCAGAGCTCTGTAGCTCGCACTGGAATCCCTTTAGGAGAAATCACTTCCCAACAAACTCTCTCACCTAGAGAGAGTTTCTCACAAGCTTGACAACCTGCTTCTCCAACCACGAGCCTGACAACCCGCCTCTTCAATCCACAACCACCAAAAATTGGGTAAGGCAAGGGGACGACTCAACAATTTACAGAGGTTCACAAAGGAGGAAATGAATCTAGCTGCATACTTGTTTAGTGCGTGCATAAACTACACAAGGGATGGCCATCATACTGAGTATGAACTCATGGGAAACTAAATGGCTAGGCTAGTCAGAATGTTGAGAGCGAGTAAGGAAAATGGTGAGAATATTCATCCTGCAAAATCGTGAGAGAGTTGTAATGGTGAGAGTGAACTCCTACAAAAGGTTGCTAGAATGGTTCATGAACCCCAACAAATGTGGAACTTCCCAAATAAATATGCATGCATCCTGGGTGACACTTGGCTCTCTAGGAGCATGCTCCTCTCCACTTGGAGTTTGTTCCTCTCTTCAAAGGAACTTAGGATAATTGGGTTTATTTTCCCAAATTTAGTACTTTTCAAAAATACATTAAAATATTCCTTTGGGTTAATCCCTCAATCTTAGCCCCTCTTTCCTAGCCTCTTAGCCCCATTCCTTTCTTTACCCAGTGGATCTTATTCCCCCATAACTCTTTCTTCGTGGTTGGTCTACACGCAATGATGTATTTTATTAATAATCTGCATAATTACATATACAAAAATCAGGCCCACTGACCTTAGCAACTAGGCTCTTCGGCCTAATAAACACATAATCCTACCAACTTATAATTACTTGGCCCACCAGCCTATAAACATCATTACATTTCACAGGGGCTCGGCCTTGGGGTATTACACTAATGAACTTGAGAACACACATCAACATGTATGTGTCGACTTTCCACACCAAGTGGAAAGCACACAAGGAAGATCATAAAGATTACACCTTTCAAGATTTCTATGGTATTTTAATTACCGATCAACAAATATTTCTTGGAGAAGGTAAGCTTGGTGGTAAACATTAGGCCCACTTGCTCAAGGAAAAGGGAAAGATGGATTCCAGGGATAGAGTGCAATATGAGGTTTCTGCATAAAAAACTGCACACCATGACCAGGGACCCCAGAGAAAAACACAATGAAGTCAAAAGAATAATACATGTCAATACTATGGAAAGACTGGACATGTAGAGAGAAGTTTCTATAAGAATCAAGATTTATTAGAGGATAAGGTTAAATTCCTTGAAGGAGATATTTCCGTTGTTTGCTGACCCACTGATAATTTCACCTTCAAAGTCGAGACTTCTCAGGCCTTACTGTCTCATTCTACACAAAATGAATGGGTTGTTAATTCTAGGTGCACTCACAATATGGATAAGGATGCCACTTTATTCACGATAATGAATAAAGACAAGGAGAGTAAAATATATGTTTCTAATGTTTTTCTTTTAGATGTTGTTCGTTAGGGTGATGTTTCTTTTTGACATGGAAACATTTTCGATGTTTATCATGTGCCAAATCTTAGTGCCAATTTGTTGTTTGTTTGTTAGTTGAAACATACATGTAATATTGTGTAATTTTGGCCAGATCAGTTCTACATTCGTGATTTGAATAAAGGGAAGTCAATTGTCACTGACAAGATTCTTGACCCGACGAATAGTTTGTACAAGTTCTATGACTCAACTCAACCTGAACCTAAATTGACCACACTTGATTCTCACACCAATGAACGAAGCCAAATTTGGCATGAATGACATGGACACTTAAATTTCTGAAGTTTGCAGGCATTATAAACTTAGAACATGGTTGCTATTTTTCCCAAGGTTCCCTCCTTGAAGGAGTTTGTAAGGGATCTATGCTTGGGAAGCATCATCAGGAACCATTAGACTATAGGAAAGCATGGTGAGCATAAAACCTACTGGAATTGGTTCACAATGATGTCTACTTCATCAATCTACCTTTAATGGTAGGTGAAAGGTACATTTTGACTTTTATCGATGCTTTCTCTCACTTCACATGCATATTTTTCCTGAAGAATAAGAACCTTATCTTTGGAAAATTCAAGTATTTTCAACTTTCTCCAAACATCAATGTGGTCAACCCATCAAATTCTTGAGATCAAAAAATGGTGGTGAGTATGTAAATTGACCCTTTGAAGAATACCTACTTTGATATGGTATTGAATGGCAATGGTCGATTCCTCACACACCTCGTCAGAATGGAGTTGTAGAACACAAGAATAATATGTTAGTCAAAATGAATAGATGTATTTTGCAGAATAAATACCTACCTCCTTGCTTCTGGGTTGAAGCTGTATACTGTGAAAATTATCTTCTCAATAGCATCTTGATTTGATTTGTTCCTTCCATGACTTCAGTCAAATGATGGTATGGGAATAATCCTTATATTAGCCTCCTCCGTGTATTTGAATTTGTTTTCTGGGCTCGCATTTCATATGATTTAAGAAGGAAGTTGGATGCAAAGATTCATTCTTACATCATGATGGGCTACTCTGAAGAGTCAAAATCATATCAAATGTTTGATCATGTCAAAATAAAAATCATTATCAGACGAAATGTTCTGTTTGATAAGAAATATTCTAGCGTTAAGTTTTTGATGTTGTCTCTGACACTGGTGCTCCTGTTCCATTCTTTAGTCCTTCGATTGGACATTAGAACATTCTCCTAGTTTTGAATAGATCATCGACCTTCGAGTTGACTAATATGATGTCCTATATTTTGATTAGACCATCAACTGAAGACCCTCCAACTTCATCGACCTGATGAAGTGAATCATGGTTCACTTGTTCCTTGTCTACCGTGATGGGCTACTATGACAATTGAAGTTGTTGGAGCTCATGTCAGAGATGCCTCTTGTAGATGTCAGAATCGAATTCAAAAGTAACATGCCACCATTTCCTTAATGAATTGTGTTCTTGGAACCTCAGACCTTGTTACCTACTCAGATGTTGAAGGATGAACTAAATGGGAGCAAACCATGAAGAAAAAAATTGATTCTTTGTGGAAGAATCAGACTTGGGATTGTCAGACATTTGCCTTAGGTTGATGGATAGTTGGTATGTATTGTTGGTTTTCAATGATGTCAAACATTGGAGAGTAATATTGTATATTGATGTCAACCCTTAGTGATTGATGTCAACCCTTGGAGAAAGTCCAGTAGCGAATTCCGGTAGCACAAAGGTTTGGGTAATGTACCCAAGTTTGTTTGATGTATAATGGTATGTGTTTTAATATATTTAAAGGTAATACTATCCTATATGGGTATTACATGTCATGCCATTTCCGGTGGTATGTGGAACGTCACATAAATCCTCACGGTTAGAGAGTTATGTCCATGTGAAGTTGAAGAACCCAGGTTTGGGTAATGGACCCAAGTTTGTTTGATGGATAATGGTATGAGTTTTGATATATTTGTAGGTAAGACTATTCTATATGGATATTACATGTCATTACATTTCTGGTGGTATGTGGAACGTCACATAACTCATCACGGTTAGAGAGTTATGGCCATGTGAAGTTGGAGAACCCTCATGAGTCATCTAGAAGCCCCAAAAGGTCAAAGTAGTCAAAGTGGTTTAAGAGATTTTAGAAGGTAAATAATAAAGTGAAGTGATGAGTGTACTATAAGTCAAAGTAAATACAATATAAATTATTTAAATAATAAAGTTAATGGATAAATTACTAAGTTGACAAGTGGTTAGAAGTGGGTTAACCCTAAAATAAAGAAAGTGCGTTAAAATGGTTAAAAGGTAACCCCTTGAGGAAGCTACATGAAAGTATAAATAAGAGGCAAGGCTCTCTAATTTTAATCACACTTGAGCATATTGAATATCTATAGGTGACTGAGGTAACCAAAGGATATCTAAGCTGAATTTTAGAGGGAAGGTGAAGAAAATAAGGCCGAAATTCAAGGGAGGATAAATTCTTTTAATGATGCTTTCTAAGGTATGTTATTTACAGGTCATCTCACCATTTTCGCAATATTTGTTTTCTAGAATGATTCAGACCGTGAAATTGGGAGGCCATTGAGGAAACATATCCAAGTAGCTATGATACAAATTTCATCTTGTGGGTCGTTGTATTTTTGGAGTTACACGTCGTGGAAAATAGGGTTTGTGGCTAGTCCTGAAACTAGTCTAAAATAGGTGTTTCGGGTAAAAATGTCACAACTTCTTCATAACAGATCCAAATTCAGTAAGAAAAAATTTATTGGTTAGAGTATAGTCTTTAGTATTTTTTGTACCATTTTTAGATCCATACAACAAATATTCCATGTGGGGTACACTCTACAAGTTCTCTCTCTAGAATAATCCATAATTCAACAAGGTATGCCATTTTTTCTATAACTCATTTTCTAAGAGGTTCCAAGTAGTGAAGTCTGGAGAAATTGCATAAAAGACATTGAAGAAAATTGTGTACCATTTTATATATTTATTCATTACAAGTACATAGTTGTGATTATTTCAAGTTAGGGTTGTTGACTAATCCAAAACTAGTCATGTGAGACTGAAGTAAAGTTTGATGAAAATGCTAGTCTCTTGTTGTTAAAGTTAAGGAAGGTTTGCAGGTATGTGATCATATACACCAGGTCTATTATAGTGTTACAAATCAGATTTGGATGATGAAATTGATGAAGGATTTTGGTTGAAGTACATGTTGGGTGCATGGTTGAGACAAGTAGTTGATGAGTTGACACATACATGAGGTGTATAGTTGATGATGTTGGTACATCTTGATGAGTCATAGTTGATGAGTAGTTGATACATGATTGGTACATACTTGGTACATGGTTGGAGACACTTGTTAGTAGCATTTTTGACACATGGTTTATGGATGATGTAGCATACTTGTATTGGTATATTATTAGAAGCACATATTGATTATGGTGATGATTATGAGTTATTGTGTTATGCTTAGTTGACGCACATATTTGATAGTTATCTTGGTGATTGATATTGGTGAGTAGATTTGATTTGGTTGATAAGATTGATGAGAAATTTGTTGTGATAGGTTGTTTGGAAAGGTTGTTGTGACAAGTTATTCGTACAGGTTTGGTGCATAGTTGATGCACTCATTCATGGTACAGGTAGAGGTACAGGTTGGTGCATGGTTTATGCAGTTGTTTATGGTACAGGTTGAATACATATTGTTTGGTATAGGTTGGTGCATGGTTGATGCACTTGTTTATGGTACAGGTTGATTACAGGTTGAGGTATAGGTTGATGCATGGTTCAAGTTATTGGTACAAGTTGTTTGGTGTAGGTTGATTGGTACAGGTTTACAACAATATATCTCACAGTGATAGTGTGACAGTGGTTCCATCATTCTAATTATATGTCAGGGAGGTTGGACGGGGCAAGGACAGATGGTTGTAGCCACCTTCCAGTTTTAGCCGGAGAACACAGGGGGTTGTAGCCTCCTTCTGGTTGTAGCCAAAGAATTGGGGAGTTGGAACTTCCCTCAGGTTGTAACATGAGAAACTAGGGGGTTGGAGCTTCATTCTAGTTGTAGCTAGAAAAGAAAGGAAGTTAGTGCTTCCAATGAATGTAATTCTTAAATACATATAATAAAAATGATTATGTAGTTTCCCCCCTCTTTGGATTTCCACATAAAACACTGGTGTACTGTGTATGTGTGTGATTACTCATTTGTTCATTGTTTATTTACTCTGCAACTATTGGATGATAATGCTACATTGATATAACACTTACATTTTATGGTGTAAAAGAATTAAATTTCTCTATTAATGATTCACCCCCTCTCTCAGTAATCCAATAGGGACTTGGTTCCCCAACAATAAGGAAAGAACATGGTGAAGTGTCAATGGGTCTATAGAACAAAATTTACCTATGAAGTTGTTGTTGAGTGACATAAATAATTCCTCATTATGAAGGGATTCTCTCAACAATAAGGCATTAAATAGACTGAAACATTTTCCCTCATTGCAAAGATGAACTTCGTTTAATTGATTCTTTCCCTTGCTGCTCGTTTTGGATGGAAAATCCATAATATGGATGTGAAGAGTGCCTTTATTCATGGAGACCTATTAGAAGAAATTTTCATGGAACAACCACCTGGCTTTGTGACTGATTTGAACCTAGTTTGTCAACTAAAGAAGTCACTTTATGGTTTGAAGTAGGATCCCCGATCCTGGTATGCTAAGATCGATAGTTTCTTCCTTCGACTTGGATTCAAACAGAGTGAATATGATCACAACTTATATGTTCTCCACACCAATGAAGACACTTTGATTATTGTTGTATATGTATATGATTTACTCATTACAGGTAATAAGAATGATCTCATCCTTAGATTGAAGAAACAAATTTTTGACTCCTTTTGGCACTCTTAATTATTTTTTGGGTCTTCAAGTATTAATACTTTATGATGTATTTTTCATTTCTTAGGTGTAAATATGTGATGGATTTGTTGACATGTTTTAATATGGATGATTTCAATCCTTGTGATACTCCTTTTTAGTCTGGGGTAAAGCTTACTAAAACCTATCACACATATGTAGTCAATGCTACACTTTATCGACAATCTTATTTATCTTACTCATAGTCGACCTGACATTTCCTTTACTATTAGTGTGGTTTTTGAGTTCATGTAGGACCCCAAATAAATCCACTAGAAAGTAGTCAAATGATTTTTTCATTATTTGAAGGGTACCACTCATTTTGGTATCAAGCATTGTCAAAGCTCACATTTGCTAGTTGGCTACATCGAATCTGATTGGGTTGGCGATGGTGATGATCGAAAGTTCACTTTTGTCTATGTGTTTCACTATAGAACTGAACCTTTGATGTGGTTTTTCAAGAAACAAAAGGTAGTATCCTTTTCGACTACAAAAGATAAATATCATGGCACCATTCAATAAGGTACTGAAGCGGTATGGATTTCGACTACAATCTATTGTGATAACCAAAATGCCATACAAGTTGATGAAAATTGTGTTTCCCATAGTAATATGAAGCATGTTGAGCTCCATACTCATTACTTGAGATAGTTGGTTCATGAGAACGTTGTCTCTCTTGAATATTGCAGAACCAAATATCAAGTTGCTGATATCTTCACTAAACCTTTACTGAAGCTAGATTTATCTAGCTCTGCACCATGCTTTGGATTCATGAAGATGCAATTATGGGAGGGTGTTCTAGTGATGTAATTTCACCTTCTGAAACTCCAAAGTTGTGTGTTGATGGGGGGAGGGTGTTGGAACATCAAGCATTGATGGTTCATCACACATATCCTAGGCTTAGGTGATCGAGAGGTTGACCTACATCTGGATACAGTTTTTCACGTCATCGACCAAAAAACCAAATCAGTTTGTTGGGTAGTGTTGTGGCTACAAAAATCCCCATTTACTTGTTCTTATACAAGTGAAAGTAAATCCCCCCCCTACTAAAATTTTAATCCAATTTATTAATCCTCTACTTCTTGAGCTTAATACTATCTCTTTCCCTAATTTGAGGGAGTTGGGGGTTTGTATTGATGGATGATTATTTTTTATGGGTTTTGATTATTCCTTTCGACCTGATTATTTCAAATGTCATCATGATGCTTATTGGCATGCTATTTCATTGACATTTATTTTCATAATATTCGTTGATTCTGAAGTGTTTGATGGTTCTATGTGGCTACAAGGTCTGATGTTGTATTGCATGTCTTGGATGAGTTTGTGGCTAATTATTTGTTGATTGACTAATTCAAATTTTGCATCCTCCTGCTGACATGTTATGATTCATGACTTCATACTTATTCTCTCGCATATGGATTCTACTCTTCTACTTCAAATTGGATTATGTAGTCTTAGGACACTCATCTATAATCACCATGTTATTGTTGAATAAACCTAACACTCTCTTATAAGTTAGTTTAAAGGTAGTGAATATATTGTTTGTTGTATTGGCTAGTCTTTTTTTGATTGCATGGATGATCTCATTCTTTTGTTTTACAGGAGCAGGCTTGTAGGGCCACTTTTTTCACGTGAATTCTCCAGCCTTGAGAATCCTGTGGGGAGAATCCCTTGATCCTTGTATGCATCCTTGAACTTGATTCTTTCCATGGATTCTCCTTATTGAGAAACTATTTGCCTTCGATTACTGCCTCCCCGATGTTCAAATCCGTCAAGGGTTTTAGAACCACCTTTCCAATGAGCCTTTTCTTCCCCAAGCCTCTTTGGATTGATATTCACTAGATTCTTCTTTTGGCCTTTCCTCTATATTGAAACCTAGACCCAATACTTATTGGGGTTTATCCTTATTTTCCTCTATTTTTTCATCTAACCAAATCTCATAGTTGGATTTTTCCTGTTGAGATATTTCCAATGACTATGACCATGCTTAAATACAATTTATGGATTAAAATCCCCCCCACCTGAAGTTTCCTAATCCTTCACTCACCTCTTCAGCTGCACGACCACATGGATCCCTCTCATTTGTACCATCCGATGTGGCACCCATGTTGCATTGATGTCGCACTCACCACATGTCCTCTTCATCGTCTATAGTTCTCTATTTAGGTTTTTTAGTCCTCCGACCCAATCGCCGATGATAACATTTTCGTCATCGGATTCCCTCTTCTCTATCACTTGGATTCCATTAACCCTGCGTCGTTGATGACTCCCTCATGAACTTTTAATCATTGGGAATCCACTGATCCTATCATATCCACTTTACCCCATTCTCTGACGATGACAATCTTGTTTTCCATATCCAATGGCCCTCAGGAGTTGACAATTAATGACCTTCATCATATCGGTGCCACCAAGTTGGTCAACAATTAACAACCTCTCACTTCCTTAGTTGGCACCTTTGACCCATGGCACTTCCACCATGTTCCATATGGCATGACACATGTCACCCTGAACTCGACATTAAACACGACCCAAAGCTCCACGTCACCCACATGAAACAAAGACCCATCCTCGACCTGACATGTTGTTATCGGAAAAATCGGTAGGTGTAGACACTAACTGATCTCCCTAGATCCACCTAGATCTAAAACAAAACACACCAGAACATGACGCTTTCCTTAAGTTTTAGATATTGAATTTACTAGCTAAAGAGGGATGAGTGAAATACCATTTAAATGTCGCTTCCTCTCGCCATTGCCATCCTAGCTCCATTCCAATGCTCATACAATGATGAACCTACAAAAGAACACAGTGAAAGTGATAGTAATAGCATAAACTCAATATAAACCTATGTATGTGATCAAGGAATCATACAATAAAACACAACAAGCTTTATAGGAAAAAATCATATTACTGTATCATATTGAATGTGAAAGAGAGATTACAACCATGGCCTTGATGTCGTAAGGTCCCTTCCAATTGTCCTTCGTTCCCCACACACTTCCACTTCAAGAATTCTGAGCATAGATATGATAATATTCACAATCTATCTTGACAAAGTGGCTCATCTAGCCAAGCTAAAAATCTCCAAAGCTCAATCCAATCCAAGCTAATCCCAAAAGCTCCAAAGCTAACCAATCTCAAAAGATAACCAAAGCTAACTTTCTCCAAGAGAACTCCTCTCTGTTTATAAGTTGAAGAGGATAAGGTGAGGAGGTTAGGATGATCCCACTAAATCATGAAAGTGAGTAAGATCCAAACCATTCAGATTCCACCTCACCATAGAAGTTTCTCCTTCTAGAAGATTCGAGAAAACGCTTGTTTTTCCCAAGTGTAGGCATTCTTTCACCCTACCTATAGAGAAACCTGCGAACATCTCGCACTCTAGCTATGGTGCAACCTGCAAGAATCAGGCATTCTCGCACCCTGCCTATATAGCAACCTGCGAACTTCCATTTTTATAGGGTAAACAAGTTCTTCTCTCTTCTCTCTTTATAAACTCAGGCCACTGACCCCTCTGAAGGAAACATATAGGTTTACATCATTAACGGTCATAGGGATGATGAAAATAATGTGTAATAGAGAGCCCCCCAAAGTATGAAGTTAGAATAGAGTGATAGCTGAAATAATTTGTCGAGTGTGTGTAGGGAACAAGAAACAGTCGGTCGGAAACCTGCCAACAAACAAGGAAATATAGTACAATAATATATCATCACTGAGGTAGGCATTCCCATACTCAGAATAGAAATGACTCAAAGCATAAATGTCGACATGCGAAGATCCATGTCAAGTAAGACAAGTCATGGCCACCAAACATACACCGTGGATCCATGAAAATATGACTCAAATATGAACATAGCCACTGTAAATACACTGTGGATCTATGTGTTAAAGACTCAAATTTGAACATAGCCACTAGACAAACAATGTGGATCTATGCAACAATACACTAAATATACTCCAACGCAACCTAAATCTGTCAGCAAAGATCCAGGGTCTTCATCTCCACCACTATATAGTACGAATCTAACCATGTGAATACATGTGTTGAAGTTGAACATGGTAGAAACCACTTGATTACCAGTCATTAGTGTATATCGTTAAAAAGTGCGAGGGAAATCACCATTAATGTCAATGACTCCCAAGATACACTAGTACAATCCAACAAATGTGTATAATTGAGATGAAGTCGAACACTCGGCGGAATCTCTCGATCAGGGGTCAATAATGAAAATCCACTGTCGAAAGTGAGGAAACCTACCATTGAGGTGAGGAAAGTTCCAAGGTACCAATTAGTTTCTAAGCCTAAGTCCTAGATAATGAGTTGAAGTCGACAGAAAAAGACTCGTCACAGGAGAGCCTTAATGTATCTCACATCAATGACATGAAACAAGTAAAAATATTTGATGTAGATCAGAGTAACAAGTGATTCAGGACTGACTTAGGGATGGCCGACACAATAGAAGGCTTAAATACTGCAAAAATGGTCGACACAATAGAAGGATTTTCAGGTTGGACATCTTTTTGAACATATTGACGACACGACCACTGTCTTGGAAAATACTGACTCAACAACAGGGATCATAGACCAATTTACACAAGAGTATGACCAAGAGATGAGAGGATTTTCCAACCTAGACACAAGGTGAGTGAAAGGGTGTCATGTTCAAAAGAGACTCTTCCATAGAATACAGGTTTAGATACATTTCTTTCCCAATTTTTCCCCCACCATTTCTGGCGAGTACCTCTTTATTTTGCGCAAGCTTGAGGAGGATAACATATGCTTGTAATGTAAGCTCATCCTTCAGATGAGTCCCTCGGAGTATGTTTAACGAACCCTAGGAAGGAGTGGTTCGGTCCCGTATGGGCCTGTCGATGTTTGTTTAACGAATCCAAAGATAGAAAACTTGAAGGTTTTTCATGATTATAGAGTCTGGAAAAACACTTAAAAGAGAACTCTCTCAGTTCCTTTTTTGTAAAGTAGTCTGATGAGACCGAAAAAGAGATAAACTATCGCTCAACAGGTGTTTTTCTTCAAATACTTTAACGTGTGTGAAAAGAACAAGGTCGCTCGGCAATCTTTTCATATTTAGAGAGTCTGAAAAGAGGTTAAAGGGAACTCTAGTGGGTTCCTTTTTTGTATAACCTTTACGAGTCTGAAAAAGTGATAAAAGTATACTCGATTTCATTCTCACGTATTTACGAGCACGAGAAAGAAAAAAGACTGAGCTCGGTAACTTATTCTCATGTATTTACGAGCATGAGAAAGAATAAAGACTAAGCTCGGGATTGTTTTCATTTTTACGCAAGCTTTAAAACAAAACAAAACTATGCTTGGAATAGATTTTAATTTTTACACAAGCTTAAAAACTAAACAAAACTATGCTTGGACCTGGTTTCATTTTTAGACAAACTTGAACCAGAGGAAACTATGCTTGAGGTAGGTGGTTTCATTTTTACACAAGCTTGAACCATAGAAAACTATGCTGGCAACTTCCCAACTCATGGTTGGTACTTAGCCCCTAGCTTAAGAAGCTAGTAGCTCAAACTTCAGCATGAAGTCCAGAGGCTGTAAGAAAATGCCCCCCCAAGCTTCGTTTCATCCAACTGCAAAGGAGAATGAAATGAAGCTTCAAATACTAGATGAAGGACTTGACTCAAAAAGAGAGGGGGAAAACTATTTCATTTTTTAACGAGCATGACATAGAAACAAGAACTATGCTCGTAACCTCTGTTTCATTTTTTAACGAGGTTGCTACAAAGATGAAAAAAACTATCCTAGAGTCTTCTTGATCATGGGTTCCAAGAGGACAATGTTCTGGAAGGAGACCATGTCAAAGGAAAAAAATTGGTCATGGCTTCCAAAAGGTCTTCACTGGAAGGAAGAAACACACTCTGGAAGGACACCATGTCGAGGGTCACGACAGGAGTAAAGAGATCAGGCTCTAACAAGCCTATCGAAGAGATCACCGTGTCAACTTTTGGATCTAAGTCATCAGATGTTGAAGTCATGGGAGACAACGCCACATAATTGACCTGTGGTGGGGGAAATATCATATGCATATAAGAACCATTTAGGGAGGCAATCCAGGCGGGGTCAATGAATGAAATTTGATCAACAGTCACAACCTGTCCATCGTGAGGGAAAGATATCACACGAAAAAGAGTAGACACAATAGCTTTCATGGCATAGACATAATCTCGCCCAAGGAGTAAAGAGATATCCAAGGGGTCTTGGACTACCATGACGTCAATAAAGATAGTTTTCCCTCCCAAAGTTACAAGAAACTAAGGAAGGGTCCCTAAAGGTTGACTGGTTCTTCTGTTAAAAGCCAACAGATTCTCCGTAACCGACACAAGTGGAGGACAACCCAAAGCTTTCCAAGCAAAATAGGACAAAATACTAACAGAAGAACCTTCATCTATCAGTGTCTGAGGAACGTCTCGACCACAAACCTGTACTTTAATATGGAAAGGAATGTGAGAGGGAAGACGAGGTCCAATTAGCACACCCCAATCAAAAAGGATGGCCTCATTACTTGGAGGGAGTTTCACGAGAGAAGGAGGAATACCCCCTGACATGGTAGAGTCTGTATCAACAAGAAAAAAATGGGCAGTATCAGGTTTAATCTCTAGCGGGAGAGTAGGATCAACCGATAATGAGATCAGATCGATCACTTGGGTTTCATTCTCCAAGGGGAGAATGGGGTCGACAGGTGTAAGTGGATCGACCACTTGGGTGACACTCTCTAACGGGAGAGTGGGATCGATCGAGGATGGGATTGGATCGACCTCTTTAGTTTCTCTCTCTAAGGGGAGAACGAGGTTGACCGAGGATGGTATCAGATCAACCACTCTGTCAACTGGTTCAACTAAGGACGTGACTATATTGACGACATGATCAACCAGATTGATCGGTGAAGGGACCAGAGTGATCATTCCATCAACTATAGGTGGGTTGAGAGAAAGCTTGCGATAAGCGGCTGGAAGTTGAGGCTGTGAAACAACCATGTCTTCCAGTAATTTCGAGGCTTTGTCCATATGAGGGCAAAGATGAGTTAGATGACTCCCTTTTCATAACATACATGGGAACTTGACTCTACTTTTATTCTTCCCAACCGTATCATGGCTGGTTGATGGGGGCTTGTCAGCATGTTTTTCAGAGACTAACGACGTGGGTTGGAGAGGATGTGTAGACTATGCTTCTATAACCTTGGATAGACTAGGGAATTCCTTAAGAAGATGGCTACCCTTACAAAGTCTGCAAGGGTACTTGGGATTACGCGTTGTTTGGGTGATCTTGGCATCATCAACACTCCCAGCACGACTAACAGTAACTGGTTGTTTTCCAACATGTTTGATAGTGGTTGGAGGTTTTGACCCTTGTTTATATTTCTTCTTCTTAATATTTCTTTTCTTCTTCTTCTTATTCATCGGGTTACTAGCTTTAGAACTTTCACTCGATGAAGAAGATGAAACAGGAGGAGACCTCGCAAGTGAAGAAGGTGAAGAAGATATTAGTGGTGAAGATGGTGAAGGATCAACATGAGGTTGATGCTATTGGGGGGAAGTGCTTACGACCGAAGCACTTACTGCATTCGGGATTACCTGAGTGGAAAACAACCATACCGGTAATCCAATTGTGAGACCTGGAAGGCTCAAAGTAGCGATGTGAGGAGGACCAATGTTTCCATAAGAAGGAAAAACAAAAGGTTCCCCTGGAGCAGAGGTTCCTTCATTGGTCATTTCGGGAGCTGACGCCATTAAAAACAAAAATCCAATCTAGAGTCCTCTAAGGAAAACAAACAGCACACGCTAAAAATCTAGTAAGCAAGTAAGCAAAAAAAGCCTTCTCACAATGAACACACTAGTTGGTGATGAAATCCAAAGTCGTGAGAGCAATGTAAGAAGGGATTGAGATAGAGCGGGTGGAAAAGTTATGTTGACGACCTGCTTAACGGACTTACACCCTGGTGCAAGCTCCCACACATAATCATGGGTATACCCTCCAAGGAGCCCAAGTGAGTTTGGACAATGTCGATTCTAGGTACCATGAAGACTTGCCCCTCCACAGTCACCTCGTGTAAAAAACCTAGAGAGATAGGCCACTAATGTTACCAATCACTACAGTGATGCCTGGGGAAACAGTCGACAATCCAATCCACGTGCAAGGGCAGGGTATCTATCCCGAAATCAACTTGAAAGGCTTCCAATCATCATTGTGGGTATACCTCTCAAGCGACCCCCATAAAACACTTAATATCTACACCAAGACCAACAAAGTAGGGTGAGTAACTCTGCTAGTCTCAATGTGACCTCGTGATTGACCCTTGTGTTAGAAGGGCTTCCCAGGACAAAATGTAATAAGTGGATTTAACCGCTCCCTAACTCAAGATACTATGTTTGTTTGCAACTTTGGAAAGTTATCTGTCACACCTATTCCAAAGCCCTACAACTAATCTATTGTACGTTTGCTACCAGAAAGTATAAAAAATGTCTAATCAGTTTTTTATAAGCGCTTTATTTTATGGTTGTTGTTACTCAAAAGGAAGATGGCATTGACAATATGGTGTTTTGACTGACTCGAAAATTATGCAAAGATATGAAGATGCAATCTTTTCATTTCGATGAAAGCTATGCTACGAGAAGGAGAAAACATTTATCATTCCCATATGCACGATGTCCCAAAATATATTAAACTCATCAATATCAAGATTCTCTAGAAATGAGAAAAAGGTACTGAACACCAATGCACGATTCATGCCCCCCCGACCATGAGGAGGAAAAGTTTTCATAATTTAAGATAAAAAAATGCCAAGAATCATGCAATTTCGATACTTCAAATGCAAGGATTCCCCCAATCTAATATAAAGCAAGAAATTAAATCTTTTTGTTTCAAAAATTTCACTAAAAGCAATAATGAACTTTCTTAAAACAAAGAAACCCAAACTAAAAGTTCTCTTTTAAAGTGAACTATTCAAAAGAAATCTGATCTTTCCCTAAACAATTCTAAAGAAAACATATTCTTTGTAATTGAAAGACACTCAAAGCAAGAGACTAATCCTTCAAAACCAAACAAAGCAAAGATGGATAAAAGCAACTCAAAGGTTGTCAAGAAGACTGTAAACAGACCAATATAGGCTCCAAAAGTTCAATCCAGCTATTCAAAGCAAAACTAGGCATAAAAAAATGACAAGACCTAATCCAAGAAGAATTTACAAACAAGTTCACAGGCTGGCAGTGTATTACAGTGCAAGAATCAAAGATTCTTGTAGGCTGAACAAAGGTTGACTGGGAGGGGTTCGCACTGGACTTAACACCAGGGTGCGAACTCAGGTGTTTCTCACAGGCCACTAAAGGGTACAGTGCGAGAATGCCTGTAAACAAGCAAAAATTTGAAAAAGGACTAAATTTGAGTGAACTTTCAGATCCAGAGAGTCTGGATGGATCTCCCACAGACTCAGAGACCAGAAAACAAACAATCAAAGCAAGGGAAACTAGACTAACTAGGAAAAAATCTGTTCCCCAGTGGAGTCGCCAATTTTGTTATTGGACAAATCGGTAGGTGTGGACACTAACTGATCTCCCTAGATCCACCTAGATCTAGAACAAAACACACCAGAACATGACGCTTTCCTTAAGTTTTAGATATTGAATTTACTAACTAAAGAGGGATGAGTGAAATACCATTTAAATGTCGCTTCCTCTTGCCATCACCATCCTAGCTCCATTCCAACTCTCATACGATGATGAACCTGCAAAAGAACACAACCAAAGTGATAGTAATAGCATAAACTCAATATAAACCTATGTATGTGATCAAGGAATCATACAATAAAACACAACAAGCTTTATAGGAAAGAATCATATGACTGTATCATATTGAATCTGAAAGAGAGATTACAACCATGGCCTTGATGTCGTAAGGTCCCTTCCAACCGTCCTTCATTCCCCACACACTTCCACTTCAAGAATTTTGAGCATAGATCTGATAATATTCACAATCTATCTTGACAAAGTGGCTCATCTAGCCAAGCTAAAAATCTCCAAAGCTCAATCCAATCCAAGCTAATCCCAAAAGCTCCAAAGCTAACCAAGCTCAAAAGCTAACCAAAGCTAACTTTCTCCATGAGAACTCCTCTCCTTTTATAAGTTGAAGAGGATAAGGTGAGGAGGTTAGGATGATCCCACTAAATCATGAAAGAGAGTAAGATCCAAACCATTCGGATGCCACCTCACCATAGAAGTTTCTCCTTCTAGAAGATTCAAGAAAACGCTTGTTTTTCCCACGTGTAGGCATTCTCACACCCTACCTATAGAGCAACTTGCAAACAACTCGCACCCTAGTGATGGTGCAACCTGCGAGAATCAGGCATTCTCTCACCCTACCTATATAGCAACATGCAAACTTCCTTTTTTACAGGGTAAACAAGTTCTTCTCTCTTCTCTCTTCAGGAACTCAGGCCACTAACCCCTTTGAAGGCAACAAATAGGTTTACATCATTAACGGTCATAGGGATGACAAAAATAATGTGCAACACATGTGGAATGACATGGCCATACACATCATCACCAGACACCACAAATTATTCCATTAAGTGTTGAAACGTGTCCTCTTTGTTGTTGGAACTCCATCTCTCCCCACTCCCCAACACTCCAAAAAGTCTCCTTTGATGGATGGCTGTGATATTTGTTTCTTGATATCAATGAATATTATCGACTATGGCATGCCCTTGTCATCGACACTCCTTTTTTACACTTCTCCTGATCACCCTGACTATCCAACCTCCTAAAAATGACTAAGATCTACCCTCGTTGAGATATAACATTTTTGGTCACAGCTGAATACCTAAAGGGCTTCGAACCTCATGTGGGACCACTCTCATTCATCAATCATTCATATGGTGTCACCTGTACCCCTTAGGGACATGCTGGTTTCCATGCTAACATGCAATTTCACCTTGATGTCATCTTCCTCTTTCACTCGAATGGAACCTAAGGTAATCTATGGTTGAGATGATCATGCCTAGAATGGATCAATGATTATCGTTATTCTTTTGATTCCCCATTGTTATCGACACTCTAGGAATCAACTCACTCCATTACCAACCCTTCATCACCGACGATGACCTTCCCATCGTCGACACTCCTCTTCTCAGCATTTTTATGTGCTAACTATGTCCTCCTCCGATGACACCCTCCTCCATAGATGACCTAGATATGTCTATCTATTATATTAATGGATGTGATTTATCCCCTCCATGCACATGGATAAAACCCCCATACTTCAAATCAATGGTCCATATTTACCCCACATGCATGATCAGTGGTTGTTGAACACCATTTTTAAAACGACCATATCTAGTGCTACAAGTGTCGGAATTGATCCCATGATACCTCATTGGAAAGGTATTGAGAATAGGAACATAGTGGTATAGGTATCTAGGCCAGGGAAGTTATATAATATGATAGAAAATATGGAAAACAAAAACCCACTAATTTGGGGGAAAATTGGCCATACCAACTTCAGGAAGCCATATTTGGAGTTACGAGCAATGAAATCAAGCCCATGAGGGATTGATGGAAATATGGAGAAGAGAAGAATAGGATGGGATGAAAATTATTGTTTGATGATAAGAAAAAAAGGTTTGAAAATGAAAAACATAGGAGGAACCCGAATTAAAAGAAAAAAAAACTGGTATGCTGATTTCAAATCGTCATATCTTGAGTTGAAAGAAACGAAATTGAGCCAGTAATAGCTCAACAAAAATATAATATAGAGGAGAAGAAGCCACAATGATCACATTCTGTAGGTTGAAGCCATAAACACCCAGAAACGTCTGAGAAACAAAAGATAATGCCAATGGGCAGATTCAATGATTGTTTTTCAACAAATATCATTTGTAAACTACCAGAGGACAAAAGTAACCACCTAGGTGTATCTTCAGATTCCATTTGTAACCCCAAAATATATTTTGTTTGAAATGTTAAAAAGAAATTATGGGAAAAATGAAATAAATAGCCATGAGAACTCAAGAGTCTTTCTCTTGTCTTATAAAAGAGAATTGATAGTAGAGAAAATTTACTTTTTCCCTTTGTAACAAAAGATGGTACTATTATCTCTGAGTAATAAAGAGCAGGAGGAATTTTGAAGCCATGACTGTTAGAAAATTCTTGTGGGACTATTCTACACTTGTATTTGTGATTTAAGTTTTCTGGGTATTGATCATGTGAACTATTGTTGTGCTTATTATCTAAAATCCTTATGCTGTTATGATTTCTTATGAGTACAGAGATGATGTTACAGTTCTCTTATTCAACTATTTGGGAAAATATCTATAATATTATTGTGTTAACATGTCTTGGTTGTCATGAAATTTTTATGCATCTCAAGATATCATCTTAAGATGTGCTCATATATTAGTTTTTCTCCCGAGATAGGTTAGAAGTAGTTAGATTAAATTAGTTTTCATTAGTTAGATTAGTGTTAGAATTAGTTAGAACTCTTTGGGGGGGGAGTTCAATATATTTCCCCTTTTTATTCTTTTATTTCTAAGAAATAGCGAGGCCCATAAATTCACGAGAAATGCTACACCAAACGAGAGTAGGTATGATTGGGACCTGCCATTGGGAATTCTCCCTCATCTGATTGAACAAGTCATTTTGGCCCGTCACTAGGTAGTCGAATTACTTGTCGGTTAGATAGTCAACCAACATTTGAAGATAGTCAGGAAGTGGATCGAGAAACCTAACAATCGACTATGAGTTGGACACGTAGGTGGTCAGGTTGAGTCTTGTCGAGCCGACTCAACAAAATAGATTTTGAGGAGTCAACTCTAACAACCGACGGTTACATGTGGATGTTAAGCCCTAAATCGTGGCACATCACCCTTTAATTGTGACATATTACATTAGTATTGTTATTTTATTTATGTCAGCTTGGGTCCATTAGTTGTAATTGTACCTCCTAGTCTCCTATATATACCAAGGAGACCTTTTCATTTGGAATCATCTTGTATTTGTGAATTCATATGATGTATAAGGAGGATTCTCCCTTGAAGAGGATTATTATTTGAATTTATCTATTTTTCAAGGCGTGGAGTAATTATTATGAGGTTTTTGTTCTATTTTGATATTTGGTTCTTAACATTTGGTACCAGAGCTAGACAATCCTCGGGATTGGCTTCTTCAAAACAAGTCTTCTTGGTATTTTTGCTACAACGTTTTTTCTAGAAGGTTTCAGGATATGGAATTTATATGGTGTAGAGGAGACATATATAGATAAATTGGTTATAAATTTCAGATCTTGTTTCATTATATGTTTGGAGATACATTCGATTGAAGTTAGGGTTTTTGACTAGTCCTGAAACTAGTATGAAACAGATCTTATTGGAATTTCGCTCCCAATTTTTTTCCACTTGGTTTCAGGTTCCAAAATTTTTAAAGTATGAAGGGGGAATACTGAAGTATATTGTGTACAAATTTTATCCCTTTATTTTATGTACTTGGAAATTTATTCTCTGAGGAAATTACGGTTTTTGGCTTGTCCAAATTTCAGTCTAAAACATGGGTTATTGGGAAAACTATTATATCTGAAGCTACAGAACTCCAAATTGAGTGAGACATGTTCCATTGGTTAGGGTATATACCAAAGTTTTACTGATCCAAATTAAAATATCTGAAGTGAAAACAGTGACATGTGACATGCCATCCAAGTTCATTGTCCTGAAAGGGAAGAAATAATCATATCTTGGGAAAGTTATCATAAAATTATCTTGGAGAATCCAATCTTGGTATAATTTGTGGATTTGGAAATAAGAAACATCATGATACCTTAGGTAGAAATTTTAGACTTATAATGACATAAATTGAAGAGATACACCAAAAGAAAGGCCGACTAGCAGAACCATCTCCAAATCAGGGTTTTAAAAGGTGCATTTTTTGTTGTTGGAAATTTACATATATTTTGACTGGAAGATCCAATTGGGGTGATTCAACAAGTGGAATAAAGTGGTATAAAAGGATTATCACATAATTTTGGGAGAATCTTAGGTTTTTTTAGGTACAGACGTATTCCAATGTCTCTAAACGTAGGAGTCTTTGTTACTTGTCAACGCTACAAGCCGGGGACAATGTGGTTCTTCCAACTACCTATAGTATATTAGAAGGCCCCTTTCAAACAATTGGACATTAGAAATCACTACTACAGATTTGAGCTCCCACATACCTAGCGTATATCTAGAGACCCCCTAGAATCTTGAAACCAACCGAGTAAACCATTTTATCATCTTTTTTCTATAGTACATTGAGAACAACAATCAGGGAGATCACTCTCTAATACCTGGGTAGTCGGATAGTACAACTAAGGGCATGTTCAAGCCTCCATAGTTAGTGCCCTGAGATATTGGGATGAGTACTATTTTTGGACCCCGCACATATATTAGAGAGTTATAACACTTGACACTCCCTTGTCTGTGAGGACCTCTGCCTAAGCCAATTAGGAATTCCTACCTTACAATGATACTTGACCAACATGCCACCAAAAAGGGGAAATTCTACACCAAATAATCCCTCAGACAATCCTACTTGGACTCTTGATGAAGGTGAATAAATGCACAAGGGCATATATGACTTACAAAATAATGCAATAACAAAAGATAAACTACAAAGGATGATTGATTCAAGTGAATCTAAGCTGGAAGCGATGATGGATACTAATATGGATGGCTTAAAAGGGGAGATCATGGAAGGGTTGAAAAAGTTGCTAATAGAGAGGCCACCTGAAAGTGACAATGTATCCCATGAAATTCATGATGAGGACACAATGAATATGAATCAATAATGGAGAAACTCTAGCTTTGGGTTGAATACCAACAAGTTTCCTAAGATCGATATGAGGAAGTTTGATGGCAAAGATCCAATCACATGGATACTCCAGATGGAGAATTTCTTTGATATACATGATGTGCCACACACACAAAAGGTATGAATTGCGTCCTTATATTTAGAACCTAATTAGTTTTTTTGGTATCAATGACTTTGTTCTCGCAAACCACTTGTCACTTGGAAAATTTTCATGAAAGAAATGATAACACACTATGAGGATACACAGAGCAATACCTTCTTCATCGAATTGATAAATATTCCAAATGAACACTTCATTAATGTATTCATAGGAAATTTAAAGGATAACATTCAACACGAGGTTCACCTTTGGGAACCCAAATCATTGGAGAATGCATTCAGGGTGACGAGAAATGTTGAAAGTAAAAATATGGCCGTGTCTACTAGAAGGACCACCCCTAACATCTATTGAGAGAATAATGTTCCTTCTTCTAAACTAGCTCAACCTACAAGGTTGACACCTCAACAATTGGAGGAAAAAAAAAAAAAAGGTTTATGCTTTAATTGTGACAACAAGTACAGTAAGGGACATAAGTGTTGTGAGAATAAATTATTCTACGTAGAATGTGAAGAGGAAGAAGAACAGGAACACGAACAAAAACAAAAACCATATCAAGACGAAGATGTAGAAAATATTTCTTCTGAAGAGATGACTCCCACCATATCATGTCATGCATTGGATAGACTTAACACTCTTCAAACCCTCAAGATCGAAATATATATCAAAAAGAAAAAATTAATAGTGCTAATTGATTGGTATTACTCATAATATCATTCGCTGTAAATTAGCCAAAGATCTCAATTTCTTTATATATCCAACGCCAGAGTTTCAAGTAATGATTGCAAATGGAGGAACTATCAATTTCTTAGGAAAATACCTTAATATCAAACTTAATATGGGGGAATATGTAATTAATAGTCCAATGATTTCTATACCCATGGGTGGTGTTGATATTGTACTAGGGGTCCAATGGTTACAATCATTGGGAACAATGGATTTTAATTTTCAAGAACTTTTCTTGAATGTTTCATTGGAAGGAAAGGAATTTGAGTTAAGGAAGAAGATATCCCAAAAAAAACATTCATAACTCATGAAGGCCATTATGAATTTTTGGTCATGCCTTTTGGCCTTATGAATGCACCTTCCACATTCCAAGGGTTGATGAATTCCATTTTTAGGCCCTTCCTTCGAAAATTTGTGTTAGTATTTTTTTATGATACACTAATCTATAGAAATTCTTGGGAAGATCATGTTCGACATGTTTACATGGTGATACAAATACTAAAGGAGAAACAACTATATGCCAAATAGTCCAAATGTTTCTTTGGGGTGAAGGAGGTAGAGTATTTGGGTCATTTGTATCTCATGGAGGTGTCAAGGTAGACCCTAACAATATTAAATCCATGATGGACTGGCCGATTCCCAAAACATTGAAGAATCTTAGAGGATTTTTGGGTTTGACAGGATACTACCGCAATTTTTTTTCGAAACTATGGAAGAATAACATCACCTTTAACTACATTAACTAAGAAGGATGCATTTTTATGGACTCTAGAGGCAACTCAAGCTTTTGAAAAACTTAAAGAGGGAATGTGTAAATCTCCTATCTTGACCACACCAGACTTCACAAAAACCTTTATTGTGGAATGTGATGCCTCGGAAAATGGAATTGGTGTTGTTCTAATGCAAGAAGGAAGGACCATTTTTTTTGAAATTCAACCACTCAAGGGAAAGGACTCACAAAAACCCATTTATGAGAAGGAAATGATGGAAATACTACATGCATTGAAGCAATGATTCCCTTACCTATTAGGTTGGCACTTCAAGGTCAAAACAAATCATGGCAGTCTTAAATACTTCTTGGAACAAAGACTATCTTCAGAAGAGAAAAACAAATGGGTGAACAAGATGTTGGGTTATGACTTTGAAATCATGTACAAAAAATGGAAGAAAAATGTTGTGGCAGATGCACTCTCAAGAAAGGATGAATATGTTGAGGCATTTCTCTGTGCTATCTCTATCATCCAACTTGATTGGATAATAGAAACAAGGGATGAATTGAAGAATGATGAAGAAGTGTGGACTCTCATTCAAAGGTTGCAATAGGATTCCAATGCATCTGTTACATTTACATGGAAAAATTATTCACTATTGTACATAGAGCACTTATATTTATGTAAGAAATCCCAACTCAAACAAAAGGTACTTTTGGAATTGCACATCTCTCTGGTAGGAGGTCACTCAGGATTTTTGAAAACCTATCACAGGTTCAAGAGGATTTTTTTTTTGGGATGGCCTTAAAACTGATGTTCAAAGGTTTGTGGCAGAATGTTTGGTTTGCCAAAAAAATAAGGTGGAAACAATTAAGACCCTAGGTATTTTAAAACCATTAGCCATTCCAAGTCGGTGTTGGGAGGAGGTTTCCATGGATTTCATCACAGGGTTACTGAATGCTAAAGGAAAGAGTTTCATCATGGTGATTGTTTATAGAATTACCAAGTACACACACTTTTGTGCACTTTCTCATCCTTTCAAATATAGTAGATTTGCTACCGCATTCATGGGGATAGTTCAAAGTCTACATGGAATCCCAAAGATTATTGTAAGTGATAGAGATCCCATCTTCAATGAACATTTTGGGACATAATTATTTTCTTGTTTGGGTACTCAATTGGCTCATAGCTCATATTATCATCCTCAATCTCATGGACAAACTAATATAGTGAACAAATGTGTGGAAGGATACCTTCATTTCCTTGTATTTGATAAACAAACACAATGGTTCAAGTGGTTACCCTTGGAATAATGGTGGTATAACACTCCCTTTCATACTGCAAAAAAAATGACACCATTTACGGTGCTTGATGGATATCACCTACCGTCCATCACTTCTTCTCTAAAAGAAAAATCTAAGGTTCAAATAGTGGAATATCACATCGATCATCAACAACAAGTTCTACAACTCTTAAAGGACAACCTGACCATGGAACTTAATTGCATGAAACAACAAGCACATCAACATCATAGAGAAAGAAGTTTTGAAGTAGGGGATTGGGTATTTTTAAGACTACAACCATACACACATATGTCCCTCAAGCAAGCTAAGAAGGATAATAAATTATCATTGAAGTACTATGGACCTTATAAGGTGTTGCAAAATATTGGTACTATGGCAATCAAATTGGAGTTGCCTGCATCTTCGCGAGTACACCCAATTTTCCATGTTTCATGATTAAAGAAGGTTATAGGTAACAAGATCTCAGTTCAAACTATATTTCTAGAACTTGAAGAGGAAGGAAAAATCATATTGGAGCTTGAAGCTGTCATTGACACAAGAATTCTCCAACTGAGGAATAGATCAACTTCATAGTATCGCATTAAGTGGAAGAAACTACCTACTAAAGAGTCCACATGGGAAGATGAGTATTTTATACAAAAGCATCCATAACTACTCAAGCATTGAGGAAAACACTTGTCTGAAGAGGAGGGGAATGTTAAGCCCTAAATCATGGCACATTACCCCTTAATTGGGGCATATTACACTAGTAGTGTTATTTTATTTATGTCGACTTGGGTCCATTAGTTGTAATTGTACCTCCTAGTCTCCTATATATACATACCAAGAAGACCTTTTCATTTGGAATCATCTTGTATTTGTGAATTCATATGATGTATAAGGAGGTTTCCCCCTTGAAGAGGCTTATTATATGAATTTCTCTCTTTGTCAAGGTGTGGAGTACTTATTCTGAGGTTTTTATGCTATTTTAATATTTGGTTCTTAACAGTGGACAAGATCTTCTAGATTCTATGGAAATAAGTTAGGTCTAGAGGCTATAAAAAGAGACCCCTTGGGTCATTATCAATCATGTGAATTGAGAGTTTGCAACAAATCATGCAGATCAAGATGTGAAACATGCACTGTAATGTTTTGATCACAATGTGCTCTTCTTAAGTGTTGTAACAATGTCTTTAGATACCACCCCCTTTCTTGAAATTTTTTATTCCTCTTTGATTATCTACAATGTTGTGTCCTCTGTTTCATATTGGGTTCCACCCTATTCCCCAATAGTAACCATTGTATCCCTAAGACAAAATCAACACCACCCAGTTGGATTGAAATCATTAGGATATCTAATAAATAATCTTCCATAGTGAGCTTAATACTATGGCACTTCCTTGAACAATTCATGGCACCTCAATTTGCAATCATTACTTGAAACTATGGTGTTGCATATATAAAGTAATTGAAAAGTTTGTCTAATTTGTAGTTATTCAAATTATGGGTGCTACCAGAATCAATCGATAATGTTACCTTTTTGTTTTTGATATATCATTTTATCTTCAGAGTTTTAGGAGTGATAATTCCTAACAAAGCATGACAAGATATGGCTAGAATAGTTTCTTATAGTTCTATATTTTGATAAGGTTTCAATTCGTGTTCTCCCTCCTCTTCACAATCTATATATAATAATTTATTCTAACCAAAATTATGCCCCTTACTATACTTTCTATCACAACTGAAACATAATACCTTTGATATTATTTCATCCATTTGCTGAGTTGTCAACCTTGAAGGTTGAGAGAGGCTAGGAGTGGGAACATTGCACTCTCAATTGGTGTTAGTGGCCACCTTTCTAGTAGCCATATTTTAACTTTAAACTTTCCTTGCCACACTAACAACATGATCCAAATATTTAGGATCTAATACATGCACCCATGTTGAATGATCTCCTTTAAATTTCCTATAAATATATCCAACAAATTATCCTTTGGAATGTTCTTTACTCTAAGACTCAACTTTTGAAATTGTTGATTGTGCTTTGGAACTATACCTATTTTCCTAAGGTTTATAAATTGGAAAAACAAGATGTTGCTATTAATATACCCATAATTTGATATCAATTCATATGTAAATACTGAACAAGAGACAATAGATTTTTTTTTATGATCACAAAGCCATTGGTACCACACAAATTGATCATCTTCTAAATACAAGGATGAAATAGTTACATTTTGTAAAGTTGGCACTTGATATAGATCAAAGAAATTATCCTTCTATAATATCCATATTATAGGATCATTACCATTGAAATTCCTCATATCAATCTTGGGAATGAAGTATTTTTTGGGTCCCCAATGATGTAGACCTTGGAGTGATGAATGACCATGTTTCTTGGACTCAATATTCTTGTTCTCCTTATCTTCTTCTTGAGGAGGCAAATTTGGATAAGGAGGAAACTTGGTTCTTTCAAAATGTCTCTCCTCATTCAATTGCGATTATATTTGAGCCTTACATTTTCTTGTCCTACCTTTGATGTCATATTTTATTTCCATATCTTTAAGATTTCCTTTGATGTCATCTTTGAATGTTTGGAATTCTATTTTAGATACCATATCCAGGACATCAACCTTCATTAAAATTATATATTCTAGGATCTCTATTATTTTTTCCATATTTGACATCTTAAAATCCATATCTTCCTTCTCTTCTTGTGTCATTGACGAGCATTTAGAAGCCTGTACATGAGTCACATTTGAACTATTACCCCTAGACATGATGGGCTTAGAGTTTTGAAGTCAAATCTATTGGTTAATTTCCAACTTGTTATAACTTCTATAATTATAATCTTTTGTTGATGAAATTTATACAGGATATTCTCTAAGATGTCCTCTTCAATATTTCACTATTGCCATGTAATTTGGATATTCCAAGGGAAATATATGGGTGAATTACCAAAAATTCTTATTTTTTCCCTTTTAAAATGCTAATTTGGAATTTGTCTTATTGACTTACGTTACACTTGAGGTAACTCCCTAATTTATGCACTTAGGATTTTGAAATTTTGACATGTAATTAATTGCGATGTATTTTTTGAATTCCATAGGTCTCATTAAAATATGTTACTCCAAGTAAAAGTTATGATAACTTTCTCAAAACGTGTTGACTTTGTCCCATTTCAAAAGAGAAAACTTGCACTATATACCACATGCCCAATTTTACAGATTGGATTATAAAATATGGTCCCGTGAAACTCTAGTCTATCCTCGTTCCAACACTAATGGCACTAGATTTGGTTCTCACTAGATTCAAATACAAGTATTTTACTAAGAAGACCTACTTGAGACTAGTTTTATAAATTTGTTGAATTTGGTTTCCTTGAAAGTTTGCATATCTCTCCAACTCATAAAGTTATCTCAATTGGACATATGTTATAATGGTGAAGCATTCCATCTCCTTAATTTTTTTTGAGAGCTCGACCTCACAATCATCATGTCAACGATGCCATTACAAGCTGAGAAAACCATAAGCTACTGGGATTTCACCACCTACACACATCGTTTAACACTATGCTACATTTCCTATAATGTATACCTCACATACCAATTGCTCTTTAATGTTCCATGCAAAACATGAAGAAGACACAAATCCAAATTGAATTTGAGCTAGGGTCAACAAATGGATTTACCTGAAAAAAAAAAAACCTAAACCAAGCCCCTAGGAAATACACGATAACATCATTGTTTCTTGCATGCAAGCTTATTCCATTATAGCAGAGGCTGGGGACAACATAAATGAAGATACTTACTATCATATACCATACCATCCAAAACCATAAACTACATGTTACCAACAAGAGATAGAGTTCTTAATGAAAATATTCGCCAAGTTACCAACAAGAGAGAGTATCAAATGTGGGAGACGTTAAAGCCCATAAATTCATAATGTAAGATAATTGTGTGACGAGACACTAAAGGATCAAGCCCATTATGTTCAAATTGAATTAAAATATCATGGGAGGGGTTGATATAATATGAACCCCCATTTTAATTGCAATTTTCCTTCAGTCAAACCAGTGACAAGATTGGCCAAGTATCAGGGACTTGATTGTGTGTTCTTAGCACTTCGTAGAATCTAATTACTTCAAAATACTTGGCTAGATATAAAGAGTGATGAATAAGGAAAGAAAGACATAGGTTTTCAAGGGTTGACTAGTAAAAGAGGGAATTGATTATTGTCATTGAATCCTCGAACACTATTTATCTTCTAACACCTTGATTTTTGAGCCTTTGCAAACCTAAAATGATTGCCAATGCATCTACCTCAATATTAATGGAAAATTTGAAATGTCATGCAAATTTTCATTCCTCTTTTCCTATGGAATCATAGGTGATCCCACACCTGCAACCCTTAGAAGTTTGACCTATAATATTATGTAAAAAATCAATTTAAAATACTAATAAAATATTACCATATTAAAACATATTATTTTGATATAAATTGTTTTTTTCTAAACTTACTTGATTCTTATATATTCTTCTTCATTATTTTCAATCTCTAAAGTCTTTTTTATGTAAAAATTCTTATAAAATACAATGTTAAAATACTAATATATTAAAACATACTATTTTGATATAAATTGTTTTTCCTAAACTTACTTGATTCTTATATATTTGTCTTCATTATTTTCAATCTCTAGTCTTTCTTATTTTCACATTTAGTTATCTTAAAAAACTATAATTACAAATTGAACCAAAAATAAAATAAATTAATTTAGGATTTTGTAAATTAAAAACGACTAAAACCCATTATTCTTTACAATTAAATGAAACAACTAAAACAAATGAAAACAACTTTAACAATTCATTAAACCCACTTAAACAAAAACATTCTTTCAAATCTCGTTAAATAAAGGACAAACACACCATATCCATGCTAGAGGAAAACATATACAATATGTACATGATCTCTTTTGATATTATATATTTTCATAATATTGAGTGATAGAGGTGAATAATAATCAATGGTTATAATAATCAATGGTTATAATTAGAAGCTTAATTTTACTAGATTAATTTTATATGTGAGAGACTTGGTTACAAGTTGATGGAAAAAGGATTAATGTGGAGCATAGTATGAAATATCATATTTATTTAAAAAATAAATTGTTATTGATATATTGGAAACTTTTAAAGTAAATAGAAAAATGTGTTGGGGTATATTATTAAATTTTTCTATTTCATGATGAACTATTTCTTATGTTCACATCTTATATTATTATTATGATGGTTAAATAATATTTTATTTTATGTAGTTAATGTTTTTATATAGTCTGAGTAGGCCTAATAGTTAAGAACATGTGTTTTCTCTTAAGAGGTCACAAGTTCAAATCTAGAGGGGGGTAGGGTATGTATACCTCCGTAGACTTTACCAGTCAAATCACTGAGCGGAGGGGGGTCCCTTGTCCCACAAACAAGAGGGTCTCATACACCAATTTGGTGTGGCTTGACCGTAAACTTAAAAATAGATTATTATTATTATATAAAACTTTTTCCATATAGATTAATATTCATTTTTCATAATATGATTAATATATTATAATGTTTTTTATAGAGATCAAACTTTTGGTGCACACGTACATCAAGGGAGTGTTAGTGACAAGCCCAATAATCTTGAATAACATGAAGGTGATTATAATGATTAGATAAGGATGATGAAGATGATGAGGATAAGGATGATAATAATTGTTTTATTAATGATGAGAAAAATAATGACAAAGATAATGATGGTGATGAAGATAATGAAGAAGAGAATAACGATGATGATGAATATTGGAAAGTTGTAAAAAAAAATATTTCTACTTATGTGGAAAATATAGAAAGAAATTGACAAAGATTATGATGGTAATGAAGATAATGAAGAGGATAATGATGATTATAATGAACATTGGAAAGCTGCAACTATATATATATGCTTCTACTTATGTGAAATATCATAACATTTGCATAATAAAAAACAAGTTAATGATAGGTTTATAATTAATGTTAATTTTATGATTTTACCTCATCCCATTTTCAAATAAATTTATAGGGGATGAGTGGAAAAAAATTAAATGCACCAAGTTCATTTTCTAATCCAATGTAGACCCCTACTTAACCCTTAGATGATTTCCATGTAATTATTTTTTCAATTTTAGATCATATGATTCACATATTAACAATTGAGTTAATGACATGTTTATGTCTAATATGATGTTTGGATTTTTCCCATTGTCATGCGAATTTGTAGGGAATACGAGAAGAAATTTTAAATGCACTATGTTCATTTCCTAGCCTAATACGAACTCTTGATCAATCATTGAAGGACCTCCATGTAATTTGTTGCTCAATTTTATATCATGTTATAAATTCATTATTTCTTCCCTTTTTTTTCCCATGAAATACACATTCGTTGTTTGTGGAGAATAAAATCCTATGGCCTGGGTTAATAACCAAAAGAGAGAAAGTACATCAAGAACAACCTCTAACTAACACAAGAAGCAAAATATAGTTAAATAACTGATTATCTAAGAGTGGATAGGAGGCCAACTTGTAATCTAATTGTTTGATGGAGATGTCTTTCACAGATTCTCCTTTTATTCCTTTTGCTCCAATCACTTTCTTCGCCAACTTGCACTTACAAAGACACGGAGTTGCAAAGAGGTAGTTATAATAACTAACTTTAAATACTAACAAACACCAATTGTTAGGATGTTAATGTCCAAATCAGTTGAATGCATATAAAAACTATGAAAGTAAACACATTGTAAACAAATGGATATGAAAGAGAGTTCTCATTATAATTGAAGTAGCAAATGACAAGTAAAGACATCACCAGTTGTAGTTGTGACATTGCGCCAGAATCGATGTTCAGATTGGTGCATCCGGGCCACTTAAGGAGCCTCACACCTCCTATATCCTCACTTTGAGGAAGTCAGAAAAGAGAAGGAGTATCTTTATGATCAGGATAATTGAGCGAGAAGGATGGAAATGAAGGTTTCCAGGCCTGAAGAGGGTAATTATTAAAAACCATAGAAAAGGGCTTATAGACTCAGAATTTTACCAACATAATGACATAATTTGGAATGATTTCTCTCCTCAACCCCATTAGCATCAATTTATATTCCAAAAATTTAGTTGGAGTCGTTATTCATGGGCTATAGAGGGCCAGGAACTGGATAAACTGATAAACCCTGCCAAAAAATATGCATTTTTATGTATTGTTTTCCAAAATAAATGTATATGTAGATTGCATAAGAGTAGAAATCATATCATACACTAGGTCTATAACTGAGAGGGAATTTATGACTTTCAAAATAGGGTTTTTAAATTATTTTGAGGAGGGACTAAGGGGGATTTTTGTCCACAATTAGGACATGGATTAAACAATAAGACAAATCACATGCATCCATGTTATGAGGTGGAAACAAATTCTATAACATATTCCCCCTAATGTGTGATATTATAAGAGAAATTGATGGCCAAAATACATTATATAATACCAGAGGGGAGTTGGTAGTGGGTCCATGCAAAATACATCGAACAACAGACTAGAACCAAACCTGTAGAAATAATCAAGTGTGATACTACTCACTTACCAAGGCAGACATAGTCATAATTATGAGTGAAAAAAGCATGGATGCCAAATAAAGTACACTACAGATCCATGAAATATTTATATAAGTAGTGATTATGGCCATGAAAATGAGTACACGATGGATCCATGTCAATGGATATCTTAACCATGAACAAATACAGAGTGAATCTATGTCTCATAATCATAGGATGATACCTGGAATCAAGAACATGAACAAACTGATCCTCCACAAGTACCAATGTCATAACAAGGAGTGGTTTTGTTCAATACAACTTGGGAAACAACATAAAAGAGGTGATACTACTATAGACCCGAGGTCTTCAAAACAAGTCACCAATGGTATGAGTATACAACATGTGAATAGATGTGCTAAAGTCGAACACAGTGAGACACCATTTGATTACGGATCATTGATGTATGTCGTTAACAAATATGATAAAACCAACTGATAATGATAATGGGTGTCAATGCACTTAGCACATTCTAGTAAGTGTGAATAAATGAGTTGACATCGAACACTTGTAGAATCAATTGATCATAGGACATTGATCTATTCCCACTATCAATAGCGAGGGAACCTGCCACTGATGACTGCAATCCCCAAGGTACTAAAATAATTCTAGATCCAAATCCCAAAGAAAATGAGATGAAGTCTATGGGAAGAGATATGCTAGAAGAAGGGAATTAAGGCATCCCCCATAATTCAACACGAGGAACATCAGAATGACAAATATTTTGAAGGACTACAATGAAAGATTGAACAAAAAAACAATCAATTACATCTCTTGCATGCACTAGATAGAATAGTGCACATAAGAGACCCTCTGAGTAATGAAATATAATGAAAACCATTGATAGAGATGAGGATTTTCACCAATGAGGAAAATGGAACCTAAGGTACTACATAGTTCCCAAAGTGTGAAAAAAGTCTTGATTTCAAACACAAGGGAAACCACTGAGCCAATGAGCAATTATGGAATGTCATCTGTTGAGAACAGTGTGACCTATCAATGATGTAAATAGGCCCAGGGTTATACTCTAGGTCAAAACCTCAAATAAATGTGTCATAGTCGATAAGATCTGACCCACCAACAAGAATTCAATGGGAACCTTTCATATTGTCACATGTATTAGAAAAAAATTCTTATTGATTCTGAGAAGTACTTGACAATGGGAAGGATGACATGAAAATTCAAGAGTTTTAAGGAGTGGTTGAGTAGGCTAAAATTTTCCTTGAACAAAAGCATGAAATAAAAGTGACTTGGGAAACATAGACTCAAGAATGAACAATGACATAAGTCTGACACAAGAGGCATACAAAACTCTCCATAGTGACTGGGAGGATAACTAGTTGGAGGGGTGAATACTCAAAGAACATGGTTCAATCTCCTAAGGTTGTACTAAACCTAATCTGCTAAGAGGAAGACTCAAAAATTAGTGCTTTGTTCAAGTGTGACATCACCGTTTCCAAACATACTAAGAATTTGAATCTTTCCCATCCTATTTTTTTATATATATTTGATTTTTTTGTCTTTTTCATGTTATTAAAGCCTAAAAATTAATAAAATAATACTATAATACAGTGGAGGAAATGAGTTTCACGGACAAGAAAAACTAGTTCCAAGAACAAGGACACTTGGGGGAATGTGTCCTCCAAGGATACATGTGTCAAGTCACAATGGAAATTAATGCAAAGGATAACATTGAGAGAATGCATAAGAAATAGGATAAACGAAAACAATTTGAAGCCGACATTAGACTCAAAAGTGCAAGCAGGAAAAATGAAATGAAATTACAATTTAACACAAAAATTTGGGAGCTCCATGAGGTATTATCTAGAATAAGAATGAGAAGAAGTTATGAGTCTTCGATACAAATTCATGGAGGGATTAAATAGGGTTCCCGATATTCTAAAAATACTTCAACATGGGCACCAAACTGTAAACATAGTTCTAACTAGGACACCCATGAATGGTAGGCTCTACCACATTGCTAGTGGGAAATCCCCCCTTTAACTATATCATGATTTAAGATGTAGACAGAACGAATGACCGTCTAAAATTCAATCTATTTTCTACTCTACCCCAAACATACCAAAACAAATGAAAATAAAGAAACATGAGAGAATATTGGTAACTATACCTTTTATTACACGTCTGGTGATGATCTCCTCAATCTCTGTGGTTCCAACGACTAGACGTATCCTCCCAAGGATGACCTACATCCAAAACTAGGCAAGCAAGGACTACAAGAATGTTATTCTATTCATGAGTTAGGTTTAGATATCAAATGCTAAGTATAAATCAAAGAGAATACACAAAACATCATCATTTGGGACAGGGAAAAGAGATTCTTTTATTCATCAAACAAAGACTGAAACTTACAATCTGTGTCGGCCACCATTCTATGAACCACGTCCGAGGTCCTCTTTACAATGCTCCAAGAACACCTTCAATAGGCCTCTTCTCATAATCTTCTTATCTCCTCAAGGAAGGGGAATGGATTGAATGGAAGAAAAGGGGTTGAATGAGGGAATACTGAGGAAGTTACTCACAAAAGCTTGAACATGCTTGGGCAAGGAGGGGAGTGAAATTGTGTAGAGTTTCACTGTTCTTATGCTTGGATGTGAAATGAGACCCCAACACCTCCTTTTATATGAAAAAAGGATGGTTATTCGGTTGGGTGACGAGATATAGTAGGTGAATTGGTCGGGAAATCTCCAATAGCCCATGAATTTCACCGAATTCCTTACAACCTTTTAATTTTTGCAACTTTTGCAAGCATACGCGGGTTGTTTAGTGTGCATAAAGCATATGTATGCAGGTTCTTTAGCATGCAGTAAGCATATGTACGCAGGTTGTAGTGGTGCAAGGCGTGTACATGCTTTAAAAAATGTTTTTTAAGAAGAGCTTCTAAGCAATGATTTGGAAAATGATGTAAGTAAGAGGGCCAAGGCCATGTATGCATAGATAGGGAATTTTAGGGATATAACACACATGATTTACAACACTTCCAGACAATAAATAAGGCTTTGTGTCACAACTCCATGGGGACAATCCTAAGGAAAAATGAACCAAGAAATAGATAATGAAAAATGAAAGGAGAAAATCTAACATATATGCCAGTTTCGAGATCATTACATGTCAGAATAGATCAACATACAAAAATTCGAAAGAAAAAAGTTTCCAAAGTTTTGTATATGACCAACAACACTAATCTAGAAGTTAATAAATCCAATATATAAACATTTTCTAATACATTGTGCTATGGAATACATAACTTGAAACATTAAAAGTATAATATGATACAAATCACCACACAACCTTAAAGCTTATGCATAGTACTTCTTGAGGTAGATCTCATTGCTTCACTCAGGCCAAAGGTTTCTTTGCTAAACAAACTATAAATTCTCTAGTTCAGGAAGAAATAACAATCTGCAATGCATATATTCCCATGGCCTACCATCCAAAATCATGGCTTCAAGGATAGCCTCATCCAAAGGAAATTTAACATCTAGGAAATCATGTAAATTAGGACTCGATGATTCACAAATACCAGGGTTTGAGGTCTCACAAACTGTAAGATCAGACTTAAGAAAAAAATCAAGATCTCTCGGACCAATATGGGAAACCAAGGGATATCGTCCCCCCATTGGATAAGTCACATGATCAATTGCCAATACCACATCTCAAGAATGAAAACATGATTGTAAAGGATCCTTCCCAGAATCAATTGGACACAGATGATAACACACCACATAATTCACCCATGGTAGGGGAGAGTCTACTTGAAGACTAGGTATTCTTTTGAAAGCCAACAACTCACTGGTAGTTGACACAAGCATGGGAGAACCCAAAACTTACCAAGCCAAGGAGGATAAAATTCTTATGGAGGCTCCATCTATATTACACTAGTAAATTATTTTTAAATTATACTCAAACATTATTTGGAAGGGTGCAGAAGAAGGAAGAAGAAGATCAAGAAGATTAATCCAATGAAAGAAAACCATACTCAAATTTTAAGGGAGAATGATTGAAATATGAGGAAAGTCCCTTTGTCCAGAAGGTACTAAATTAGAAATGATAAAGGCATGGTTGAAAGACACATCACTTCCTAAAAGAACAGTGGGATAAGACAAGGATTTCATCAACACAACCACTTTGGTAGACTCATCACTCTTCAAGAGAAGAGTGGGATCGATCGAAGATTGCATCGGTATGATCTATTTCTCAACCACTGGTAGAGCTATCTATGTCGCAGAGAATTGCATAGCCATTCCGACATGTTTAAGACCTTCCATTTAGTTAGATGGAGGGGGTAAAATCCATAGGTCCTCAAAGTATGTGTTAAAAAATGACACACTTGCGACGCGGGGATCAAAGAGATCGATTGAGTAGAGCACATCGAAACATAGTTAATGTAAGATATTGGCACTATGAAGTTGAACATTCCCATCAATGAAGGACACATTCTGACACCTGTATTCTCAGTGGACATTTGAAAGTTACCGACTAACGCGATAGTAGATCCCGTGGACACATCTAAATCAGTGCGAGCAAATGAAATTTTATAGATTGTGATGATATTCCCTTCATGAGGGAAACAAAGTACTCGAAAAATTGAGGATACCACCACTGTCATTTCATAGGTCCAACCATTGTCATTTCATGAATATAGGAAGGATTATCGAAAAATAGGGAGGTGTGTCTTAAATGGTAATCTCCCATGGAACTTACCATGAAGTAAATGTGAGGACCAATGTGAAGAAACCTAGGGAGAGGTCTCATGAGATATTACATTGAATTTTAATGAGTGAAGGGAAAAAATGAAAACTTGAAATAAAAATTAAATTAAATGAGAAAAATAAAATGAATATGTACAACCTAGGACTTAAGGGATGAAAGGGAAAACAAAAATTAAAAAGAAATAAAAGAAATGAATATATAATAATAATAATCTATTTTTAAGGTTAGAACCAAGCCCAAAACCAAATTGGTGTATGATACCCCCTTGTTTGTGGGACAAGGGACCCCCTAGACCCAATGATTTGACTAGTAAAGTATACAGAGGTATACATACCCTAAGCTATATATATATATATATATATATATATATATATATATATATATATATATATATATATATAANTCAAATTGTTTCTAGTTTTACTAAGATATGAGAAAAATAAGGATGTACATATTAAACATTAGGTTTTATGTAAAACACCATGTGTAACAAATATTTTATCTATGTAAAAACAAATTTGAGGAATGTAAAAACATTTTCAAAGTGCACTTACAAAAATGGAAATAAGTAATTAAAAAAATAATAAATGAATATAAAATATAAAATAAAAATAAATTAATTAAATTAAAAATAAAAATGCACAAAATATATACAAAAATAAAAGTAAAAAAAAATACAAATTAGGAAATAGGCCAAGTTACACACGAGTCATGATTCCATGCCCCTCATGGCTCCGCACTGGTCAGGGTTTTGCACTTGTTAGGTTTGAAGTAACTGAGCGTCAAGGCAAGTAGCTAGGTTGTATGGTGATAAAGAATACTCAGATTCAAATGCAATGAATAGAAAAATACCAAGGGGAAGAAGACACCACGTCATGTGACTAATCAATGTCACAAGTAGAGATGAATGGTAAAAGGAGATCAATGCCAACCAAGCATAAGACACATGCCAATATAGTCAAGATGAACATCTCATAGGGAAGACCTGCTAATATCACAAAGGTAGGGAATACAATGATATCAGGGAATAGGTTCTTACAATGCATGATACTGATTATGAAAAATATCGAGCTAACATTGGGAGATGACACAACAAGGAACTACATCCATGAATCTCAATGGGATTTTGTCCTGGGTTTTTGAAGAGAGGAGAGGTCAAAAGAAGAACCCAATAGAGATTAATATGAAGAGGCTTAGATACAGGCTTGTAGGAAAGGTGGATCTGATATCCTTGGGAGATATGGACCTCAGGGCAACTATAAGTCAAGGTAATTCACTTCCCGATAAGGGGAATCCTGGTAAGGATCAAGTTCAAGGTTCTGGATAAGGATCAATGTATTTCCCCACATACATATCAAGGATGGAGTGGTCACATAAATGAAGTGGCCCTGTGAACCTGCTCCTGCAACCACAAAAAAGACGAGATCAATTATGTGATTAAAAGGAGACTATAAACATTATATTCCCTTCCTTCAAGCAAACTTATAAAAGATAATCATGGGTGATTGTAGACTAGTGACTTGAAAATTGCATGTGTCAAGTCTCAAACCCAAGGGAAAGATTTGTGATCCTGCAATTCAAGTCAAGTGTTCGAAACATAAGAGTATGATAAACATGCGAAAGCATAAATATGAATACAATAAGTACAACATGCAAGAAAGAGGATGCATAATTTAAGTTATTCATTCAAAAAATGTTCCAAGAACAAACTCATCCAAGAAAATCATCAATCAAGATCAAATCCCCCAAATCCCTCAAGGTAGAGAAAGAATAAACATTAAGCTCAAATGATATAAGATAGGCATTAGGATTGAAATTTTAGTAAGGGCCCCCTTTCCTTTCTCTTGTAAAAGAAAAAGTAAAGGGGGGATGCGTTGTTGTGGCCTCAACAAGTGGACCATTTTCTAAACAATTAGAATTTACTATGCTTTATATTCTTGTTTACTATATATATATATATATATATATATATATATATAATTTTTTGTTATTGTTATATAAGCTAATTCATTATTAACTTTCAATAGCTTTTTTTTTTTTAAATTGTTGATTTTATTTTTGGGAAATTAATATAAACAAGATATTATTTTTCATATATATTTAGATTTCAAGTAGTTAACTTGCTTATATAAATTAATTCATTATGATTTATAAAAAATTAAAATCAATCATGGTTAAGTAAGTCAATTAAAATTATTTAAAGTAAAGCCTTGGTCAATTATGTAAATTACAATTGTTTGTAATTAATTGTAATTTTTGTTGGAATGAGTGTAAACCTAACTTGAAGAAATTAGAATGTGGATTGACTAAGCACACTTGAGGGTTTTCAACTACATAACTAATTGGTTGATTACATCAACCAAAATCAACTAGACCGAGAACTAATTGATTGGGATTAGTGGTTCTAACTAGGTTGACTAACCAACCAGGCGTAGAACAAGGCATAAAACATGAGTTGTCTGATTATCTAGAGATAACTTGGGTGATCAAATTTGACTTTATAAACATTATTTTATGGGAAAACGGTGATGTTCTCAAGTATAAATAGATGATCAATTAGATCGAGCAATTCAATGTATGTTATTGATAAAATATATGCATATGTTGATTGATAAAGACTTACTTTGTGTTGTAATGTTGTAGTGGCATTGCTAAATACCATCAAATTCACTTGGAATATATTTTATTCTTTTGTAATGCACCTATAATTTATAACATGGTATCATATCTTAGGGTTTTCAGATCCTAGATTAGGTCTAGTCACTACAAATCATGTTGGTGGTTGTCACATCATAAGAAGATGTGGAAGATATTTATCTCTTGGATGTCAAAAATTTGGGGAGGATTGGCTTGTGGTTTGGACTTGTAGGTTTTTTGGATCAAGGTGTTACATGAGAAATATGGGTTCAAAGTAGGATTCCATGGTGCTTAATGGGAACAATTGTGGCATGTGGGATCAACACACGGATACTTTTCTAAATAGCAAGCCATTATGGTGGTTTACCAAAATTGTTGTTCTTAAGACCAAAGATGAACAAAAAACTTTCATGGCTGATGAATAGAAGGATGGAGTTGTAGGAATAATGATGACCTACATTTCAAGGGGGACCCATTTACATATCATTGGGATCGACTACCTGAAAAATGTTGGAGGAAATTAAAGAATTTGTTGGATAGGGTCGATGAAAGTCAAGTTATGCAAAATTATAAAGAGTTGACCTCTCTTGCCCCTCTCTCTTTTGACACAATTGAGGATTATCTAGCTTATGTAAAGAATATGTAGTTAAATTCAGGTGAATGCAGGAAATGCATCCTAAAGAAGGAAGAAAAATTACTTGAATTGATCTTGATGATATAAAAACACCATACCATAATATCAATTCCACACTTTAGACAAAATTGGGATTCAATAAAATAATATGGTAAGGATTAAGCCTTTGAATCATTTTTTTATTTGTTGATTAGGGGAAAAGAGAAATTACTTGATGAAGAAATATTATAAATAAGAAACAAATTCATTTCACTAAAATAAAGGGAAGACAAAACTATAGAGAAAGAGGTTGAGATGAAAATACAGAAATAATCCATGGAGGATAATGTGAAAAATATCATGAATATCAAGTCAAATGATGAAGACATGGTGGTAAAAGTTAGGAGTAGACTAGGAAGGCAAAGATCAAGAATACTTTCCACTATTTTGGGAAACCAAGGAACTTTGATAAGGTTTGTTGGAATAAGATCGATGACCTCAAGAAGAAGGTTAAACAACTTGAAGGTGAACAAAATGACATACTCAAGAAAATTAAGGTGACGGCTCTCACACCTTCTCTATTTTCTCTTCTCAAGAGTTACATACTCACACTTATAAGAAGGAACAAATTGTAGACTTTGGTTGTTCACATTTATGGCCAAGGACACTTCTCTTTTTTCTTCCTTGAATGAGGCCAATAACGATAACATATTTGTTATATATGATTATGCACTAACTATTTATGGCATAGATAATAAGAATGACATGATTAATGATGTTTATAATGTACCACATCTTAGTGTAAATATGTTTTTTGTTCTAGAACTCACTCAAATTGGTAAGAAATATGAGTTTTACATGACATGTTTGTTGTGAAAGATATTAATGATCATTTGATGTTAACTTTGAGGGTATTCTTTACCCTAAGGATAGGTTTTATGACTTTAAGTGGTCAAAGGATTAAAGCGGACCATTTTATTCTATCGTCGAAATTGTGTTAGAAGAATAAGTTTTCATAAGATATTAGCGCAATTGAGTTTTTGACGTGTGCAATTGATGGTTGAGGAACATGGTCCATGGCCTACATGGAGTGACTACTCATTTATACATCTATGAGCATTTTTATCTTGGAAAGAATCAATGAGAAACATTTGAGAAAGGTAGGTCATGGACAACAAAGTCACAATTGAATATTTTGCACAATCGAAGATTATGCACAATGTGTTAATTATTTGGGTTGGTTGTCATTAATGTCAACCCTTGAAGAAAGTCCAGTAGTGAATTTCGGTAGCACAAAGGTTTGGGTAATGGACCCAAGTTTGTTTGATGTATAATGGTATGTGTTTTAATATATTTGAAATTAATACTATTCTATATGGATAGTACATGTCATGCCATTTCCTGTGGTATGTAGAAAATCACATAACTCCTCATGGCTAGATATTTATGGCCATGTGAAGTTGGAGAACCCTCACGAGTCATCTAGAAGCCCCAAAAGGTCAGAGTAGTCAAAGTGGTTGCAAAGAACAAATTATTTAAATAATACTATTCTAGATGGATAGTACATGTCATGCCATTTTCGGTGGTATCTAGAACGTCACATAACTCCTCATGGTTAGAGAGTTATGGCCATGTGAAGTTGGAGAACCCTCATGAGTAATCTAGAAGCCCCAAAAGGTCAAAGTAGTCAAAATGGTTGCAAAGAAGAAATTATTTAAATAATAAAGTGAAGTGATGAGTGTACCATTAAGTCAAAGTGGATACAAAAGAAATTATTTAAATAATAAAGTTAATGGAGAAATTACTAAGTGGACAAGTGGTTAGAAGTGAGTTAGCCCTAAAATAAGGAAAGTGGTTTAAGATGGTTAGAAGGTAACCCCTTGAGGAAGCTACATAAAAGTATAAATAAGGGGCAAGGGTCTCTCATTTTAATTACACTTGAGCATATTGAATATCTATAAGTGACTGAGGTAACCAAAGGATATCTAAGGCGGATTTCAGAGGGAAGGTGAAGTAAAGAAGACCGAAATTCAAGGGAGGATAAATTCTTTTGATGATGCTTTCTAAGGTATGTTATTTACAGGTCATCTCACCATTTTCGCAATAATGTTTTTTCTAGAATGATGCAGACCATGAAATATGGAGGTTGTTGAGGAAACATATCCAAGTAGATGTGATAAACATTTCAGCTTGTGGGTCGTTGTATTTTTGGAGTTACACTCCATGAAATAGGGTTTGTGGCTAGTCATGAAACTAGTCTAAAACAAGTGTTTCGGGTAAAAATGTCAAAATTCTTCATAATATATCCAAATTCAGCAAGACAAAATTTGTTAGTTAGAGTATAATATTTAGTATTATGTGTACCATTTTCATAAACATACAACAAATATTACGTGCGGGGCATGCTCTACAAGCTCGCTCTCCAGAATAAGCCAAAATTCAACAAGGTATGCCATTTTTGCTATAACTCCTTTTCTGAGAGGTTCAAAGCAGTGAAACCTCGAGGAATTCCACAAAATACACTGAAGAACATTGTGTACTATTTTCACATATTTATTCATTACATGTATATAGTTATGATTATTTCAAGTTAGGGTTGTTGACTAATCCAAAATTAGTCATGTGAGACTAAAGTAAAGTTTGATGAAAATGCTAGTCTATTGTTGTTAAAGTTAAGGAAGGTTTGTAGGTATGTGATCATATACACTGGTGTTATAGCAAGATTTGCCTCACCATTGTTATCTTGAACATAGGGCCTTTTTCCATTTCCCTGTGCAAACTTGTCATCCCTTTTTGATGAATCCGAAGCTAAAAATAGATATTTTTCCACATATACGCACCCTATCTACTATATAACATGTGTATACACAGGCTGCTCCACTACATCCTGTGTACATCAGGATTTGTGCCAAAAAATAAAAAAATGAAGTTGGGTTTCCATGTCACGACAGGAGATCTCTGATCCTTGGCCTTCCACATACTGGAAACGTTTCGACTTGGCCCTTTAGTTGCATTTTTGAAGGCTATAAAAGAACAATTCCGATCTATGAAAAGAGGAGAAAGCATTCAACTTTAAGAGCAAAGTTACTCTGGAGAAATTACTTCATATTGAGTCTGCATCCCTTTGTCCCTCAAGTCTGAACACAGTGTTCAGCCCCCAAGCTCCTTCCCTATTGCTGATAGAACCTCATTGTCTCTTTTCTATGAGATTTCCTTTGGTGGAGGATTGCAGTGGTGGAGGCCTAGTTGGAAGGAACTTGGTTTCTTGGTTTCAAACCATGCCAACACAGAAGTCTGTAATGTTGTCACTTCTGGTGATCATTTATTAATAGAAATACTCCTTTCCCATCTTATTGGTATCGTGCAAATATATGATTATTATCCATGGGCATGTTTGTAATGTTTATTAATGGATTATGCTATATAATGTGCTAACCCCTTTATATTACCACTATATACTTGCTCTGCTTGTTTGTTGAGAACTTGTTGCAGGTATAAAGATTTGGGTCGAAGTGCTCAACGGTGGAACATCATCGAATGTTGGATCGAGGTAGGCTTATCTCCTATCTTACACATTAGTTTATATAGAATATGTTGGAATTGAGTTGATTTATACAGTCATACCTATTTGTTGTGGTTTACCCTAGCCATAGAGAGGTTTCCCCCCGTAAAAGAATTGACGACTCCACTGGGGAGAGATCTTCCTTCTAAGGGTTGAAGTACTTTTTCTTCTTGCATTTCTCTTTTTCCTTTGTGTTTCTTGTCATATCACTGCTTGACAAATTATGTTCACACTGGTTCTGAGTTTTCAGCCTTTTGACCTTGCCTGGCCTTATTTTAAAGCCTGTACATGCCTTTTGCCTTAACAATCGTGTATGCACGCGTGTTGTCTCACTGCAAGCTACATATATATGCACTTTTCTACTGAATAGTCATGTATACCACTTTCCCTTGCTTGTTTTCTTGGTTTAGTGACCGTTGGGTAGGATTTGATGATTGTTGAGCCTTCTTAGGTCTCTGTAGAGCCTGTTGAGATTCTCTGGGTCGGCAGGAAACCTATTTGGAGTTGAATTTTTGGGCATAGTCTTTCTCTTTGTTTTTCATTTTTTGATTTTTCCTTGTACTCTGGGCTACTTCCTTGGTTGCTTGGTATTCTGCTTGAGTTATTTATTTCATACATAGTAGAATTTTATATATCAGGTTTCTTATCAGTCCATACATTTTATTTTTTATTATATTGTAAATACAAAAAAAATAGGCATTTTACATTGCTTGGCATTTTTGTCTTTTGAATCTTTATCATTAGCTTAGTGCATTTAGTGAAAGATTGCATTTTACTTCTGAATTTCAGAGTTGAAATTGAAAATTTCACTATTTTTATACGCATATCATTCATTGAAAAAGTTAAAGATAGACTTTGCATTATATTCATATTTATTTTCTTGCAAAGTCATAATATCATGAGTTTCACTTCCATACCTTTTTGAGTAATCATGGCCAATTAAATTTATGCTTTAAATTAAAATTGATTAGTCACGATTTTATTTTTTAGGGTGCACAAAATAGTCTAGGATTTAGTGCCTTGGAATAGGATTTTGTGAGTAAACTTCTCCAAGGCAATTAAATCAACATATGTGTCTGAGACATGGAGTTGAGAAGTCCATTGTATAATTGGTAAGATCAGGAGGATCCATTCACACTGGATTAGTTGAAGGGATAACCCCTGGATACTCACCTAGCGTCAAAGATATTTTTGTGGATTTATTCGTATTTGGGGATCTTGCTAGTGACCATACCTCCATGAGAGGTGGTACTAGTTTCAAGGTTTCGGGCTTTTCTACCTTTCCCATATGGTGATCCGGACTTACAACTGCTCGGTTGTGCATCGGTTATACAATGGTTTATTAGTTGCTTGATTTAGGTATCTCATAGGTTACATGGAGGGGTTATTCTGCTTGTACCCTTAGGGGTCAGACAACACACAAACTTTATGGAGGATTACCTCTCCGAGGGGATCTAACCAACTAGTTGTTAAGACCACGAGGGCCCCTATAACTGATTATGTTACCTCCAAAATTTAGTGGGGAGTATCAAGTCCCTTTTGGACGAGGCTTACCTTCTTTCACGAGGGAGGCCACTCAACCACTTTATCCCGTTTGACTTTTTGGCATGCTCTTTGACTACTAGTTGGCCTTAGGCATCTATTTTGGGTTTCATCATCATGGACAATGGATTTTATTTCTCTCCCTCATTCACTACTACCCACCCCATGATGCCTTCTCATTTCATGGGGAAAGACCCTTCCTCTTTTTACAATGGTATGCAAAACTACAATGCTCAGTCCGCACCTTGGGTCTCTAGTCATTTCTCTGTTGATATGCCTTCCCTCGTGCAATCCTCTCCCTGGCCCACATATATGAATCCTAGCATTGGATTTGGGGGCACCATGGCTCCGATGCCTACTTCTTCATTTGATATGATTTGTGTCCCCATGGGAGGTTGGAACCTTCACCCTTATGGATCCAATATTAGGTATGCTCTTTTAGGATCTAGTGCTCATATGGGTTCTTATTCCACTTATTACACCCCACCCATGTACCTTTCATCTTCCATGTCGGTTCCTTTGAACACTTTTTCCATGATAGGTCCTCAAGTACCCCCAAGTATTTCACACGGGGAGAATCAATTTTACGGTTTAGGCTACCCTCTTTATGGGACCTCTTCACAAGGGGGAAACATATATCCTCACTTGAATAATTATTATCCTACCTGGATCTCTTCACAGATCCTAGTGACGATGCTCGTCAAAACATCTTTGGTGTATTTTGGCATAAACCACCATTTTTCTAGGTAGGGACAGGGGGTACACCATGATCCTTTTTTTCCTGCAATGTTTTAGAACCAATCTTTCCCCAGACCTTGGAATCAAATGCCACAATATATCGCTAGCCCAGTCACTGTCAGTCACACTAGTGCTCCATCACCAACCTCTGCCAGTCATGTCGGAGATGGGTCGACATTTTCTACAAATTATGTCGACAACTCGCACCCAACCTCTGCCAATTATGTTGGGGGCACCATCCTTTTCACTTCAAATCATAGACGTGTCACATCTCCAACCTCAATTCATCATATAGGAGAAGACTCTCTTACCCCTGCCAGTCACATCGAGAGCGTGTCACTAGCCATTGTGGACGACCCTAGGAGCATCGAGAAGCCTAGACATATCAGATATAAGCCTAAATTCCTTTGCAGAACTTGTGAAGGAAGCCACCTTACTCGCTTGTGTCTGGCTACTGCTGAGATATGAGAAGCATGGGGATCACCTAAGAGCCCTTCGGATTTTGAGGCATCCCTGGTTTCTGCTGACACCATCTCTCCTTTGATCGTATTGGTGGTTTCACCACCGCGACCCCCTCCTGATCTCACCCCCTTTGTCGAGGGTGAAGTGTCTCTTGTCCCTGTTACTATGCATCCTCTTCACCCTATGATTGAAGAAGTGACCACACCAGTGCAATCTCTGGTCAATCTTACTCTACCTAAAGAGAGTGATGCGCCTTTCAGTCATGTCATCAACATTCCAGGCCATCCCCTTCTGAGAAACATAGATTTATTCTTCCCATGAGTGTTCTTCCTCCAAGTCCTGACGAGGTTCCCTTCGATTGGGACAACCTGATGGGGTATCCCATACCCACACCTATGTATTTTCCAGTAAGAGACATTATTCTAACCATCACGGAGACTGTATACTCTGTTAGCACTTTCTCATCCTCGATTTGGAGAGCTTTGGGTTTTCCCAAGATTTTGTCAACTATCTGTAAGATACTAACTTTCCGCAGAAGACCGGGATGGGAGCCTTGGCCTCCCCCTTTACATGTTGATTAGAATAACAAAAACAAGTCTTAGTTAATCTCTTTTTTGACTCATCTAAAAAATCGAAAATATTTCCAAGTGATTTGTCCCTTTCACACTCATTAAATTGGATTTGAAAGGTCATGAGTCTTAGTTAAGCTCTTTTCTGAATCGTTACAAAAAATATAAAATATCATCAAGCGAACTTGTCTTTTCACACTCGTAAATTGGATTTGAAAATATGTCTATTTGGCACAAGTTTACCCCTTTTTCACACCAAATAGACTAAAAGACATAAAATAGGACATTTTTTGGCGTTAAGTTGTGATTGCATCTCATTCCCTCACTTGCAGTATTGAGCTTTTAGCCAATTCTCACTTTGCGTTATAAACGATTGCCTAAGCAATTTTTGCATCCTTAACCAAGCAGATCCGTGTTTATATCCTTCTCAATTTGACACCCTATACCCTGGAGGAAACATCACCCCGAGTGTCCATATCCCGCATGCATTTCCTTGCATTGAGCATAGGTACATTCCACTGCTGGAACTAGTTTTGCTTACTTGCGACACTCGTTTCCTCCTCTGTATCATAGCATTCATTTTTTTATGAAAAAATAAAAAACGATGAGCGGGAAGGGAGTACTATATTATATTTGGAAGCAGTCATTTCACCTTTGAACATAGATTAAAGTTATTGAGTCCTTACGCCATCATAATCTTGGGTTTAGCATGGTCTTAGGAAGTTGATCTCGTTACAAAGTTTTCTCTACCGACTAGTTACTCTTCCAGTCCCCATAGAGAACATTATTGATGCCTCCTGCATCTGTTAGTTATATCATTTAATCTATGCCGTCGGAGTCTACCATATGTCTCATGCTCTTGTTCAAAGGAAGTCTATCAACCTGTGTCGGCCACTCCTCAGAACTCTTGACTTTTCATGTCAGCCATACTCTCAATTTGTCTTAGAATCACATGATACTATGGTCTTATCCTGCACCCTAGCCCTACTTTCATCATTGGTAGGTCACCTTGAACCCAACAATCGACATTTCATCATTGGTCATTGATTGGGTGGTTTACCTTACATTTGACGACAAGACATCTATTCACACTTTGGTATCCATTCAGTGTCTTGGATTCCATTATCCTTATTGTTGGTTTCCTCTCCTTTGTCAGTAGTTTCATCATTGGCTTCTATTCAGAGGGTATTTTTCGTGTACCTCTTGCATTTGGTACACGCGAAAGACGCACATGGTTTTTGGTTTGTGAACATGTTCTTCATCCAATATCCACCAAATTATGAAGCTCCTACTTTGTTCCTTGTGTTGATTGATGAGAGATTCCTTAATTCTCTCCTTTTAGTGAGCCTCTTTCCATTGACTTCAACTCATTTATTCTGGATATGGGACCTGGAGTTTTATGAGTACCTTGAGGCTTGAAGTCATTAGTGGAAGTCTCTCTCACCATTGAAACATGGGAATACATCAATGTATCCTGATCAATGGATTCCTCAAGTGTTCGACACCGACTCCTTTATTCACACTTGTAGGAATGTACTCAGTGCCTTGATACCTACTTTCATTATTGGTAGGTTGTCTCGCATTTGTTAACGATATACCTCAATCACCGGTAATCAAATGATGTCTCATTGTGTTTGACCTAAACTCCTTTATTCACATGATGTAGACTTGCACCCTTGGTGGATAGTGTAGAAGACTTGAAGACATCACTATGTGGCCGCAGATTTCCTGAGTTGTTGCTTCCTTTTCATTGGACCAGTACCTATATGACTTCAGTGATCATGGGAGATCATATTATACTCCATGGTATATAGATATCTTTAGATTGGTTTCAAGACTGGTTTCATTGGGCCTTGTTCGTGACTGTGACATATTTTGGCATGTAACCGCATTTGTATTTTCCTATTCATGGCCATGAACACTTATTTGGTATATTTTTCACATGGATCTGCAGTGTATTATTGGCAGCCATGTATGCAAAGTTAGTACAAAATGTAATGGGCAATTGAGTTCATCCAGCTGGTTCTCTACCACTCCACTCCTAGGTTATTTATAATGTATTTCGGCCATCGCAGATACTCCTCTGACCTCACACATTTGGGGGCATATGTTATAGAAAGATTTTCCTCACCATTGCTATCTTGCATAGAGGGCCTTTTTCCATTTCCCTATGCAGACTTGTCATCCCTTTTTTGATGAATCCAGAGATAAAAATACATATTTTTCCACATATACGCACCCTATCTACTATACAACATGTGTATACATAGGCTACTCCACTACAACCCACATACATTGGGATTTGTGCCAAAAAATACAAAAATGAAGTCTAGTTTCCATGTCACAACATGAGATCTCTGATGCTTGGCCTTCCATATACTATAAACGTTTCAACTCAGCCCTTCATTTGCATTTTTGAAGGCTATAAAAGAACGATTCCAAGCTATGGAAAAGAGGATAAAGCATTCAACTTTAAGATCAAAGTTACTCTAGAGAAATTACTTCATATTGAGTCTACATCCCATTGTCCCTCAAGTCTGAGCACAATGTTCAACCCCCAATCTCTTTCCCTATTGTTGAGAGAATATCATTGTCTCTTTTCTATGAGATTGCCTTTGGTGGAGGATTGAAGTGGTGGAGGCCCAATTGGAAGGAAATTGGTTTCTTGGTTTCGAACCGTGCCGACACAGAAGTATGTAATGTTGTCACTTCTGGTGATCATTTATTAATAGAAATACTCCTTTCTCGTCCTATTGGTATCATGCAAATATATGATTATTATCCATGGGCATGCTTGTAATGTTTATTAATGGATTATGCTATCTAATGTACTAACCCCTTTATATTACCACTACTTACTCTTCTTTTTTGCTGAGAACTTGTTGCAGGTATAAATCTTTGGGTCGAAGTGATCAATGGTGGAACATCATCGAACGTTGGATCAAGGTAGGCTTCTCTCCTATCTTACACATTAGTTTATATAGCATACGTTGGAATTGAGTTGATTTCTGCAGTCATACCTGTCTGTTGTGGTTTACCCTGGCCATAGAGAGTGTTCCCTCGTAACAACTAGGTCTATTACAGAGTTACAAATCAGATTTGGATGATGAAATTGATGAGGGATTTTGGTTGAGGTACATGTTGGGTACATGGTTGAGACAAGTAGTTGATGAGTTGGAACATACATGAGGTGTATAGTTGATGATGTTGGTACATCTTGATGAGTTATAGTTTATGTGTATTTGATGCATGATTGGTATATATTCGGTGCATGGTTGATGCAATCATTGATGGTATAGGTTGAGGTATAGGTTGGTGCATGGTTGTTGAGATTGTTTATCGTACGGGTTGATTAAAGGTTGTTTGGTACAGGTTTTTACAGGTTGTTTGGTGTAGGTTGATTGGTACATGTTTACAACAATATATCTCACAGTTATAGTGTGACAGTGGTTCCATCATTCTACTTATATTTTATGGTAGTTGGATGGGGCAAGGACAAGTGGTTATATCCACCTTCCGGTTATAGCCAGAGAACATAGAGGGTTATAGCCTCCTTTTGGTTGTAGCCAGAGAATTAGGGAGTTGGATATTCCCTCAGGTTGTAGCCTAAGAAAATAGGGGGTTGGAGCCTCCTTCCAATTGCAGTTGGAAAAGAAAGGAAGTTGGTGTTTCCAATGAATGTAATTCTTAAAGACATATAAGAAAAATCATTCTGTGGTTTTCTCCCTCTTTGGGTTTCCACGTAAAAACACTGGTGTACTGGGTATGTGTATGATTGATCATTTGTTCATTTTTTATTTACTCTTCAACTATTGGATGATAATGATACATTGATATAACACTTTCATTTTATGGTTAAAAAGAATTAAATTGCTCGATTACTAATTCAACCCCCTCTCAGTAATCCAACAATTGGAATTAGAGCAGGTTCCTTCAGCAAAATATTTTAACCACTGGAAGGAGATCATGGATTATTCTGAGAATGGAGCACCACTGTTTAATGGTCAGAATGGTTTAAAGTATGAGCTATGGAGTGGAAGGAAAAAAATAGTTTTATAGGAACATGGGTATTATATTTGGCTATCAGTCGTTACAGGATATGATAGTTCAAAAAAGGAAAATACTACAACCAAGAAGGAATTGAAGAAGAATAACAAAATAGCAATGGATTTCATCTGGGAAGGATTACCTAATCCGGTAAGATAAAAGGTTGGTAAATTTTCATTAGCCAAAGAACTCTGGGATAAATTACATGATATCTATTCTTCACCCATCACAGATTCAAAAAATTCCAAAGACGATGCAGGTACAGATCAAGAAGAAATATGTTCACCATGTCAAACAGATTCAGAAGCTGAAGAGTACATAATCAACATAGGTATGTTGTTTTTATTTAATTTTGAAAAACACGAACATCTTGAAATAGAATGCCATGAAGGAAATGAGATAGAAAAACTATTGAAAAAGAAGAAAATTATGAAGAAGAATTGATCAGTTCTTTAGATGAACTAAGAAAAGAAAGAGAAGAAAACAAGTCACTCAATAAAGAATTGATGAAACAAAAGGAAAGTGCTCACACTTTTGAAGAAGCCCAATAGGTCATCAAGAACTTAAGAACTTATCTAGAAGAAGATATAAAGATCAAATAAAATCTTAAAGATCAAAATAAGTATATGGAAGCCAACATAGCAACATAGAAGGAAGAAGCAGAAATGAGAGAAACAATATTGACATATCATATTAAGGAAATAACTAACGATCTAAACTAGCTTGAGGCAAAGTTTGGTCAAGAAGAGAAAGGACTTGAAGAAGAAATAATCACATTAAATATCCATCTTGAATAAGAGAAAAGAACAGAAGAAGTCATGAAGTCTCAGATAATGAAGAAAGAAGAAGAGGTTGAGAATATTGAAGAAGAAGTTGTCATATTGAGAAGTAAAATCATCAAGCTCAATAAGAACGTTGAAGAGACAGAAACATCCACATCAGTGATAGAGAATGAAGAGAAGCACTCTAGGTTGCTTGAAAAGAAGAATGAAGAAAATAGAAAGAGTTATGCAGAAGTACTCAAAGGAAGGAATCATGGTCAACCAGAATCTAAGAAAACTATTAAAGATACATCTTCAAGAAGACCATCCATGATGAAGCCACAAAGAAGCTTCAATCATGATCATGATCAACTAAGGAATAAATTCATAAGGACTACACCACAAACAAGATCATTCACTCCCAGGTATGAAAATTTATTTTATGGTCATTGTTTTTATTGTACTAATTTTGGACAGAAGGTTGTAGATTGCAGGGATTATAAAAATGTTCAAACAAGAAATGCCTATGTGCCCCCACGTAACATTGAATGTTACAAATGTCATAACTATGGACACATAGCTAGTGATTGTAGAAGCATGATCGATACTTCCATTAAAGAGAATACTGATATCATATATAAGAAAGTATGGATAAGAAAACATGAAGAACAGGTGAACAAAGACCAGGTCCTATAGATCGCAAGATTGGCAATAAAACGAGATGAAGAAAATTCTACTGAGAAAAAGAAAGATGTCATATACATAAAGGTTTGGAAAATAAATGAAAGAAAAAAAGGATAGGTAAATAAGGAACAGGTTCAAGAGATTGTACTTTCAGGAATTGTAGTGAAAGATGAATCCACAGACAAAAAGAAATAAGTCAGAACTCAGAGAGATGATGAATTTACCAATGAAGATGATGATGAATACACATTAGAGCAAGAATTGTTCCGAGCCATATAGATTAGAGACTCCCATGTAACATGAATATTATATAGGGGGAGTCTATGAGATAGTTGTGACAGACCAAACAACCATCATTCGAGAATCTTGCAGAGTTTGAGTAGACAGATCCAAAGAAATTAGTTAGAAGAAGTACAGTTTGATAGTTGTAGTAGTGAAGACTTCATGATAGTATAGTAATAAATGGGTAAACATTATGGATAGTTGTGCAGTAGAGTCTTGGACAATATGGACAGAGATGGATTTGTAAGAACACTTAGCAGTTTTGGAAAGATATATGACAGTGGACAAGAGCATGGATTTGTAGATTGGTTCAGAGAATGGTTTAGAGACAAAGGAACATTATGGATGTTAATTACACAAGAAATGGCTCCAAAAATGCTAATAGATTCCAATTTGACAGATATTTTTTGGACACATGCAGTGCATACAACAATTCACATTAAAAACAGAGTAATGCTCAGAAACAAAAATGACAAAACTCCCTATGAGCTATGGAAAATAAGACCAAAAAATGTGAAACACTTAAGAATATTTGGAAGCAAATGCTACATCAAAAGAGAAGATGGAAGAATGGGAAAGTTTGACTCTCATGTGGACAAAGGAGTACTTGTTGGTTACTCAAGTATAAGGAAAGAATACAAGTGTTACAATCTAAGATTGAACAAAGTTGTGGAAAACATCAATGTAACAATTGATGAAATAGGTGGATGAGAATCAAAGGAAGAAGAAAATGAATCAGTGGAAAAACTTTACGAAGAAGAAGAAACATATGAAGAAGAAATAGAAAAGGAAGATGAAGGAGATTAGACAGAAGTAGAAGAGCAAGTTTAGCAAGTACCTTCAAAGACACCTAGCAAATGAGTATAAAATAATCATCCTTCAGATTAGATTATCGGAAACAAGGATGCATGAGTTGAGACTAGAAGAAGAATCTATTCACCAGAACAAATGCACCTAGCACTCTTATCTACGATTGAACCAAATAGTTTTGAAGAGGCCAGCAAGGATGAATTATGGAATAAAGCCATGAATGAAGAATTGGATCAAATAGAGAAGAATGACACTTGGGAATTGGTTCCAAGACCAAAGAATAAGAATGTGATTGACACAAAGTGGGTTTTCAAAAATAAATTGAATGAAGATCGACACGTTACAAGGAACAAAGCTAGATTGGTATGTAAAGGATACACACAAGTTGAAGGAATTGACTTTGAAGAGAAATTTTCCATAGTTGCCAAAATGGAAGCAATCCAATTGCTTTTATCTTATGCATGCTAAAAGAATATTAAAGTGTATCATATGGACATGAAATCAACTTTTCTGAATGGGGAACTTGAAGAAGAAGTCTACATCAAACAACCAGAAGGATTTTAGTTGTCAGAGAATGTAGATTACATGTGAAAATTGAATAAGGCCTTGTATGGTCTAGAACAGGCTCCTAGAGCATGGTACTCTAGACTGGATAAATATCTACAACAGGCAGGGTTCAGAAAAGGAAGTGCAAACAAGAACCTCTACATCAAGGATAACTCAAGATAATATTTTATTAATTGAAGTTTATGTTTATGATATTATTTTTGGAAGTAATAATGATAGGTTAAGAAAAAAATTTTCAAGGGATATGAAGAATGAATTTGAAATGTCATTACTTGGAGAACTATCCTTGTTTCTAGGTCTTCATATATGTCAAAGAAACCAAGGAATTTTTATTTCTCAAACTAAGTATATCATAGAAATGCTAAAGAGGTTCAGAATGGAAGATTGAAAACTAGTTACCACTCCTATGCAAACCAGTTGCAAGTTGAGAAACGATGATGATTCAAAGTCTATAGACCAGAGAAAATACAGGTCAATGATTGGTATCTTACTATATGTGAAAACACTTAGAGAAGATGTAATGCAGGTAGTTGGATAGGTGGCACGATTTCAAGCAGCACCAAAGGAATCCCATGTATTAATAGTGAAGAGGATTTCCAGATATCTCAAAGGAACATAAGAGTTTGGATTATGGTATCCAAAAGGAAAGGATCTATCACTTATTGTCTACACAGATGAAGATTAGGCATTGATGACCAACGAAGCACTAGTGGAGCATCGTTCTACTTGTGTGAATGTTTAGTATCTTGGCTAAGAAAGAAAAAATCATCGGCATATTTATATACAACCGAAGCAGAGTATATTGCAACAACATGATGTTGCACTTAGGTTCTATGGATGAAACAAAATATGACAGATATACAGGCTGAGTATGAAGATCCCATTCCAATCTAATACACCTGTCATCAGTATCTCAAAGAACCCGATGATGCACTCCAAGATGAAGCACATTCTAATAAAGTATCACTTTCTACAAGAACATGTTGCAGATAAGAACATTAGAGTTGAATATGTGGGCACAAAAGAACAAGTGGCAAACATATTTACAAAACCGCCTCCAAAGGAAGCCTTTGAGTATCTTCTCGAGAGACTCAAAGTAATTTCTACTCCAAAATGAATGCTTTTGAATGCTTATCTTATATATCTTATATTTACATGAGGAATCACCATAAAGAGGACAATTCAGGTTGGGAGATCAGTTTTAGGAAGAGTACAGTCAGGGGGAGTGGCCCCATATGGAAATATACCTTTTCTATTGATGACAAAGAGGGGGATATTTATCAGATGCAAAGGTAAATACTCTGAGAAGGGCACATAGGCATGGTTCCAGGGGGAGTGATGGTCACATGGGGAGCATGAGTGATATGAATCTAGTATTGCATCAGAGTGTTGCCATTAATTCCAAAGGAGGATATTGTTGATTATTTGGGTTGGTTTTCATTGATGTCAACCCTTGAAGAAAGTCCGGTAGCGAATTCCAGTAGCATAAAGGTTTGGGTAATGGATCCAAGTTTGTTTGACGTATAATGGTATGAGTCTTAATATATTTGAAGGTAAGACTATTATATAAGGATAATACATGTCATGCCATTTCCAGTGGTATGTGGATTGTCACATAACTCCTCACGGTTAGAGAGTTAGGGCCATGTAAAGTTGGAGAACCCTCACGAGTCATCTAGAAACCCTAAAAGGTCAAAGTAGTCAAAGTGGTTGCAAAGAAGAAATTATTTAAACAAGACTATTATAGATGGATAGTACATGTCATTCCATTTCTGGTGGTATTTATAACGTCACATAACTCATCACGGTTAGACAATTATGACCATGTGAAGTTGGAGAACCCTCATGAGTCATCTAGAAGCCCCAAAAGATCAAAGTAGTCAAAGTGGTTGCAAAGAAGAAATTATTTAAATAATAAAGTGAAGTGATGAATGTACTATAATTCAAAGAAGATACAAAATAAATTATTTAAACAACAAAGCTAATGGAGAAATTACTAAGTGGACAAGTGTTTAGAAGTGGGTTAGCCCTAAAATAAGGAAAGTGGTTTAAGATAGTTAGAAGGTAACCCCTTGAGGAAGCTACATAAAAGTATAAATAAGAGGCAAGGATATCTCATTTTAATTACACTTGAGAATATTGAATATCTATAAGTGAATAAGGTAACCAAAGGATATCTAACGTGAATTTTAGAGGGAAGGTGAAGTAAAGAAGGCTGAAATTCAAGGGAGGATAAATTCTTTTGATGATGCTTTCTAAGGTATGATATTTACAGGGCATCTCACCATTTTCACAATAAATTGTTTTCTAGAATGATTCATGCCGCGAAATATGGAGGCCGTTGAGGAAACATATCCAAGTAGTTGTGATAATAATTTCATCTTGTGGGTCATTGTATTTTTGGAGTTACACTCTGTGGAAAGTAGGGTTTGTGGCTAGTCCTAAAACTAGTCTAAAACAAGTGTTTCGAATAAAAACGTCATATTCTTCATAATAGATCCAAATTCAGTAAGAAAAAATGTATTGGTTAGAGTACAATATTGGTATTCTTTGTACCATTTTCATATCCATACAAAAAATATTCCGTGCGGAGCACGCTCTACAATCTCTCTCTCTAGCATAAGCCAAAATTCAACAAGGTATGTCATTTTTACTATAACTCCTTTTCTTAGAGGTTCCAAGAAGTGAAACCTGAAGGAATTTGATAAAAGACACTGAAGAACATTGTGTACTATTTTCATATCTTTATTCATTACAAGTATATAGTTATGATTATTTCAAGTTAGGGTTGTTGACTAATCCAAAATTAGTTATGTGAGACTAAAGTAAAGTTTGATGAAAATGCTAGTCTCTTGTTATTAAAGTTAAGGAAGGTTTGTAGGTATGTGATCATATACACCAGGTATATTACATAGTTGCAAATCAGATTTGGATGATGAAATTGATGAGGGATTTTGGTTGAGGTACATTTTGGGTACATGGTTGAGACAAGTAGTTGATGAGTTGGCACATGCATGAGGTGTATAGTTGATGATGTTGGTACATATTGATGAGTCATAGTTTATGTCTATTTGATGCATGATTAGTACATATTTGGTGCAAGGTTGATGCACTCGTTGATGGTACAGGTTGAGGTACAGGTTGAGGTACAGGTTGGTGCATGGTTGATGCACTTGTTTATGGTACATGTTGATTACATGTTGTTACAAGTTATTTGGTGCAGGTTGATTGGTACAGGTTTACAATAGTATATCTCACAGTGATAGTGTGACAGTGGTTCCATCATTCTACTTATATTTCAGGGTGGTTGGATGGGGCAAGGATGGATGGTTGTAGCCACCTTCCGATTGTAGCCGGACAACATAGGGGGTTGTAGCATCTTTTTGGTTGTAGCCAGAGAATTGGGGAGTTGGAGATTCCCTCAGGTTGTATCCTAAGAAACTAGGGGGTTGGAGCCTCCTTCGAGTTGCATCTGGAAAACAAAGGAAGTTGTTGCTTCCAATGAATGTAATTCTTAAAAACATATAAGAAAATTCATTCCGTGGTTTTCTTTTTCTTTGGTTTTCCATGTAAAAACACTGGTGTACTATGTATGTGTATGATTTCTCATTTGGTTATTGTTTATTTAGTCTGCAACTATTGGATGATAATTCTACATTGATATAACACTTGCATTTTATGGTTAAAAAGGATTAAATTGCTCTATTACCGATTCACCCCCCCTCTCAGTAATCCAACACAATGACCTTCGTATAATGAATCAACCTTACATAGATAGTGAAAGGTATGATATTACATTAATTTATGTTTTTGATAGGTTTACTTGGTTATATTTATTGAATAAAAAGGAAATTAGTTTTTGATAAATTCTAAGAGTTTAGGGCATTGGATGAAAAACAATGTGGTTTAATTGTGGAGTGTTTGAGAATATGGTAATGGAGGAAAATATTATAGTCATACTTTATAATTATACTTGTATTAGAATGATATATCATGGAAATGGACTTTACCTTACATTCCTTAGAAAATTGTGTTGTTGAATGGAAGAAAAATAATTCGATTGAAATGGTTGGATGTTGCAACCTACTCAAATTTTATTTAAAACAAGGTTTCAACAAGAGAAACATGTGATATCACTCCTCTTGATAAATGGAGTGGTTGGAAACCATTTATTGGATGCATCATAACCTTTGGATGCATATATTGGGATCATTTTTTAGATTACAAGAAAAATAATTTAGATCCCAAGATTCATTCTTACATCATGGTGGGATATTATAAGGAGTCTAAGGCCTATCAATTATTTGATCCCATTAAGAAATTAGTGATCAATAAATGAAATGATATCTTTAATGATAATACTTCAAGTGTTTCTTTATTGGCAACTTATTTTGGTGTTTTAGGTTGTGGTTCAATCAAAATATCATATATATTAGAATCAACTAAACCGTCGTTTATTTGAACTTGTAATGGGGAATCGACTAATGGTGAGCAATTTAGTAGTAGCATTCTAATGGTGAGTTTGAATCGATTGATAGTATGTATGAGTCCAATATTAATGAGTTCTTGTTAGGGACACATCCTACACAACATCTACATTATCCAAAGTGGGTAATAAATACCATTGAGGTTGTTAACATTGATGCAGGTGATGTATTTGATTCTAGGAAAATTCATAGCTAGAAACAAAAACTGAATATTACACTCATGGCACATGCTAGATGTGTGTGGTCCTTAAATATGCATAAATTCACATGACATGCTAGAATGGGGGATCACCATGATTGAGGAACATAATTTATTGATGAGAAATAATACTTGGGAATTAGTTCCATGTCCATAAGGAAATGATTTAGTGAAATGAAATGGGTGTATAATTCCAAGTTCACTTATGATGATGCTATTGAAAGAAATAAAAGCTTGGTTGGTAACAAAATGATTTTCTTAGTTGGAAGGTATCGATTACATGTAGACTTTTTTTCTTGTGGCCAAAATGAATTTAGTGCCTTCTTACATGGGGATCTTAATGAGGACATATATAAAAAGAAATCATTTGACTTTGTGTATGATGGAAATCTTACATCCAGATTAAATAAATCCTTGTATAGATAGAAATAGGGGCCTTAGGCATGGTATGGAAATATTGATAAGTTATTTCTCTGTAATGGTTTCAAAGGCCATGAATAAGATAATTGTATTTATGTGTAGGATGTGAATGATGATATTATATTGATTTTTTTATATGTGGATGACTTGATTATCACTGAGAATGGTGGTGATTAAAATCTTGGTTTGAAGGAAAAGTTGAAGGAAACTATTGAAATGAATGAATTTGGTTTTCATCTTTTCTTTCTTAGCATCCAAGGGATGAAATTGGATGATGGTGTCTTCATCTCTTAGACTAAGTATGCATTGGATCTCTTTAAGAGGTTTAAAATGGAAGAATACAAGATTTGTGCTACTCCATATTAACATAGAGTGAAATTGAGTAAGGAATATGGTTCTACAATGGTCAACACTACTATGTACAAGAAACTTGTTGGAAATATTGTAAATTTGACTTGTAGTAAACACAAAGGAGTCATTACTATTAGTTTGGTCTCTAGGTTTATGTAGGATCTGAAGGATACAAAGAGGATCATATGATATGTCAATGGTATGTATCAACTTGGAATTTAGTATAATAGGAAACACTTGAATCAATTGGTTGGATATATAAACTTTGATTGGGTTGGTGATGGGTATAATTGATTGTCTCTCTCCGAGATCTTGATTTTCTCTCTTTCGTTCTATTGACAAACCAAACATTCTACCACAAAATTTTTAACATCGGTTTTAAAAATCCTTCTTTATCTTTTGGTAAGTTTTTAAATTTTTAAAATGTCCCCCTATAGGAGAAGTGTGTAGTTGTAAAATTAATTTCTATTTGATTCGTGAATTCTTAGATAAATATACGTGATTTTTATTGCAAAGTGAATCATTTTTCCACAAAACAAGATCTACTACACTAGGGTCTTTTTGTAATTGTTGAATGAACTTTAATTCCTCCTAGTCTTTCTCACATTCTATCATTTCTTCTTCCACCCATTCAACTTGTAAAAAGGAAATAACACAAGCAAATCCTCAATATTTTCTTCTTTCCTTGAAAGTGCATTTTCCACATTTTATTTCCTTTTTTTTTCTAGATAATTCCAAAATCACAACCTAGTATCTTTACAACCTAGTTTTTTGAAGATAGTCATTGTTCCAAGAAATACTTCAAACTATGATGATTTGTTTTTTTCTTAAATTTTCTTCCTATTATGTAAGGGTGACATTTCTTAACTTCATGTAGTATGATCAACATTCCCTTCTCATAAATGGGTTTCAGTAAGTTCTTTCCTTTAATTTGGTAGCTTTCAAAGACAAGGGGCCTTCCTTCTTACATTAAAAGTGCACCAATGCCATTCCCTAAGGTATCACACTCCACAATAAAGGATTTTGTAAAGTCCAGTGTGGTTAGGATCATAGTTGTACATGAAAACTCCTTACATTTTTCAAAATCTTGTGTTGCTTCTCAAGTCCAAGAAAATGCATCCTTTTTCAATAACATTGTTGGAGGTGCTACTATTTGACCATAGTTCTTAACAAAATTTTAGTAATATCTTTTCATTCCTAATAATCCTCTAAGGTTCTTTAAAGCTTTGGGAATCGACCACTCCACCATACCTTTAATTTTTTTATGGTCCACCTTATTCTTTCATGAGATACAATATGACCCAAATATTCCACTTCTTGAACACCAAATGCACAATTACAAGGTTTTATATACTGATTTTTCTCATCCAATAGTTTTAAGTCAACATGTTGTTTATGCTATTCCTAAGATTGGTTGTAAATTAGTATATCAACAAAAAATAATAACACAAATTTTCTGAGGAAGGGCTTCAAAATAGAATTCTGTAACATCCCGCTCTGGCGCACTGACAAAACTTATTCTTTGAGGACACTTGCTCGCAAGTGATCTGGATTTTTATGATGATGAACCACTTAACCTTGATGATGATGCGGCATGATTTATGACAGGATGTTTTACTATTGCTA
>ML783348.1:1201766-1229451 GCA_009831015.1 Picea engelmannii | reverse complement strand
GGGCGTGTGGCTAAGGTACGATTTTAATTGGTAAAGTAGAAAGCATTTTATATACGGCAACTTATTGTTATTGGTGAGAATATGATGAGATTGTTTGGCATTATATATTGCAATTTCGTTCAGCAATGATATTGTAGAGTTTGTTTATATTTTGATCATGCGTCACTTTAAGTTATGATGTCATGTGTTTTTGCATTGATATGAATTATGTGACGTGGTTAATTCCTTATTTCTTCATGGAACCAAACTAAAAAGAAAAGAAAAATTTCCTATTGTACCTCACTGTTTAGAGACGTAACGAAGGGGCCGTTACAAATTCATTAAGCTTGGAAATGTGGAAGGTGCATTAGTAAGTCCAAATGACATGACCAAAAACTTATATTTCCCTTCATGCATTCTAAATAATGTTTTGGGGATATCTTCTTTCCTTATTCTGATATGATGATATCTTGAACGAAGATTCAATTTAGTAGAAAAAATTACTCCATGTAATTCATCTAATAATTCATTAATGATATGAATAGGAAATTTATCTTTAATGCAGATCTTGTTGATCTCTCTGTAATCTAGACACATACACCATGTACCATCATTTTTGTAAAATATCACCACTAGTGAAGATAAAACACTTTGGCTAAGTTTAATGATGTAAACCAATAACATTTATTGAACCAAGAACTCAATATCACTCTTTTGTGCATAGATATTACTGTAAGGTATGATGTTAGGAGGGATGATTCCAAATTACATGTTAATAACATGATCATGCTCTTGTCTTGGTAAAATACTTTTGGGAATCTATGCAAATACCTTGAAATAATTGGCATTAACTCCTTGGATATGGAAGGGAATATAGGGTTTATATGTTTGAACATCTAGTGAGAACGATTGTGTAGTTACACCACAATGTCCCTTTTTCAACAATTTTGTCAGATTGTTAGAGATTATTCCTTTAGGTGATTTCCATTGGATACCTTTGAGTTAAATTACCTTCCTTTTGAGGAAAATCTCATGAAAAGTTCTTGAAAATTAAAAGACATTATTTCTAATTGTTTTAACCAATAGACCCCTAGGATAACATAAACACTACCCATTTGGATTGAAATAATTGGGATATATAATAAGTAGCCCCCCAATAGTGATATTAATACTATGGAACTTCCCTAAACAATTCATGGTACCTCCATCTGAAATCATTACTTGAAACATTGGTGTTGGATATATAAAGTGATTGAAACGTTTGGCTAATTTGCAGCTATCAAAGTTATGGGTACTATTAGAATCAATCAATAATGTTACCTTTTTCTTTTTGATATATACTTCTATTTTCATATTTTGAGTAGTGTTAATTCTCACCAAAGAATGAAAATATATGGTTGGAGTTGTTTCTTCTAGTTATGTATCTTGAGAAGGTTCCAATCTTGTTTTTCCTCCTCTTCACAATCTATATAGAATAATTTCTTCTTATTGCATAGATGCCCCTTACTATACCTTTTATTAGAATTGAAACATAGAGTTTTTTCTCTTATTTCATCCATTTTTTGATGTGTCTACCTTGAAGGTTGAGTGAGGTTAGGAGTGGGAACATTGCACTCTCTAAAGGTGTTAGTGGCCACCCTTCTAGTAATCATAATTTTACTTTCAAATTTCCTTGCCACACCCAAAGCATGATCCTAATATTTAGGCTCCAAGAGACACACATTATGATAATATCTCTCCTTTAAAATGCCTATGAAGAGATCCAAAAAATGAACTTATGGAATGTTCTTCACCCTAAGTCTCAACTTTTGAAATTGTTGAATGTTCTATAAAACTCTACCTCTTTGCCTAAGGTTTATGAATTGTATAAAAAATATTTTTCTCTTAATATCCCCATAATGTGATATCAGTTCATTTGTAAAGATGGAAAAAGAGAAGATAGAATCCTTTTTGCAATCACAAATTCATCGGTGCCACACAAATTGATCAAATTATAAATACAAGGATGTAATAATTACCTTTTGTAAAGTTGGAACTTGGTTTAGATAAAATAATTGATCCATTTGGAATATCCATGTTATAGGATCATTACCACAAAAATCCTCATAACGATATTGGGAATGAAGTAGTTCCTTTGTTTTGATTTGAACCCCAACAATGTCGATCTTGGAGTGATGAATGATAAAGTTTATGGGACTCAATCTTCTTGTTCTCCTTATCTTCTTCTTGAGGAGGTGGATTTTAGATAAGGAGGAAACTTATCTCCTTCAAAAGGTCCTCCCTCATGTAATTGGTATTCTCTTTGAGGTTATGTTTTCTTTTCGTCTCTTTCACATCATATTTATTGCCATATATTTAACATTGTCTTTGATATCATCTTTGAAATATTGGAATTCTATTTTAGTTACCATATTCAAGACATCAACCTTCGTCAACATGATATATTTTAGGATATCTAGTCTCTCTTCCATACTTGAAATATTAAAATACCGTCTTCCTTATCTTCTTGTGAGAATCCTTTCTAGGAGTCTTGTTTAACTTATTATGTTTAGAAATAATGGGGTTAGGGTTTTGGAGACAAATCAATCGGTCAATATTCAACTTGTTATAACTTCTCGAATTATATTATTCTATTAATGAAATTTAAACAATATGTACTATAAGATGCCACATTTAATATTCCCATAATCCCATGAAATTTGGATCTTCCAAGTGAAGTATATGGGTGAATTATAAAACCATATTGTGTTTTCCCTTTTAAAACCTAATTTGTATCTTACCTTGCTGATTGAGCTTACACTTGACGTAAATCCATGATTTATACACTTAGGAGTTTGAAAATTTGACTTGTAATATTCATATATGTCTTATATGAATTCCACGGGTCTCACTAATATGTTGGAGTTACTTCACACACACCTAGGATTTATTTTTCCTAACGTTTTCCCTTGTTTATTAGTCATAATTAGTCATTATCTAGTCTCCTATATTTTAGGGGAGAATATTCCATCTGGAGAATATTCTCTTTTAGTTGACACTTCAGTTTGGCTAGTTGAGTTGAGTTTAGATGCTGCATTGGTTTTGTCACCATGCAACATTGGGATCATCACAATGATAATTAGACCTTGCCTTGGTATCATAACCAGACTAGCACATTACCCTTGATTCCCTGAGCTAACTCCTCACTACTCTCTATTCAGTGAGTTAACTGAAGACTAGTTGACTAGTTAACTCAACTAGGTGGCAATTCACTCATGTAATTGCCTGAGAGACTAGACTAGGTGGCATCTCACTCCCATAACTGGTGATGTGTGTCTAGATCACTCTATACCACCACTATGGTTCATTGGTTCTCCTCCAGTGCACACTCATTTAGTTATATAAAGTATATCATGTGTAAATTATTCATTATTCACAACGATTAATGAGAATTCTTTTATTCTTTCTCTCCTTCTTCTTCTTTCTCCAATTCTCTCTGCAAATGTGTGTATTATTGTTTAGATAGAACTATTCTATGCAGGTTCAACACATTTTCATGGTATCGGAGCCAATGGACATGCCAAGAAAAATCTACACCGAAATTTTTTGCAGGTACAAAAGATTGAAGACAGTGGAAAGATGGATTTCCAAAAAGAATTCATTCTTACACCTTACAAATATTTTGCATGGAAGGAGAAAATATCCATACATATCTGAAATAAAGGGTTGTATAGGATAAAATTGAATAAAAATTCAGAACCAACATCAACCATAGAAAAATCTAGGTACTTAAATCGCATGGATGAGGCACTCAAAACGATTTGCAGTCTTATTTATCCCGATCTCCTATTTCATATATCTTCCTGTAAAACTCCCAATGAAGCCTGGGCCACCTTGGAAGGGATATTTGGAAAACATGATGAGATGAGGGGACACATGTTGGATGTGGAGCTGCTCGCAGTGGATCCAAAAATCTTCGAGAATATCCAAGATTTCTTTACAAAATTCAAGGATTTACTGTCGCAACTCAAAGCTTGCAGGGTTGATAGATCTAAGGAGGAGAAACAAATGGTTCTCACCATTCTCTCCAAGCTTGGTCCTGAGTTCTTTGTATTTGTATCCACATTCCATTATGTTAGATTTTCCTCTGGAGCCACCTGGAAGATGCCTTCTCTTGAGGACTTTAGTGAATCCTTGACAAAAGAGCAAACCGATCTCATCAACATGGGCACAATCAAAGGCCCAAGGGCACATGAACTCACCATGCAAGATGGCAGCCACAAATATCAGAAATGTAAATATAAAGATAAATGGAAATCTCATGCACATCTGAAGAAGGAAGGGTACACAAAAACTTTCATTGATGCCTCCGTATCCAAAGGAGAAAAGGGAAGAAAGGGAGAGAAATGCACGTATTTTCACAAAGGATTCCATTCGGAATCCGCATGTATGCAAAAAAAAAAGATCTGATGTCTCAAATACTTAAGTAAAACAACCTTGGAGATCGCATCCCCGAGGGTGCCAAGAAGAAGAATCCAGAAGATTCGAATTCCAAGAAAGGAAATTCTAGCCATGCCTTAATTTCCATAAACTCCTCTCTTGATGCTTGGATCATTGATTCAGGAGCATCACATCACATGTTTGCCTCAAAATAATTATATTCTTCTTTGGATGCATGAAAATTTCCTCTTATTCTGATGGGAGACAATTCTTTTGTCGAAGTCACTTGCAAAGGAAGGATTGAACTCTCAAACGGAAGCTTCGAGAATGTGTTGCATGTTCCCAAAATTTCTGTCAATCTTCTCTCTGTGTATCAGATGACATATTTTGGCACCAGAAAGAAAGTCATATTCACACCAAATTTCTTGGAAATCTATGACATGCAAACCAAATCTAGGGTTGCTACTAGTGAGGTAAATCATCAGTCTAGATTGTATACTTTTTTTGAATTCATTGAACCTAATTCTTCTTTACTACTAACTCATGCTGATGAAAGTAGTAGGATATGGCACAAAAGGTTTTGGACATTTGAATTTAAGATACATGCAACAACTTATCAAGCATAGATTGGTTGATGGTATACCAGACATCCATTTCTCCAAGGGAGTATGTGAGGGATGTGTTCTCGAAAAACACCCTCAAGAGAAATTTGACTAGGGAAAGTCTCAGAGAGCCTCCACACATTTAGATTTGATCCACAATGACCTTATGGGTCCTTTTCCGCGTTCATCCATCAGTAAAGAGAGGTTTTCTCTCATTTTTGCTGATGATTTCTCATGTTTTACTTGGATCTACTTTCTTAGGAAAAAATCTGAGGTCTTTCATCACCTCAAATATTTCAAAGCCTTGGTTGAGACACAGTCCAGAAAGAAGATCAAAGTCCTTCGAACTGATAATGGGGGAGAGTATGTGAATCATGAGATCCACAATATTTTCCATGAGGCAGGGATTCAGTTGTAGCACATAGTTCCCTATACTCTATAGAAAAATGGAGTTGTTGAGTGGAAAAATAGATCTCTAAAGGAGATGGCATCTTGTGTGTTGCATGCAAAGTCTCTACCATAGAGACTATGGGCTGAAGAACTTAATTTTGCAACATACATCCAAAAAATATCTCTCCATGGATCTGTCAAGGACAAGACCCCCTATGAGGCTTGGAGCGTCCTCAAACTGGAAGTGACCCACTTTCTCATTTTCAGTTCACGTGCATGGGCCCAGATTACCTCTGAGAAGAGGAAGGAACTTGATCCACCCACGGAGCACTGAATGCATTTTTGTTGGATACCCTGATGATGTGAAGGGATATAGGCTTATTGATCTTTCCTCGGACCAACTCATCATTGAGCGTAGTATCCAATTCAAGGAAAATCTCTCGCATGCACCTCAACATCTGCATGTAGACACCTTCATTCTTCCACTTGTCTGAGATGATGAGGATACACATGCCAACTCTTATTCAGACAAGATTTCTGATTCAAAGGACTCAGATGATTCATATTCAGATTTAGTACAATCAGATGAAGATTTAGAGAATCCATATGTAGTTGCATAGCCAGAGCATCCAGATGCACTTGCAGAGCCAGAGTAGAGGCCCAAGTGGGCACAAACTACTCTTCAGGATGCAGGGGATCTCGTTGGTGATCCAGCCATTACTAGGAGGAATCGATTTGATTTCGAGGAGCCTTCTATTGCACTCACCACCATTGAACCATTGCCTCTAGGCATATTTTCTTGGTTCAGTCTTTAGATCCACAGTCTTATGGTGAGGTTGCTAGAAATCCATTTTGGGAATCTGCCATGCAGGAGGACTACAATTCCCTCCTCAAGAACTAGACTTGGTATCTAGTTCCCCTTCCTTCTAGGAGGAAACTTGTCAGATGTAGATGGGTCTACATGACCAAGAGTGTAGTGGATGGACATATTAGAAAATACAAAGCTAGGATTTTCACCAAAGGCTTTTAGCAGATTCATGGTATTGACTATGATGAGACCTTCACTCCAATAGTGAAGATTGATTCCATATGATTGAGACTTTCCATTGTAGCAACCAAAGGATGGGAATTCCATCAGATGGATGTGAAGAATGCATTTCTTCATGACAATATATTTGAGGAGATCTATATGGATCAGCCCTAGGGATTTATGCAGGATTCATCTTTGGTATGTCGACTGAAGAAGTCCCTTTATGGCCTCAAGCAGGCTCCAAGGGCATGGTATGCCAAGATGGAATCCTACCTATTGTCAGAGACATTTGTATGTTGTAAATCAGACCCGAATGTCTGCATGCTCAGGATGACTGATTCACTTCTACTTTTAGTTCTGTACGTTGATGATTTTTTGATCACCGGTTGCTCGACTTCAACGATTGCTACAGTCAAGAGGATTCTACATGACAGGTTTTTGATGATGGACATGGGTCCGCTACACTTCTTCCTTGGACTCTAGATCATTCAATATGTATCAGACATCAAATTGTCTCAAGCCAAGTATGCACAAGATCTCCTTGAGAGATTTCACACGACAGACTGCAAGTCTTCTCCGACTCCTTTCCTATCAGGAGTCAAGCTTGAGGATGGCAGGGAGACTCCACTGGTTGACAACACACCGTACATATAGCTAGTGGGGAGCTTGTTGTATCTCACACACTCCAAACCATACCTCTCCTATGCAGTTGGCACATTTTCCAGGTTCATTCAAGAGCCGCATGAGCTACATTGGAAGGCTGCAAAGTGAATCCTTCGATATGTACATGGAACCATCACCTTTTGGATTCATTATGAAAAAGAGTTTACATTAAATCTCATTGGGTTTACTGATTCTGACTGGGTTGATGATAACACTGATCGCAAGTCCACATATGGTTACACACTCAGTCTTGGTTCCAGGCCTATCTGTTGGTGAAGTAAGAAGCAAGCTGCCATTTCTCTATCTTCAGCTGAGGCAAAGTACAGAGGGGTAGTTAACATAGCCATCCAGTCTATGTTGCTACAACATTTTCTCATTGAGTTGGGCATTCAATTTTATCGACCGATCGTCATCTGGTGTGATAACTAGAGCACTCTGAAGTTCTGAAGAGATCTAGTTCAGAGGAAGCAGATGAAGCACATCGAGATCCACATGCACTACATATGGGACTTAGTACACAAGGGGATCATAGACTTACAGTTCTTTCCTTCAGTAGATCAGACGATAGACATATTCACCAAGACCTTCACTGAGCATAATTTCGATTTTCTGTGAGGTCGTCTTGGAGTGAAGGACACAATTGCGTAGAAACTGTAGTTCTTATTTTTACATACATTGTACCTTGAGGAGGGGGGGGGTGGTTTCCCATGAGGTTTTCCCTCTTTCCTCACTTTATTTTCAGTGTATCTTTTGTATTTGGGTACCTAACATGACCTTGTTGTCGGGACCCATTCTTTATTTTCACCATAGTGATGTTCAAGGGGGGTGTTGGAGTTACTTCAGACACACATAAGATTTCTTTTTCCTTAAGTTTTTCCTTGTTTATTAGTCATAATTAGTCATTATCCAGTCTCTTATATTTTAGGGGAGAATATTCCACCTGGAGAATATTCTCTTTCAGTTGACACTTCAGTTTGACTAGTTGAGTTGAGTTTAGATGTTGCATTGGTTTTGTCACCATGCAACATTGGGATCATAACCATGCTAATTCAAACTTGCCTTGGTATCATCACCAGATTGGTGCATTACCCATGATTCCCCAAGTTAACTACTCACTACTCTCTGTTCAGTCAGTTAATTGAAGACTAGTTGACTAGTTAATTCAACTAGGTGGCAGTTCACTCTCGTAACTGCCTGAGAGACTAGTCTAGGTTGCAGTTCACTCCCGTAACTACTGGTGTGTGTCCAGATCACTCTAGAACACCACTACAACACATTGGTTCTCCTCTAGTGCGTACTCGTTGAGTTATACAAAGTATATCATGTGTAAATTATTCATTATTCATAACGATTAATGAGAATTCTTTCATTCTTTCTCTCCATCTTCTTCTTTCTCTAATTCTCTCTACAAATGTGTGTATTATTGTTTAGCTAGATCAATTCTATGCAGGTTCAACACATTTACATTATACACTTAGGATTTTGAAAATTTGACTTGTAATATCCATATATGTCTTATATGAATTCCACAGGTCTCACTAATATGCCAAGAAAAATTTATGATAACTTTCTCATAACTTGCTGACCGTGACACCCTCTAGAAGAGAGAACTTATACAATATAGCACGTGCCCAATTTTAAAATTGAATTAAAAACTTTGGTCCTATAACACAATAGTATGTTATATTTCCAAATACACTAATGGATATTTATATCTCACTAGATTCAAATATGATTGTTTTACTGAGAACACCTATTTGAGACTAGTTTCATGGATAGTCCAAATTCCTAACTTCGACATCTTGTAAATCAAAAAGTATAGTGAACCAAAATATGATTTTTTTTCGCAAAGTGCTTGGATATGTCATTTATGCAACTTGAAAAGTTTTAGACCTTGAAAATTTTGGCAAACAAATTAGATCGAAAATGGTAACATGACTCATTTTAAGGAGCCAAACCAAGGATTGTTTTCTTTGACACCAATTGCTATGGATTAAATACCTAAAATTTCATAAAAATAAAAAGCATAAGTAGATTTATGCCTTGATAATGATATATGATGAACACACAATAAGTGTATTTGAGAGGGAAACCTCCTTTTACAATATATCAAATGCACTCAATAAGATCATTTTTACAAGTAGGTTTCCCTGATATATATAGGAGACAAAGGTGTAAAATAAAGCGATACAATTACAACTAAAAGGCCTAGTTGACCCATAATGATAAAAGTAATATAACAATATAAATGTAATATCTCAATACCTAGGGATTAAAATTTATGAATTTCTACTTTCTCAATCACCTTGGAACTAGAATTTTACTATTTTATAGAAAATAAATGTTTTTTGTTAGTTGTTTGAGTGAAAGAATTTCTTAGAAAACTATTGGTGGATTTAAATTCCTTTCATTACTCTTGCTCCTTTATAAAAAAAAATCACAACTAATCGAAGACTTTGGAGAGATATACAAGTTATCCCCTATATTCTTTCTAAAATTTAATTCTACTTGAAATAAAGTGTTATGAATAATTGTTTATTTGAGGAGGGTAGACTAGGATTTTTTTACCTATGCACTAGAATACAAATCCACTGGTGAGGTCTATTTAGTCACCACATTGTTATATTTTCCTATACATAGAATGACAAGCATACTAGGGAAATTTTTGATCATATTTAAAATTCATCCTTTGTTTTTTTGGTTGGGATTTCTCAGGGGTTTGATTACTCTTTATTATCGAACTACTTGTCTTTATTTTAAAGTCCATAAGTTTCCATTTCTTGGGTGTGTTTTTGTTCTTTTAATTTATTTTTCTTCCAAAATTTCTTTAGTAGAATTTCTATTCTAATGTATTCAATGATATAACACCCATAATAGACTATCTTTAAAACTATTATCTCCGATGTTCACCAATTATAAGCATTGCTTATTATTGGGTTAAAAAAATAAGAATTTTATGGATTTAATTCAAGAAGTTTTGACTCTCTATTTGAGTACTAGTAGCTTTATGTTACTACATATTTTCTTTATTTAATATGTTAGAGAGAGCCAATAAGAATGAAATAATGAAATAATTTTAAGGTTTCAATTTCTCTTCTTTTTCTTTTTAAATTTCAATACCATTTTCCTACCTCGCGACTATTTTCTATTGATTGGAGTTTCTTGTTGTTTGCATTTATTTTAAAAATAATGCATCAAAATAAAAAGAGAGATTTTTTTAAGTAATTTTATTTTCCAAGTATTTACTTTCCTATAAATCAAGTCTCACACAAGCACATTATCACTAAGATATGCTCTAAAATCAACCGCATAAAATGTTGAAATAAATCCATATTTTCTTTCTTTTAGATACACCAACATTTAAAAGGGTATTGGGTTTAGATAAGGAGGGTGGTTTTAACACCCCAAGGGTATCAATATTTTCAAAATAGAGTTGAATAATTGGGAAAATTCCTTTGTAACATGTTGGAATAGTAGGTTCATCACATTACTAGATTTTTTTGAAAAAAACAATAAATAGTTAAAGGTTGACTAGTCATTTGTTGAATCAATTAAAGGTGGTTCCAAATCAATTGAATGCAACATAGGTTGAGGTAGAAAATATGTATCTAGAAGTCACTTTTGGAGGTTGTTTATTATATCTTCTCTTCTCAAGTCAGATCTCTCTAGTATATTAACTTAGGTTTTGACTTGTAGATTGGATTAGGTTCCTGTAGGGTGATTATGAGTTCTAAATAAGAACCCATGGGTTTAAATGGCCATAACTATAGCTTGTGGGAACAATTTATGGGAACTTTGTTAATGAGAAAAGATCTTTCGTAGTAATTGTAGTTCTATACCTTGAGGATGCTCAATAAAAGTTCATCCTCGATAAGAAGAAAGACATGTTATAATAGTTATAATGACTATATCCAGAGATATTTGCTTTAATAAAAGGTATATCAATTATTAGAATCAAGTCTGGAAGAAGTTGAAGAATATGTTTGATAATATTGATGAAATTGAAGTTATGCAAAGTGAGAAAGAGTTGATCTCTCTTAATCCTCCTCCTTTGTTAGGATTGAATAATGTTTGTCTCATGTGAGGGAAATTCAATTAAAATTGGGTGAACGCGGACACAATTTTCCAAAGAAATATGTTCAATGTATAGAATTGATCTTGATGGATCTGAAGACACCCTATGATGTTTTCTATCTGAAATTTTGGGCTAGTTAAGATTCCAGAAAAGAATATAACAAGGACTATACCTTTGATTATTTATAGGGTTTGATAGTTATAACAAAGGTTGACATAACTGTAGAGAAATAGGTTGATGATAAAATGAAGAGAAATATCATGGAGGTTTACATGATAATTATTATGTTTCTAGATCAATTATAACAAGCATGATGATCATCAATTGACTAATAAAAGAAAGAATAAGAAGACCCATTGATGCTACGGAAATACAAGCCATGTCAAGAAACCTTGTTCGAAGAATACCAAAGATATTGAACATAATGTCAAGAGGATTGAAGGTGAGGCATCGAATAGTTGACTGACCAAACTACAACATCAAATTTTAGAAGGCAAGGGAGATAACTACACTTTCTCTAGTAATACTTCATAGGCATTGCATGCTCACATTTTTAATAGTGAGTGGATAGTCGATTTTGGTTGTACCCATCATATAGCTAAGGATGATTTTCTCTTTTCTTCATTAGGTAACTCTACAAAAGAAGAAATATTTGTTATAGATGATTATGCACTTATTGTTGCTAGTGGTAGGATTGAGTATCAAAATGGTGTTATCACTTATGTGTATCACATACGAAGTTTATGTGTCACTTTATTGTTGATACCCCAATTGAACCAGAGCACCAAGAAGATTTAATTTAGCATGATATGTTTTTTGTGAGTAATATTAACAATGATGTTTTTTTTTCTTATGAGTGCTTTCAGGGAAAAATACACTACATTAGTGGGATTACTTAAGAAAATCTAATCCCATCAAGAAAAAAAATCCCCAAAAAAACACTCAATAAAGATATTATAACCAAATTCAAGGGACATAACTAACTATATAGAGGAGAAGAAGGATTAACTCACCAGGAATCCTACATTTGTTGTCATTCTCAAATTTCAGAATCTCCTCGCTCTTTCTGGATACTTCCACTACAACCTTCAATAAACACAAACATACAATCCTACACAAAGAGGTAGTTATACTAATAACTACCCATTATTCCAACGAAATATAACAGAATGATCAATGCAACTAGTGTTCTACAAAGAATATATGAAATAATTACAAGTTAAACATTACAAATACAATTCTTTTTGAAGCAATGAGTTTTTTTATTGATGTTTAATAGTTAGGTAGTTATGTTGTATACCCATCCTATGTGATGCTTCCTTGTCGAAAGAGACTCCTGGTCCCTCCACCCAAGCTCTTACTATAAAGATTGGTTTTGGCTCTAGATTTACCACAGACTCAAAGATAATATAAGGGAGACTCTTAATCATATTGGATGGTGATCAAAAGGAAGGATGAAAACATGAATTTCCAAGCTAATAACTAGTAGAGGAAGGGATGTATATGGGCTTAGAGACATGACAAGTGTATCCAATTCGAGGTTTTCTTTGGTGTGCAATGAATCATTACCTTTGTCCTTGGATACAATGCTCCTTTTATGCCATATCTAGTTGGTTAGAGACAATTGAGTATGGGTAAAAGGATTTAGGGAACTAGCCAAACCCATAACTCAACATTTAATTAGCAATATATATATATCTATATATATATATATATATATATATATATATATATATATATATATAAATAATTTATTAGCATGTACACGACTCTCCTATGGGAAACTCACGTATACACATGATACATAACTTCCAGGGTGCGTACAACTTCTAAGAAGGTGTTTTTTAGAAGGTATCAAGGAAGTATGGGGAATATTTGTATGTAAGTAGGATAAGGAATTGGCCAATAAGAGCATCAATGCTTCAATGGTGGCAATTGACACTATAAAAGATGCCCCATAATGTGTGAGCTTAAAAGATAAAATGATGCAGAAATACATTACATGTCTTCAAAGAGTAGTTAGCTAGGGTGAAGGTTTCCAAATCCAATCTAAGGACAACAACCAAACATAGAAACAAGTCAGACAAATGAATTCCCGAAGCAAACATAACCATGTTCAGGTGTGGTGATAATCATGGCCACCAATAAAGTACACTACGGATCCATGAAGAATGCATATATAGAAAGTAGTGATCATGGCAACATAAGATAGACACGATGGATCCATGTCAAACATAGATCATAGCCAAAAAAGGGAAACACAATGGATCTATGTCAAAGAATCAGTCAAGGATATCTGGGGGAAAGAGTTGGATAGATGATCCTTCAGGAGTATCGATGTGAGGAGTGGTAATATCCAATTACAACTCAGACAAAAAAATAAAAGAAGTGATGCTACTACACTCTCAAGGTATTCAAATCAACTGAACTGGTATGAGTTTGCACTATGTGAATAGATGTGTTGAAGTTGAACATAGTGAGACACCATTTGATTGCTAGTCATTGATGTATACCGTTAACAAATGCAATACAACCCACTGATAATGATAACAAGAGTCAAGGTACCTAGTACAATCTAACAAGTGTGAATAGATGATCTGATGTCAAACCCCTGGTAGAATATATTGTAAGGGGACATTGATGTATTCCCATTTTCAATAGCAAGGGAACCTACCACTGGTGACTGCAAGCCCCAAGGTACTAATAATGACTCTAGATACCTATCCCAGAGAAAGATGTGTCGAAGTCGATAGGAAGAGATCCTCTAGAGGGAGGGAATTGAGGCATACCCCATTAACCAACACGAGGAGTAGTTAAAGCTAAAGATTTAGAATGAATGAGATGAAAGATTGAAAGGACCACCATGAAGTATGTCTACTGCATGCACTATATGTAAATAGTGCATGAAAGAGACCCTCTGAATAACAACCAATAATGAATATTGTTGACAAAGGCAAGGAAACCACCAATGGGGACAAATGGAATCCAAGGTACTATCAAACAAAAGGGAAACCACTCAGTGAATGACCAATGATGGATTGTCATTTTTTGAGAACAAGGTCACCTATCAATGATGTAAATAGGGCCAGGGTGCGAGTCTAGGTCAAACTCTCAGAGAAATTTGTCATAGTTGACAAGATCTTAAGCCATTGATAGGAAGTCAACGAGGACCTTCCACACTAGAATGAGTGTAGGAAAAATGAAATTTTGATTATGAGTTGTACTTGACACATGGTAAGGTCGAATTGCAAAGCCAATAATTCTACGGAATGTCTGACATAGGCTAAAACTTCCTTTGAACAAGAACACAACACAATATGTGACTTAGGTAGCATGGATTGAAAATGAACATTAACATAAGTATGTGATGTAGGGGGAAATGACAAACTCTCCATAGTGATTGAAAGAATAAATAGTAAGAGGAACAACAACTCTATGTAATTGGTTCAGTTTCCTAAAGTCATGCTAACCCAAATTGTTGAGAATAGACACAAGATTTTGTGCTTTGTTCAGAGGTGAATCGACTGCCGCCAATAAGGATAAAGAAGACTTACTCCCACACTTTTTTTTTGTTATTTCATTTTTTAATCTTCTTCATATTGGAAATACTGAAAAAAGAATAAAAGAAAGATAGAATACACAGAAGAAATGAGTTTCATGGGAAAGCAAACTAGTTCCAAGAACAAGAAACATACCTATGCTCACTGCAAGGAAGCATGTGCATGATATTGACACTTGGGGGAATGTTTCCTCCTATGTTATAGGTGTTAAATTGCAAAGGAAAAACTTATAAGGATAACAATTGATGAGAATGCATAAGCAAGTGGTTAAGAAACAAGAAGCAAAATTTGACATTAGACTCAAAAGTGTGAGAAGTAAATATGCAATGCAGTTACAAATTGAACAGAAAAGTATGGGAGCCCCATGGGTAAATAGTGAGAATAGTATTGACAATAACATGAGGTTTCAAATTAGTGTCATGGTGGGACTAACATGACTCCTGAGCCTAATAAAAAACTTCAACATGGGCACCAAAAGGAAAAAAAGATGCTAACTAGGATTCCCATGATGGTAGACTCTACCATGAACTGAACGACACTTAAAATCAGTTGGAAAGGCTTGTGTCAACAATAAGTGGGGTTGAACCTAAGAAAAGTGTATAATCAGTCACTAATAATGAAAAATGCAAGGTGGAAAATATCCTCCCTATATGCCAGTGACGACAAAATTACCTCAAAGAGTTGGAAAAAATGGAATTAGCGGAAACAATAATACCATTACAATCTTCCTTCTTGCAAAATCTCAACACAAACAATCATCTTGTACTAGAAATATGGTTTGTTAGACATTTAAATGACAAAAAATGGTGAAATCTATATAAAATTGGGTATAATAATTCTTTATAATATGAAAAGTAGCCCAAAAAAAACATTTTATTTTGAGTTTTTACCAAATTGAGAAAAAGAGTGGGAAAAACTTCCAAACTTGCGGTGAGTGTAACTGGAGCTACATTGGTTGGAATTCCTTGTTGTTAGGACTAGGTAAAACATATCTAATCTCTCTTCATTTCTATCAAAGAGTTTTTTATGTTCTGCAATTTATTATTTGCGTTTTTTTATTTTTAAAATGGATAGGCTCATACACACTCTGTTATGGCATGGGGTGCATATACCACATGATATATGCACCAAATATTAATGATGGGAACATATATACATTCCTGTCTCCAAAGGCACATGCACATATCTACAAAAAGGTTGAAAATATTAACTAAAACGTTTCCTTGTTGCCTTGGAGAGCTCAAAAATGGTTATTGAATGGCGAGAGAAAGAACATTAAGATATTGAACATAAAATCTTGTACAATATGGAGGTATTAGAAACTATTTATCTATGTGGGTCGATAAAGTTTTATGAGTGCCCAAACATGCGAGCGCATAAAATATTTCTACAAATATTAATTAGTTATTGAAACCTGGAGGAAAATGCATTTATGATGGATGGTCAATCGATGACCATAGAGGTGGATGACATCTACTTCATCACAGGTGTTCCTAGGTGAGGCAACATAGTAAACCTTAGGACTTGGGGGGGCATTGGAATGAGCATGGAGGACTACATATCCTCCTATTGCACCCTTGGGACCCAACGAGTCAGGAGTAAAGTCCCATTTCATAACATAGAGGACATGAGTTTGAACGTAATTCTTCATACCATCACCAAGATCATAGGATCCACCTCACTACACCAGGAATCAAGGTCACATATGTTTTATATGGTAGAGTGCTTGTGTCCAGTGATATACGATTGGAGAACATCTTTACTATAGAGCATGAAGACTCGACTTATTGAATGAAAAATGGGAAGATGAAAAACTTTGGATATAGCAGTATATTTTGCTCTTTTTTCTTCGAAAGAGTTCTTGTTGTGATCCCATGATTATTTATGCCGCCTCATAGACTTAAGGAACCATGTTTACTACAATGGTCCATGTTGATTCAATACTTAGGAGGTGGGCGATTACTCTATGCACATGACAATGCATTTTTCCACTAGTGGGAGCGTAAAATCATTGCTATTGATGACTATCCCTATGAAGCAATAAGTTTGTCCCATGACCTAGATATACCTGTGTCTCTTCGTGGCATGTTGGGTGAGATTGGCAAGAAACTTTTTAAAATTTTAAAATTATTTAATTTTTTATTTATTTTAATTATTTCAAGAAGTAAAACAAAAATGTTTTTGGGCTGGATTAAAGCTAACAAAACTTTATGAATGTGTAGATATCGGACCGATATGACTAGAGGGGTACCCATATCACCGATGTAGGGGTCATGGTGAGGCCTAGCTAGGTGTGGATTCTTCTCATATGGAGCACACTTTACAGAGTGTCCATAGAAATTTGGACTGCCTTACACATCAGATTCCCATGATTCAAATTGAGGACTTGTTGGCAGCCAATTCGCATTTTTATACTGTCCTTATAAGCTGCCTACACTAGTGTTTTGCAAACCTTAATTTTTTTCGCAATCCTTGAATAAAACGATGCTATTATTTTGTACATTCGCACACTTACCTTGGTTCCAGTTTTCACAACTGCAAGCATACAAACTTTGATTTCGAAGTCACATTAAAATCGTCACTAGATTGCTATGATCACTCTTTATGGTCATTGTGCCTCTATTTTACTCTTGATTATACAATTGGCAAGACCCCTTGGTCTGTACTCATTTGGAATTCTTTGATTGATTATATAATTTCGTTTTATAAGTGATTGAATTTGTGATGCATTGGTGATTGGATTTATATGTTCTTCGATCGATTCACTTGGCACCTTGGTTTCATAAAAACACATTTTTGTTGTGGCAAGACCCTTGGTATAAATCATTTCATACAACACATAGTTCATATAAATCAAACCCTTGGTGTGATTTTGATTTATTGCTTTGGTTTTGAAACTATAACTATTGCTCGCGCGAATGTTTAATCCACTTACCATTGATTTCATTGGTTGATTTAATGGCATAATTGTTAACCTATACAATAGTGGGTTGAATAGCTATTTGCGCCAGTGGTTGTACTGTAGATATGACTGTTTTGCATGTAATAAACTAGCTCCACCACCTTCGCATGATATGTCATTAATGTATTCCCCCTATCCCTGTTTCACCTTTGCTAGTTTCAGGTAAGCATGTGAGGTGCTACTATTTGACCATAGTTCTTAACAAAATTTTAGTAATATCTTTTCATTCCTAATAATCCTCTAAGGTTATTTAAAGTTTTGGGAATTGACCACTCCACCATACCTTTAATTTTTTTGTGGTCCACTTTATTCCTTCATGAGATACAATATGACCCAAATATTCCACTTCTTGAACACCAAATGCACAATTAGAAGGTTTTATATACTTTTTTTTCTCATCCAATAGTTTTAAGTCAACATGTTGTTTTATGCTATTCCTAAGATTGGTTGTAAATTAGTATATCATCAAAAAATAATAACACAAATTTTCTGAGGAAGGGCTTGAAAATAGAATTCATTAAGCTTGGAAATGTGGAAGGTGCATTAGTAAGTCCAAATGACATGACCAAAAACTTATATTTCCCTTCATGCATTCTAAATAATGTTTTGGGGATATCTTCTTTCCTTATTATGATATGATGATATCTTGAACGAAGATTCAATTTAGTAGAAAAAATTACTCCATGTAATTCATCTAATAATTCATTAATGATAGGAATAGGAAATTTATCTTTAATGGAGATCTTGTTGATCTCTCTGTAATCTAGACACATACACCATGTACCATCATTTTTGTAAAATATCACCACTAGTGAAGATAAAACACTTTGGCTAAGTTTAATGATGTAAACCAATAACATTTATTGAACCAAGAACTCAATCTCACTTGTTTGTGCATAGATATTACTGTAAGGTATGATGTTAGGAGGGAGGATTCCAAATTACACGTTAATAACATGATCATTCTCTTGTCTTGGTGGAACACTTTTGTGAATCTATGCAAATACCTTGAAATAATTGGCATTAACTCCTTGGATATGGAAGGGAATATAGGGTTTATATGTTTGAACATCTAGTGAGAACGATTGTGTAATTACACCACAATGTCCCTTTTTTAACAATTTTGTCATATTGTTAGAGATTATTCCTTTAGGTGATTTCCATTGGATACCTTTGAGTTAAATTACCTTCCTTTTGAGGAAAATCTCATGAAAAGTTCTGGAAAATTAAAAGACACTATTTCTAATTATTTTAACCAATAGACCCCTAGGATAACATAAACACTGCCCATTTGGATTGAAATCATTGGGATATATGATAAGTACCCCCTCCCATAGTGATATTAATACTATGGAACTTCCCTAAACAATTCATGGTACCTCCATCTGCAATCATTACTTGAAACTTTGGTGTTTGATATATAAAGTGATTGAAACGTTTGGCTAATTTGCATCTATCGAAGTTATGGGTACTACTAGAATCAATCAATAATGTTACCTTTTTTTTTTTGATATATACTTCTATTTTCATATTTTGAGTAGTGCTAATTCTCACCAAAGCATGAAAATATATGGTTGGAGTTGTTTCTTCTAGTCATGTATCTTGAGAAGGTTCCAATGTTGTTTTTCCTCCTCTTCACAATCTATATAGAATAATTTCTTCTTATTGCATAGATGCCCCTTACTATACCTTTTATTAGAATTGAAACATAGAGTGTTTTCTCTTATTTCATCCATTTTTTGATGTGTCTACCTTGAAGGTTGAGTGAGGTTAGGAGTGGTAACATTGCACTCTCTAAAGGTGTTAGTGGCCACCCTTCTAGTAATCATAATTTTACTTTCAAATTTCCTTGCCACACCCAAAGCATGATCCTAATATTTAGGCTCCAAGAGACACACATCATGATAATATCTCTCCTTTAAAATGCCTATGAAGAGATCCAAAAAATTATCTTATGGAATGTTCTTCACTCTAAGTCTCAACTTTTGAAATTGTTGAATGTGCTATAAAACTCTACCTCTTTGCCTAAGGTTTATGAATTGTATAAAAAATATGTTTCTCTTAATATCCCCATAATGTGATATTAGTTCATTTGTAAAGATGGAAAAAGAGAAGATAGAATCCTTTTTTCAATCACAAATTCATCGGTACCAAACAAATTGATCAAATTATAAATACAAGGATGGAATAATTACCTTTTGTAAAGTTGGAACTTGGTTTAGATAAAATAATTGATCCATTTGGAATATCCATGTTATAGGATCATTACCATAAAAATTCCTCATATCAATATTGGGAATGAAGTAGTTCCCTTGTTTTGATTTGAACCCCAACAATGTCGATCTTGGAGTGATGAATGATAAAGTTTATGGGACTCAATCTTCTTGTTCTCCTTATCTTCTTCTTGAGGAGGTGGATTTTAGATAAGGAGGAAACTTAGCTCCTTCAAAAGGTCCTCCCTCATGTAATTGATATTCTCTTTGAGGTTATGTTTTCTTTTCATCTCTTTTACATCATATTTATTGCCATATATTTAACACTGTCTTTGATATCATCTTTGAAATATTGGAATTCTATTTTAGTTACCATATTCAAGACATCAACCTTCGTCAACATTATATATTTTAGGATATCTATTCTCTCTTGCATACTTGAAATATTAAAATCCCTTCTTCCTTATCTTCTTGTGAGAATCGTTTCTAGGAGTCTTGTTTAACTTATTATGTTTAGAAATAATGGGCTTAGGGTTTTGGAGACAAATCAATTGGTCAATATTCAACTTGTTATAACTTCTCCAATTATATTATTCTATTAATGAAATTTAAACAATATGTACTATAAGATGCCATATTTAATATTCCCACAATCCCATGAAATTTGGATCTTCCAAGTGAAGTATATGGGTGAATTATAAAACCATATTGTTTTTTCCCTTTTAAAACCTAATTTGGATCTTTCCTTGCTGATTGACCTTACACTTGACATAAATCCATGATTTATACACTTAGGAGTTTGAAAACTTGACTTGTAATATCCATATACATCTTATATGAATTCCACAGGTCTCACTAATATGTTGGAGTTACTTCACACACACCTAGGATTTTTTTTTCCTAAGGTTTTTCCTTGTTTATTAGTCATAATTAGTCATTATCTAGTCTCCTATATTTTAGGGGAGAACATTCCACGTGAAGAATATTCTCTTTCAGTTGACACTTCAGTTTGACTAGTTGAGTTGAGTTTAGATGTTGCATTGGTTTTGTCACCATGCAACATTAGGATCATCACCATGATAATTAGAGATTGCCTTGGTATCATCACCATACTAGCGCATTACCCTTGATTCCATGAGCTAACTCCTCACTACTCTCTATTCAGTCAGTTAACTGAAGACTAGTTGACTAGTTAACTCAACTAGGTGGCAGTTCACTCACGTAACTGCCTGAGAGACTAGACTAGGTGGAAGATCACTCCCGTAACTGATGATGTGTGTCTATATCACTCTAGACCACCACTATGGTGCATTGGTTCTCCTGCAGTGCACACTCATTTAGTTATATAAAGTATATCATGTGTAAATTATTCATTATTCACAACGGTTAATGAGAATTATTTCATTCTTTCTCTCCTTCTTCTTCTTTCTCCAATTCTCTCTGAAAATGTGTGTATTATTGTTTATCTATATCTATTATATGCAGGTTCAACACATTTACATGGTATCAGAGCCAACATACTGCTAAGAAAAATCTACACCAAAAGTTTTTGCAGGTACAAAAGATTGAAGACAGTGGAAAGATGGATTTCCAAAAAGAATTCATTCTTAGACCTTACAACTATTTTGCATGGAAGGAGAAAATAGCCATACATATCTAAACTAGAAGGTTGTATAGGCTAAACTTGAATACAGATACAGAGCCGACATCAACCATAGAAAAATCCAGGTACTTAAATCGCATGGATGAGGCACTCAAAACGATTTGTAGTCTTATTTCTCCCGATCTCCTATTTCATATATCTTCCTGTAAAACTCCCAATGAAGCCTCAACCACCTTGGAAGGGATATTTGGAAAACATGATGAGACAAGGGGATACATTTTGTGTTGGAAATACTAAAACAACTGAGGGGGGGGGTGAATCAGTTGTTTATGAGATTAAACAATTTTATACCTTTTAAAATATTATTAATCTTCCTTCAAGTGATCATCAACAATATACAACATATGGACAGTAAAAGTAAAGACCATCAGTCACACATAAAGTACACACAGAGACATATTTTCACTAGGAAGCCCATAAAGGGAGAAAACCTCTTCTTCTTCGAAATGATAGGCAGCCTTTTTCAGTTCTGTACATCATTTACAATTGAGAACCAACTCAATGTGAGGCTGTTACCTTTGTTTTACAAGCTGCAGCTTGTTTGAGAGCACCAACTCTCTGGTTTCTCTAGCACCCAGTAGAAGGAAGCACCAACTCCTTGAATATTCCAGCACCAACTGGATGGAAGAACCAACTTCCTGAATGTTCCAACACCAACTGGATGGAAGCACCAAATTCCAGTTACACATGCTCCAACTTGCATAACAGAGAACACTAGTTCTCCCTTGCACCTCCCTGCCACCCTGGTTTCTCTGGCTGCAACTAGATGGAAGCTACAACTTCTTGTTTTCAATCTCCCACTTGAACCTTTGAGGAAAACAGTCCTCCCGAGCACCTCCCAACCTCCCTAGAATATAAATGGCTAAATAAGCATTCAACTTTACAGATAAAACAGGTCTTACCAGTCTTTCTTTGTTCTGTAAATCTGGTCTTCTGCACACTGTTTTGCAACTCTACTCTTTCTCTGTCTATTTAGCAGGTACTCTCTGCATCAACTCGTGCTCTCATTCTGCTCGTCTTCAACTCTATGTTATTATGCTCTGCATTTCATCTCACCCTTCACATATGCTCAATCTCCTCCTGCGCATCCTCTTCGTCTCTATTCTTACAGTTTCATTCTTTTTCACTTACTGAATGACCAACTCGACACAGTCTATTTCATCTTCTTTTATACACATGAACACGATGGTTCAAATTCCCAACTCCTTGGGCAAAATGTCGACAACTATCTAAGCAACTGAAACGCCAACTGAAACGCTAACTGATTTGCAATCATGAGTCCGTTTTGCTATGATCTTCATCGACCCTGATCGACGGTCCATGATATCGATGAATCAACGGTCCAGATATTTTCGAGATCTCGCATCTCGTTGTTCCTTAGTTGGAGGTTCTCGTCACTCCAAGTCGCGATAGGTGAAGCTCCGAGATGGAGCTGGATCAACGATCCAGAATCTTGGTGTATTGACGGTCCAGATCTCTTCGTGAATTCGCATCTCGTAGTTCCTGTGATGAAGGGTCTCATCACTCCAAGTCACGATAGCCGAGACTCTGAGATGGAGTTACATCAACGGCCCAAATCTGATCTTGATCTGACGGTCCCAGTTACGTCATGATTTCGCATATCATGATATCGAGATTTTTGATGTTAATAATATTTGACATGTCCAACTTGCGATCCTCGAAACTCCGATATGGTGTCCATCTACTGACGTCACACGTGAATTGACATGTTTTGAATACTGCCACGTGTCACTCTGATTCATGACTTACATGTTCCTGAAATGTTGAATCAGTCTGACACTTGTCATTACCTGATTGTGCCACGTGTCCCTAGATGACGTGGTCTGCTATCATGAGTTGGTTCGACGGTCTAGATCACATCTTGATCTGACGGTTCAGGTTCAGTCGGGATTTCACACATCGCGATTTCTCATATCGTGAGTCTAGAGATGAGACATCTCGACTCTCTAAGTTGCGATCCTCGATACCTTGAAATGGCATGGGATCAACGGTCCTGATCAAATCTTGATTCAACGGCTGTGATTGAATCGCAATTTCGCATATCACGACTATGCCCTCTTCTCCTTGCACTTTAAAGACTGTGCAGGTTCTCCTCGATCCAACGGTGGTCGGACCCTGCACTTAGATCTGACGGTTGAGATCTGTCTCCCTCTTCAACGATCAGAGATTCTTCTCAAACTTTCGCTCATTCTCTACCTTCGATCATTTGCTGCCTTCGATCATTCACTGCCTTCGATCATTCACTGCTTTCGATCATTCACCTCTCTGAACTTATCTTCTGTTTGCCTATCGATTACAAACTTGTTGTTCTCATGTCATCTTCACTATTGCCATCAATGACAAGCATTCGCTGTCTGTTAACTGTCTGTTAAATATTTTCCAACAATCTCCCCCTTTGGCATTGATGGAAACTCAAGCACCCACATGTATTCAGATCTTCCAAGCACCCACATGTATTCAGATATTCTCTCCTGCTCTTTTCTCCCCCTTTGACATCAATGTCAAAGAAGAAACATTCTTCCCCTGATTTGTTGCAAAAACATACTCCCCTTGTCGACTATAAGCATCTTGGGAAAACACCATATATTCAATAAGTGCTCCCCCTGACCAGGTGAACAGATTAAACACCAGGGATTATAACCCCCAACTTTTGACGAAGGTATCCAAAAGGGGTTGCTGCTAATGGTTTAGTAAAGATATCAACAATCTGTTCTTTGGAAGGAATATAATTCAGCTAAACAATTTTGTTTGTAACTTGTTCTCGGAGAAAATGATACTTGATTGGAATATGCTTAGTCTTGGAATGAAGAACAGGATTCTTGGAGACACTAATGGCACTTGTGTTATCACAATGAATTGAAAGAGGACCAGTGTAAGTTACCTTCAGATCTGCAAAAGTTTGTATCATCCATAAGATTTGTGTGCAACAAGTAGCAGCAGCAATGTACTCTTCCTCTGTAGTGGATAATGAAATAGATCCTTGCTTCTTACTAAGCCATGCAACTAATGAGTCACCCAGAAAAAATGCTACTCCACTGATGCTTTTTCTCTCATCAACACAGTTTGCCCAGTCTGCATCTGAATAAGCAGTTAACTGAAAATTCTGATTTCTAGGATACCACAGTCCATAATTCATTGTTCCCTTCAAGTATTTAAATATTCTCTTGACAACTACCAAATGAATTTGTTTAGGAGCAGACTGAAAATGACCTACCATTCCAACAACTTGCATTATGTCAGGACGGGATGCTGTGATGTACAGAAGATTGCCTATCATAGAACAATATGTTCTTTGATCCAGATCAGTTGAGATATCATATTTACTCAGCTTGCAACCAACCACCATAGGTGTGCTAATTGTAGAGGAATCTTCCATTTGAAATTTCTTCAACATCTCTTTCAAATATTTTTCTTGAAAGATAAAAATTCTTGCAGAGCTTTGTTTTACTTGTAGGCCAAGAAAATATGACAGTTCTCCTATCATGGACATTTCAAATTCTGTTTGCATAGAGTTAGCGAACCACTGGACAGATGATTCATTAGTACAGCCAAAAATAATATCATCTACATAAACCAAAACAACTAGTAAATTATCGCCTTCAGATTTAATGTAAAGGTTACTATCAACAGTACCTTTCTTGAACCCTTTTTCTTGTAGAAATTTGTCCAGTCTATAATACCAAGCTCGTGGTGCTTGTTTTAGTCCATATAAGGCCTTCTTCATCTTACAAACGTAATTAGGATTGTTTGTCAATGAGAATCCTTCAGGTTGCTCCATATATACTTCTTCCTCTAGATCTCCATTAAGAAACACTGACTTAACATCCATCTGATAAACTTTGAAATTCTTATGACAAGAGTAAGCAAGAAACATTCTGATAGCTTCCAATCTTGCCACTGGTGCAAAATTTTCATCAAAGTCCTGACCTTCCACTTGTGCATATCCCTTATAGACCAATCTGGCTTTATCTCTAACAACTTGTCCTTTTTCATTCATTTTATTCTTGAATACCCATTTGGAACCTATTACACTCTTATCTTCAAGTCTAGGGACCAGCTCCCAAGTATTGTTCTTCTCAATCTGATCAAGCTCTTCATTCATTTCTCTAATCCAATTATCTTCTTGGCTAGCTTCCTCAAATTTTTTAGGTTCATCCTAGATAAAAAAGCAACATGAGATTTTTCTGAGTTTTTAATCAATTTCCTCCTTGTTTGAACTCCTTCATTTATATCTCCAATTATTTGATTTTCAGGATGATTCTTTCTAATAATTCTGAGAGGAGATTTTGCTTCTTTCTGTTGACTTGTATCAGTTTGAATGTTTGTATCTTCATTTGATCCAGACTCTTCTCTTTCTGATCCTTGGACCTGTTCATCTTCATATTCAACTGTATCTTCTGTTCTTGGTTCATCACTGCTTATATTTCTGACTGGAATTTCTTCATCAACTTTTATATCTATACAGTCAACTAGTTTATGTAGTCTTTTATTGTAGCATCTGTACCCTTTACTGTTTGTATCATAAACCAAGAAAATACCTTCATCAGCCCGATCATCATATTTTCCATTATCTTCATCATTTTTTTTTATATAAAATTTACTACCAAAAACTTTGAAATGCTTGATTGAAGCAGGTCTTCCAAACCAAAGTTCATAAGGGGTCTTGTTACTGTGTGGTCTGAGATGAGCTTTGTTAAGGATATGAACAGCTGTATGAATTGCTTCCACCCAATATGTCTGAGGTATATTCCTTTCATTCATCATTGATCTTGCCATTTGCTGTACTGACCTATTCTGCCTCTCAACAACTCCATTTTGCTGTGGAGTCTTTGGAATTGTGTACTCTCTTTTGATCCCATTTTTATCACAGAATTCTTTAAAGTTTCCAGAACTGAATTGTCCTCCTCTATCTGACCTTACTTCCTTTAACCTTTTTCCTATTTGATTCTCAGTCAAAGCCTTAAACACTTTGAATTTTTCAAGTGCTTCAGATTTTTCTTTCAAAAAGGCAACCCAGGTTAGTCTAGAATAGTCATCAATAATCAACATAAAGTAATTTTCTTTTCCTCTACCTTCTTTCCTTGATGGTCCACATAGATCCATATGTACTAACTGAAGAGGTTTCTCTGTTGAAGGAAAAATTTTCGATTTGAATTGAGTGCGAGTAAGCTTTCCCATCTGACAGGGTTTACAAACAGAGTCATATGGCTTTGATATTTTCGGAAGATATTTTACTGCCCCATTGTTTTTGAGCTTGATTATGTGATCAAAGTTTAGGTGACCAAGTCTCCTATGCCACAACCAACTTTCATCATATTTGCTTAGGTTGCATTCTTCTTCTTCTTCTTTTAAAATATAGGCATTGTTTTATGTTCTTATACCTTTTACAACTAGTTGACCTGAATCCACAGATTTAATTTTACAGTCTTTAGAGGTAAAAACAACTTCACACCCTCGATCACAGACTTGACTGACACTAAGCAGATTATGTTTCAAATTCTCTACAAGTAGCACATCTTGAGATTTTCCTTTTCCGTTACTCAAACTTACAATTCCTTTACCTTTCACCTTTCCTGGTGCATCATTTCCAAAAGTTACATTCCCTGATTTGCTATCACTTAGAGTTAGAAACTTACTTCTGTCTCCAGTCATGTGTTTGGAGCATCCACTATCAATATACTAGGTATTCTTTTTCCTTTGAGATGATAGCACTAGTCCACACTTGTCATCTACTTTCTTCTTCCAAACCTTGACATTTTCAGCAGTGGAGTTAAAGTCTGGATTGTAGTTCTTTAAATGACAGTCTGTAGCTTTATGTCCATAATTATGACAGTTGTAACATTCTGGTTCACTGAATAAAGGATCATAACAATTGTTATGCTCATAATTGTTGTTGTGTCTCACCTGTATCCTTCTTCCAGTCATCACATGATTTATAGTCTGTGGCTATTTGTTTCTTGGCTGTCTCAATCTTTGTTGTGGAAGATAGTTATTCATTGAGTATCTTGATTGTTCATATCTAAATCTTAGAGAACAGTTTATAGCTTTGTGACCAAAATTAGAGTAGAAAAAACAATAACCATAGAAGAAATTTTTGTACCTTGAAAA
>ML783348.1:1105003-1201562 GCA_009831015.1 Picea engelmannii | reverse complement strand
TGAGGATTTGACAAACTTGATAGATTCTGTGTTACTTGGATGATCACTACTTGATCCTTCTTCATATCCCAATCCATCTTTCAGCTTTGAATTTCTCTGTTGATTTAGAATGGAGGTTAATTCTTCTGATGCTTTAATACTTGGCAGATTTTGATGATAAAGTCCTTTGAATTTCTCCATTTCTTTTCTAGTCTTTACTATTTCTTCTTCTAGGGCTTTACACCTGAGTTTATTCTCTGATAGTCATTGTTTCAGTATGTCTTCTATCTTATTTGCCTCTTCTAATTCTACTTTCAGCAAAGCAAAATCTTCATCAGGTTTTTTACTGTCTTTTTCAAACTGTGTTAACAATTGTTTTAGCTTTCTGTTTTTAGATCTGAGTCTATCAATTTCTTCCAGTGCGCTGATTAGTTCTCCTTCCAAATCCACCACAGCTTCTTCCTCATTATCATCACTACCTGTGATTTTATTATCATGATCCTCTTTGGCCATAAATATGAAGCCATTTTCCTTATCTTCACAGGATGAGTCACTATCGGTGTCTTATGAGGAATTGTCATTATTTGCAACCAAAATTTTCTTCTTATTATATTTCTTGTACTTGTACTTCTTTTCATCATCAGAGTTCTGGTCCTTTTTCTGATAGGGACACTTAGAAGCAAAATGACCTATCTTACCACAGTTAAAGCATTTGAAGGGCAACTTCCCTTGATATTTTCCTGATCCTTTCTTTAACCTTCTCACAAATTTTGCCTCAATATCATCTAATTCTGAATCAGTATTCTTGTCTTCTTTAAAAGATGCTTCTCTAGTACTAGATTTATCTTTGTTAATTCTCATTTCATATGTAGTTAGAGTTCCTAGAGTTGATCAATGGACGGAGTTTTAATATCATTTAATTCTTCTATTGCAGAGACTTTTGGATTAAATTTATCAGGCAAAGATCTTAAAATATTCTGAACTAAGAGTGAGTCATCAAACGTCTCACCTAGACCCTTCATGGCATTTACAAGTTCTTAAACTCTTAAGAAATACTTGCTAATTGTTTCATCTTCATTCATCTTTAGTTGTTCAAATTTCAATCTGTATGTTTGAAGTTTTTCCTCTTTTACTTTCTCATTTCCTTCATAACTGTTAATAAGTTTATCCCACATTGCTTTGGTAGTATCAAGATGCATCACCTTTACAAACTCAGCTTCAACAATTCCATTCAAGATAGCATTCATCTCCTTAGCGTTAAAACTAAACTCTAACTTATCATCCTTGTTGGCTAGCAAAACAGGCTTTGTATATCCAGTCTCTACTACATCCCAAACATCAACACCCAAGGCCATTAAGTATGTTCTCATTCTAATCTTCCATAAGGCAAAATTTGTTCCATCAAATAGAGGGGGCTTAGAGGCCAAAGTCCCTTCATGACTTGTCATGTTTAATCTTACAGATATACCTTTAAATAAAAGGAACCCGGCTCTGATACCAATTGTTGGAAATACTAAAACAACCGAGAGGGGGGGGTGAATTAGTTGTTTATGAGATTAAAATTTTTTATACCTTTTAAAATATTATTAATCTTCCTTCAAGTGATCATCAACAATATACAACATATGGACAGTAAAATTAAAGACCATCAGTCACACATAAAGTACACACAGAGACAGATTTTCACGAGGAAACCCATAAAGGGAGAAAACCTCTTCTTCTTTGAAATGATAGGCAGTCTTTTTCAGTTCTGTACATCATTTACAATTGAGAACCAACTCAATGTGAGGTTGTTACCTCTGTTTTACAAGCTGCAGCTTGTTTGAGAGCACCAACTCTTTGGTTTCTCTAGCACCCACTAGAAGGAAGCACCAACTCCCTGAATATTCCAGCACCAACTGGATGGAATCACCAATTTCCTGAATGTTCCAGCACCAACTGGATGGAAGCACCAACTTCCAGTTACACAAGCTCCAACTTGCATAACAGAGAACACTAGTTCTCCCTTGCACCTCCCTGCCACCCTGGTTTCTCTGGTTGCAACCAGATGGAAGCTACAACTTCCTGTGTTCAAGATCCCACTTGAACCTTTGAGGACAACAGTCCTCCCGAGTACCTTCCAACCTCCCTAGAATATAAATGGCTAAATAAACATTCAACTTTACAGATAAAACAGGTCTTACCAATCTTTCTTTGTTCTGTAAATCTGGTCTTCTGCACACTGTTTTGCAGCTCTACTCTTTCTTTGTCTGTTCAGCAGGTATGCTCTGCATCAACTCGTGCTCTCATTCTGCTCTTCTTCAACTCTCTTTTATTATGCTCTGCATTTCATCTCACCCTTCACATATGCTCAATCTCCTCCTGCGCATCCTCTTCTTCTCTATTCTTACAGTTTCATTTTTTTTCACTTACTGAACAACCAACCCGACACAATCTATTTCATCTTCTTTTGTACACACAAACACGATGGTTCAACTTCCCAACTCCTTAGGCAAAATGTCGACAACTGTCTAAGAAACTGAAATGCCAACTAGAATTCTAACTGATTTGCAATCATGAGTCCGTTTTACTATGATCTTCATCGACCCTGATTGACGGTCCATGATCTCGATGAATCAACGGTCCAGATCTTTTTGAGATCTCACATCTCCCTGTTCCTTAGTTGGAGGTTCTCGTCACTCCAAGTCACGATAGGCGAAGCTCCGAGATGGAGATGGATCAACGGTCCAGAATCTTGGTGTATTGACGGTCCAGATCTCTTCGTGAATTCCCATCTTGTAGTTCCTTTGATGAAGGGTCTCATCACTCCAAGTCACGATAACCGAGACTCTGAGATGGAGTTACATCAACGACCCAAATCTGATCTTGATCTGACGGTCGCAGTTATGTCGCGATTTCGCATATCGCGATATCGAGATTTTTGATGTTAATAATCTTTGACATGTCCAACTTGCGATCCTCGAAACTTTGATATGGTGTCCATCTGCTGATGTCACACATGAATTGACACGTGTTGAATACTACCACGTGTCACTCTGATTCATGACTTACATGTGCCTGAAATGTTGAATCAGTCTGACACTTGTCATTACCTGATTGTGCCACGTGTCCCTGGATGATGTGGTCTGCTGTCGTGAGTTGGGTCGACGGTCTAGATCACATCTTGATCTGACGGTTCAGGTTCAGTCGGGATTTCACACATCGCGATTTCGCATATCGTGAGTCTGGAGATGAGACATCTTGACTCTCCAAGTTGCGATCCCCGATACCCCGAAATGGCGTGGGATCAACGGTCCTGATCAAAGCTTGATTCAACGGCTACGATTGAATCTCAATTTCGCATATCGCGATTACGCCCTCTTCTCCTTGCACTTTAAAGACCGTGCAAGTTCTCCTCGATCCAACGATGGTCGGACCCTGCGCTCGGATTTGACGGTTGAGATCTGTCTACCTCTTCAGCGATCAGAGATTCTTCTCAAACTTTCTCTCATTCGCTGCCTTCGATCATTCACTGCCTTTGATCATTCACTACTTTCGATCATTCACCTCTCTGAACTTATCTTCTGTTTGTCTGTCGATTACAAACTTGTTGTTCTCATGTCATCTTCACTGTTTCCATCAATGACAAGCATTCGCTGTCTGTTAAATATTTTCCAACATGTTGGAGGTGGAGCTTCTCGCATTGGATCCAAAAATATTCGAGAATATCCAAGATTTATTTACAAAATTCAAGGATTTACTATCGCAACTCAAGGCTTGCGAGGTTGATAAATATAAGGAGGAGAAACAAATGGTTCTCACCACTCTCTCCAAGCTTGGTCTTGAGTTATTTGTATTCGTATCCACATTCCATTCTATTAGATTTGCCTCTGGAGCCACCTGGAAGATGCCTTCTCTTTAGGACTTTATCGAATCCTTGACAAAAGAGAAAACCAAGCTCATCAACATGGGCACAATGAAAGGCCCAAGGGCGCATGAACTCACCATGCAAGATGGCAGCCACAAATATCAGAAATGTAAATATAAAGATAAATGGAAAGCTCATGCACATCCAAAGAAGGAAGGCTACACAAAACCTTTCATTGATGCCTCTGTATCCAAAGGAGAAAAGGAGAGAAATGCACGTATTGTCACAAAGGATTCCATTCAAAATCTGCATGCATGCAAAAAAAAATAGATCTGAAATCTCAAATACTTAAGTTAAACAACCTTGGATATCGCATCCCCGAGGGTGCCAAGAAGAAGAATCCAGAAGATTTGAATTCCAAGAAAGAAAATTCTAGACATGCCTTAACTTCCATCAACTCCTCTCTCGATGCTTGGATCGTTGATTTAGGAGCATCACATCACATGGTTGCCTCAAAGGAATTATATTCTTCTTTGGATGCATGAAAATTTCCTCTTATTCTGATGGGAGACAACTCTTCTGTCGAAGTCATCGGCAAAGGAAGGATTGAACTCTCCAACAGAAGCTTCGAGAATGTGTTCCATGTTCCCAAAATTTCTGTCAATCTTCTCTCTGTGTATTAGATGAAAAATTCTGGCACTAGAAAGAAAGTCATCTTCACACCAAATTTCGTGGAAATCTAAGACATGCAAACCAAATCTAAGGTTGCTACCAGTGAGGTAAATCATCAGTCTAGATTGTATACTTTTTTTGAATTCATTGAACCTAATTCTTCTTTACTGGTAACTCATGCTGATGAAAGTAGTAGGATATGGCACAAAAGGTTTGGACATTTGAATTTAAGATACATGCAACAAATTATCAAGCATAGATTGGTTGATGGTCTACCAGACATCCATTTCTCTAAGGGAGTATGTGAGGGATGTGTTCTTGGAAAACGCCCTCAAGAGAAATTCGACAAGGGAAAGTCTTGGAGAGCCTCCACACCTTTATATTTGATCCACAATGACCTTATGGGTCCTTTTCCGCATCCATCCATCAATAAATCGAGGTTTGTTCTCATTTTTGTTGATTTTTTCTCACGTTTTAATTAGATCTACTTTCTCAGGAAAAAATCTGAGGTCTTTCAACACCTCAAATATTTCAAAGCCCTGGTTGAGACACAGTCCAGAAAGAGGATCAAATTCCTTCGAACTGATAATGGGGGAGAGTATGTGAATCATGAGATCCACAATATTTTCCATGAGGCAGGGATTCAGTTGCAGTACATAGTTCCCTATACTCTATAGAAAAATGGAGTTGTTGAGCGGAAAAATAGATCTCTAAAGGAGATGGCATCTTTCATTTTGCATGCAAAGTCTCTACCACAGAGACTATGGGCCGAAGAACTTAATTGTGCAACATACGTCCAAAAAAATCTCCCCATAGATCTGTCAAGGACAAGACCCCCTATGAGCGTCCTCAAACTGGAAGTGACCCACTTTCGCATTTTCAGTTCACGTGCATGGGCCTAGATTACCTCTGAGAAGAGGAAGGCACTTGATCCATGGAGCATTGAGTGCATTTTTGTTGGATACCCCGATGATGTGAAGGGATATAGGCTTATTGATCTTTCCTCAGACCGGCTCATCATTGAGCGCAGTTTCCAATTCGAGGAAAATGTCTTGCATGCACCTCAACATCTACATGCAGACACCTTCATTCTTCCACCTGTCTGAGATGATGAGCATGCACATGCCAACTCTTCTTCAGAAAATATTTCTTATTCAAAGGACTTAGGTGATTCAGATTCAGATTCAGTACAGTCAGATGCAAATTTAGAGCATCCATATGTAGTTGCATATCTAGAGCATCCATATGCAGTTGTAGAGCTAGAGCAGAGGCCCAAGTGGGCACAAACTACTCTTCAATATTCAGGGGATCTCATTGGTGATCCAGCCAATACTAGGAGGAATCGATATGATTTTGAGGAGCCTCCTATTGCACTCACCGCCATTGAACCATTGCCCTCCAGGCATCTTTTCTTGGTTCAGTCTTCAGATCCATAGTCTTATGGTGAGGCTACTAGAAATACCATTTGGGAATCTGCTATGCAGGAGGAGTACAATTTCCTCCTCAAGAACTAGATTTGGTATCTAGTTCCCCTTCCTTCTAGGAGGAAACTTTTTAGATGCAGATGGGTCTACATGACCAAGAGCGTAGTGGATGGACATATTAGAAGATACAAAGCTAGGCTTTTCGCCAAAGGCTTTCAGCAGGTTCATGTTATTGACTATGATGAGACCTTCGCTCCAATAGCGAAGATTGATTCCATACGATTGGCACTTTCCATTGCAGCAGCCAAAGGATGGGAAGTCCATCAGATGGATGTGAAGAATGCATTTCTTCATAATGATATCTCTGAGGAGATCTATATGGATCAGCCCTAGGGATTTATGCAGGATTCATCTTTGGTATGTCGATTGAAGAAGTCCCTTTATGGCCTCAAGAAGGATCCAAGGGCATGGTATGCCAATATGGACTCCTACCTATTGTCACAGAACTTTGTACGTTGTAAATCAGACCCGAATGTCTGCATGCTCAGGATGACTGATTCACTTCTACTTTTAGTTATGTACGTTGATGATTTTCCGATCACCAGTTGCTCGACTTCAGCGATTGCTGCAGTCAAGAGGATTCTACATGACAGGTTTTTGATGATGGACATGGGTCCACTACACTTATTCCTTGGACTCTAGATCATTCAATATGCATTAGGCATCAAACTGTCTCAAGCCAAGTATGCACAAGATCTCTTTGAGATATTTCACACGACAGACTGCAAGTATTCTTGGACTCCTTTCCTATGAGGAGTCAAGCTTGGGGATGGCAGGGAGACTCCACTGGTTGACAACACATTGTACATATAGCTAGTGGGGAGCTTGTTGTATCTCACACACTCCAGACCAGACTTCTCCTATGCAGTTGGCACAATTTCCAGGTTCATTTAAGAGCCTCATGAGCTACATTGGAAGGATGCAAAGTGTATCCTTCGATACGTACATGGCACCATCACCTTTTGGATTCATTATGCAGAAGAATCTACATTAACTCTCATTGGTTTTACTGATTCTGACTGCGCTGATGATAACATTGATCACAATTTCACATATGGTTACTCACTCAGTCTTGGTTCTGAGCCTATCTGTTGGTGAAGTAAGAAGCAAGATTCCATTTCTCTATATTCAGCTAAGGCAGAGTACAGAGGGGTAGTTAACATAACCATCCAGTCTATGTGGCTACAACATTTTCTCACTGAGTTGGGCATTTAATTTTATCGGCCGATCGTCATCTGGTGTGACAACTAGAGCACTCTGAAGTTTTGCAGAGATCCAGTTTAGAGGAAGCGGATGAAGCACATCAAGATCCACATGCACTACATATGGGACTTAGTACACAAGGGGATCATATACTTACAGTTCTGTCCTTTAGTAGATCAGATGACAGACATATTCACCAAGACCTTCGCTGAGCATAATTTCCATTCTCTGCAAGATCATCTTGGAGTGAAGGACACAGTTGCCTAGAAACTGTAGTTCTTCTTTTTACATACATTATACCTTGAGGGGGGGGGGTTCCATGAGGTTTTTCCTCTTTCCTCACTTTATTTTTAGTGTATCATTTGTATTTGGGTACCTAACATGACCTGTTTCTGGGATCCATTCTTTATTTTCACCATAGTGATGTTCAGGGGGGATGTTGGAGTTACTTCACACACACATAGGATTTATTTTTCCTAAGGTTTTTCCTTTTTTATTAGTCATAATTATTCATTATCTAGTCTCCTATATTTTAGGGGAGAATATTCCACCTGGAGAATATTCTCTTTCAGTTGACACTTCAGTTTGACTAGTTGAGTTGAGTTTAGATGTTGCATTGGTTTTGTCACCATGAAACATTGGGATCATCACCATGCTAATTAGAAATTTCCTTGGTATCATCACTAGAGTGGCGCATTACCCTTGATTCCCCGAGTTAACTACTCACTACTCTCTGTTCAGTCAATTAATTGCAGACTAGTTGACTAGTTAACTCAACTAGGTGGCAGTTCACTCTCGTAACTGCCTAAGAGACTAGTCTAGGTGGAAGTTCACTCCTGTAACTGCTGGTGTGTGTCCAAATCACTCTAGACTACCACTATGGTGCATTGGTTCTCCTCCAGTGCGCAGTCATTGAGTTATACAAAGTATATCATGTGTAAATTATTCATTATTCATAATGGTTAATGAGAATTCTTTCATTCTTTCTCTCCATCTTCTTCTTTCTCCAATTCTCTTTGCAAATGTGCGTACTATTGTTTAGCTAGATCTATTCTGTGGAGGTTCAACACATTTACATTATACACTTAGGATTTTGAAAATTTGACTTGTAATATCCATATATGTCTTATATGAATTCCACAGGTCTCACTAATATGCCAAGAAAAATTTATGATAACTTTCTCATAACTTGTTGATTGTGACACCCTCTAGAAGAGAGAACTTATATAATATAGCATGTGCCCAATTTTACAAATTGGATTAAAAACTTTGGTCCTATAACACAATAGTATGTTATATTTCCAAATACACTAATGGATATTTATATCTCACTAGATTCAAATATGATTGTTTTACTGAGAACACCTTTTTGAGACTAGTTTCATGGATAGTCCAAATTCCTAACTTCGACAGCTTGTAACTCTAAAAGTATAGTGAACCAAAATATGGATTTTTTTTGCAAAGTGCTTGGATATGTCATTTATGCAACTTGAAAAGTTTTAGACCTTGAAAATTTTGGCAAACAAATTAGATCGAAAATGGTAACATGACTCATTTTAAGGAGCCAAACCAAGGATTTTTTTCTTTGACACCAATTGCTATGGATCAAATACCTAAAATATCATAAAAATAAAAAGCATAAGTAGATTTGTGCCTTGATAATGATATATGCTAAACACATAATAAGTGTATTTGAGAGGGAAACCTCCTTTTACAATATATCAAATGCACACAATAAGATCATTTCTACAAGTAGGTTTCCCTGATATATATAGGAGACAGAGGTGTAAAATAAAGCGGTACAATTACAATTAAAGGGCCTAGTTGACCAATAATGATAAAAATAATATAACAATAAAAATGTAATATCTCAAGACCTAGGGATTAAAATTTATGAATTTCTACTTTCTCAATCACTTTGAAACTAAAGTTTTACTATTTTGTAGAGAGAAGAAATATTTTTTGTTAGTTGTTTGAGTGCAATAATTTCTTAAAGAACTATTAGTGGATGAAAATTCCTTTCATTACTCTTGCTCCTTTATATAAAAAAAAAATCACAACTAATTGAAGACTTTGGAGAGATATACAAGTTATCCCCTATATTCTTTCTAAAATCTAATTCTACTTGAGATAAAGTGTTATGAATAATTGTTTATTTGAGGAGGGTAGACTAGGCTTTTATTACCTATGGACTAGAATACAAATCCACTGGAGAGGTCTATTTAGTCACCACATTGCTATATTTTCCTATACATAGAATGAAATGAATACTATGTATAGGAAAATATATATAGCATGAAAGAGACACTTTGAATAACAACCAATAATGAATATTGTTGACAAAGGCAGGGAAACTACCAATGGGGACAAATGGAATCCAAGGTACTACATGAATCCAAATGTGTGAATAATGTTCTTACTATCGAACAAAAGGAAACCACTCAGTGAATGACCAATGATGGATTGTCATTTTCTGAGAACAAGGTCACATATCAATGATGTAAATAAGGCCAGGGTGCGAGTCTAGGTCAAACTCTCAGAGAAATTTGTCATAGTCGATAAGACCTTAAGCCATTGATAGGAAGTCAACAAAGACCTTCCATACTAAAATGAGTATAGGAAAAATAAAATTTTGATTATGAGCTGTACTTGACATATGGTAAGGTTGAATTGGAAAGCCACGAATTCTACGGAATGGATGACATAGGCTAAAAATTCCTCTGAACAAGAACACAACACAATATATGACTTAGGTAGAATGGATTGAAAAAGAACATTAGAGGACTTGAGGGGGAATTGGGATGAGCATAGAGGACTACATATCCTCCTGCTACACCCTTGGGATCCAACGAGTCAGGAGTAAAGTCTCGTTTCATAACATAGAGGACTTGAGTTTGAATGTAATTCTTCATACCATCACCAAGATCATGGGATCCACCTCACTGCACCAGGAATCAAGGTCGCATATGTTTTATATGGTAGAGTGCTTGTGCCTAGTGATAAAAGATTGGAGAACATATTTACTATAGAGCATGAAGACTCGACTTATTGAATGAAAAATGAGAAGATGAAAAAATTTGGATATATCAGTATCTTTTTCTCTTTTTTCTTCAAAAGAGTTCTCGCTATGAGCCCATGAGTATTTATGCCACCTCATAGACTTAAGGAACCATGTTTACTAGAATGGTCCAGGTTGATTCAATTCTTAGGAGGTGGGCGATTACTCTATGCACATGACAATGGATTTTTCCACTAGTGGGAGCATAAGATCATTGCTATTGATGACTATCCCTATGAAGGAATAAGTTTGTCCCATGACCTAGATATACCCATGCCTCTTAGTGGCGTGTTGGGTGAGATTGGAAAGAATTTTTTTTTAATTTTCAAATTATTTAATTTTTTATTTATTTTAATTATTTCAAGAAGTAAAACAAAAATGTTTTTGGGCTGAATTAAAGCTAACAAAACTTTATGAATGTGTAGATATCGGACCGATATGACTAGAGGGGTACCCACATCACTGATGTAGGGGTCATGGTGAGGCCTAGCTAGGTGTGGATGCTTCTCATATGGAGCACACTATACAAAGTGTCCATAGAAATTTGGACTGTCTTACACATCAGATTCCCATGATTCAGATTGAGGACTTGCCAAAGTAGATGCAACGAAATGTAGTCAGTGTGCCATGGGCTTGGGTACAGTTATTTCATTGTCTATCCAATGTCATTGTATGCTACATAGACACACATGTGGGGGCAAGGCCCTCGACATAAATAATATGTTACTCTTTTTGTACCAGCCTATAGATAAACATTCAGGGCTAGAGGCCCAATTTTGTAACATAAAATCCATATTTTTTATGAACACAAAAATAATATATACATCTCTTTCTCCTTATTACTTATGCGTAAAATGTGCTTATGTACATTTACATGTATGTGTTTCATTCTTTATATGTGTGAAAAATTCCATTCTAATACATAGTTAGCATATGCATCAGACACAAAATTTTCACTTCTTGAAATATGACTATAAGTAATTTTATTAAAATGTCATTCTAGAAGACGTACCCATAGGAATCGTCGAAGCAATATAGGTTCATACACATGGTATTTACTGTTTATATGCTACACCACCAACTAGGAATCCATGTGAACTTCTAAACATGAGATACCATGTGCAATAACATATCTTAGGTGTTCAATCACGATGTTATACATGGCCACACTATTCGTTGTTGTCCCCATACAAGTGCCTCTAGATACAACCACTTGGATTAAAGGCAGATAAATCACCCACGTGATGGTAGTAAGGTTCTGAGTGTGACAGATTGCATCATCTATGAACCCAAAATGGACTGAATACTCCAAATACATATTCCAATCAATCGTAAATACTATAAGAAACTAAGAGAAAAACTAAAAATACTATCTATGAAAAAAAATACAAAGGGAAGACGCCTAAGAAACAATTCTCAGGAATAATACCTCTTAATATAGAGCCCATTGATGGGCTCCAACATCACATTACATTTGTAATTGAATAATTCATAATCTCGCTTCCAAAGTGAATTCTTCACAATGTAAGGAACGCACCACATTGGATTGAAATTGCCTCTCCCCAACTCATCCTTGTCCTGATCGTAAACCAAAATAAGGTCACCCTTAGAAAATACCCTTTGGTGGACATAATTGTCATAATGAGACTTGTCACACATCTTATGAGTCTCATTTTTCGTAGCAACATCGTGAATTTGCTCATATAATTTCTCTAAATGAACAAGACGTGCTTCTAGATCTGTCGTGTCAAGAAGAAGCTTAATTGTGATTTTTAACAAAGGAATTTCACATTGAATAGGCATGACTTCTTCCACCCCATGAATGAGTTGAAAAGGAGAGAATCCTTTAGTAGTCTTAATCGGAGTTAGGTACGCTCATAATGTTGGATAAATCATCAAATGCCAATTAGATTTACTCTTATTGACAATGCATTGAAGTATGGTCTTGAGAGACTTGTTTAAAACCTCTACCTGATCATTTTCTTGCGGATAATAAGGAGATAAATGCTCCTGTATAAATCCCAATTTAGATGCTAACTCTAACATCATTTGATTCTGAAAGTGATTTCCATGGTCAATGACAATCTCTCTCAGAACTATGAACTTGGTGATGAACTAATTGAATAGAAACAAGGATGTTGTATCACCATTGTTCACAAAATTAGGCATGACCTCTGCCCACTTTGTAAAATATTTTACACACATAATGATATAATTATGCCCCCTAGTTGAAGGTGGGTGGAATGTGGTGAAATAAATTCCCCACTTTGTAAACAGATCAATGGTGATGACAGGAAATAACAAATAAATATTCATGTGCATTTTTCGAGAAAAAATCTATCAATGATGACACCTTTTGACACATCAACACAATATTTAAATATTGTTGGCCAAAAGTACCTAATGCATAGGAGTTTTTGGACTGTATCCAACCCATATAGATGACTGCCACATGCTCCACTATGGAAATTGATGGTCCTAGGAATAACATCAATAATATTGATGTATCCTTGGCTTCTTACTTTACTTTGTCATCACGGGCTTCGTAAAAACTTAAGAGGTGTTGTGAAATATTATATGCAGTGTGCATTGACGATAGTATAGGTCTAATACTAATCAAAGGTTGGAATGCATGAAGTGGTGTAGGAAATTGGAATATCAAATAAAACTGTAAACTACTACTTTGAAGGAAAACACACCAACTTGAAAGTACAATTAATCTAAATTGCATAAAATGAACTTAGTCTAATTGTCATAAAGAATACTGAATCATAAAGAGAAAATTGAAAGAAAAATATGAATTCATTCTAGTTTATGACATAAAACCGTAATTAAAGAAAAGCTAAACTAATGCATGAATAAAACAAGCTAATTTGTCTAACTCCTTGATCAATAGAAGCCATATGTATTTTTTTATTGTTTATTTATTTTTTCATGAAAAGAGGATTAAGATCAAATGAAATCTAGAACTAAAACAGTCATAGAAGAAGTTTCTACCGGAACTGTGTAGTTTCTATAGGAAATTCCTACAAGAAGCCAAAATGAGGACTAGAAAGGTAGTATAATTCTTCTGAAGCATAAAAAAATATAGACTATAGTAAAATGAATTGGATATGAGGTTCTTGGCCTTGGGATGAATCTAAGAGTGCTCCAAGACACTGTTGAACATTTCTACTAGATGTCTGCGGTAACTAACCAATTAATGATAACCTTGAAAAAAACCATAATTAACCATGCAAAACAATATTAACCTTCAAAATATAATGAAATGCTAAAGATTCACTAATCAACATGAATATAAACTAAGGAAATGAAATAGGGTCATTGATCCCTCTTGACTGGACCTTCCCAAGCAATAAAAGGATCCTTGTGAAAAACTCTAATAAAATAAAGGAAAAACCATATTTATTTCATTAACAACAATAATAAATCAAGAGAAAAAGGCTCTAAATCTTCAACAAAAGTATTCAGAACAAAGTCTCAATACAATACTCTCCAAAATTTTGTCTCTCCCCCCTTTCTCTCCTAGGCTAGAGGTCTATATATAGGCTTGAGTTTTACCTCCCTTGCTTAGATCGAGGAGAGAAGTGGGTAAATGAGGATTCTTAGCCAATTACATCTATATCTCAAACTATTGCAGATTAGAAGTGGGTATTAATGCACAAGGAGCACTCTAGAGGTAGGTGGGAACAATTTCCCTTGATTCTTAGTCGACAACACTTTGAGGGATATGAAATCCCCTATTTTTAGGATGTTTGTTCCCTTGACTCATGAAGTTCAACCTAGGTGTTTTTTGGCATAGACTATTTTGGGGAATAACACACCAATCAAGGAAGCAGTTGCTAAAGGGACCAAAAAAGGAACGTGTGCCAGAGAACAAGGAAACGAAGCGTGAGGAAGCATAAAGTCAAAGGAAAAGAAGAAGGATGTGAATGATGTGCATGCACAAGAATTTAGAATGTGGAAAAACTTAATCCACTTAGGGTTAGGGTTTTGGTCATTGATGTAACGATTTTTAACCCAATTTTGTAGTATAAATATGTATTGTAAGATCTGAGGAGATCATCTATTAATCTATGATATAGAATCTATATTATGTCATGAAATTTATTCTTGAATGAGTTTTTGAGTGGTTAGTTTTTGGTTGAGAGTTGTGGAGCTAGTATTGAGTCAGTTTTGGAGACAGAGTTATGGATTGTAATTGAGGGCTAGGTCATAATCTGTGGATCTTAGTGCGACATTGACTGGCCAGCCTCCCTCATACATGTGCATTTCACATGCACTTATGATGTAATGTGCACAATGCAATGAATTGATGAATATGAATAAAAGAAAAAATGAATTCCAGATCTTTTTGGGCATATCCCAGGGGGGTGAACCACGGTAAAACTATGTGTCTCTGTGTGGAATGTTGTCTTATTTCTTTATGTTACTTTGTTTATGGTTAATAATGAATCTGGTAGCAGTAAAATGCAGCGCACACTAGGTTAAATCATGATATTTACTACAAAATGAATGTTAATGGATGAATATGGTTATAGAATGGTAGATATAATGAAGGTTGAAGTATAAAAAAATGCCTAAAATCCCCTTGAGAAACATACCTTCCACAATTGCAGACATTTGGGTCCTACAATCATCCATAATCCATCTCAGGTGAGACTTCATTGTGCACTCTATGCGTAGTGTTTCATTCTGGTCTCTAGAAGGGCTGATGGTTTGCAAAATTTTGTTGGAAACCTAAAGGTAGAACCCGGGTCAACCCAAAAATCCAACAAATGGTTCCATTGTCGGCTAGAACTCAAAATATTAGATTGGAAGGGATTTGATGAGACGGGTAGTGAAGAGAATGTAGTGGTAGAAGGGGATTTTTTGTCCATGGAATCCAACTAAGAAGGAGATTGAAATATGGTTGGAAACAAAAAAACTTGAGTTTGCACAGAAAGACAATAGAAGCTCCAAGTATACTCCACACCAATATTTTCATAGGTATGTGTTTAGTGATTTTCATGAGGCATCTTTCTGTTATTTTCCAGAGTTTCTACATGAGTGGATATTGAGATTGAAGGAAAATAATCCAACTAATCGAATAAGACCAGTAGAGTGGACTACTGAGAATGTTGCACGTTTAGAAAGGGTCAATAATAAATTCAAGCATGCAATGGATTTCTGGCTAGACAATATTATTGCAGAATTTATTACTGAGTTTGTAGTAGATATTCCAAAGTCATACACTACTGCAGAGTAAGAGTTTTTGAAGGGACCAAGAGGAAGGTATATTAGATCACTTTACACGCCAATCAATATTTTATTGCATGATAAAGGAGTTATGATAATGGATTCAGACAACTAAATCACTTTACGTGCATGGGGGAACTCGGGGAAGCACTAAGGAAGATCTGAGATATGGAGAGGGATCTGGAGAGAGGCCAAAAGAAGGAAGCAATGGACCCCATTATGATGGACGAGGAACATATTATGGAAATAATGGATAGAGGGGGAGCGAAGTGTAACGCAAGACCCTACCAATATAATATCAATAGTAAAAATAGGGAAGTAACCAAGCGAGAGGGCTTGAAAAATGATGAAGCGGAGGTAGAGGATCTCCATGCGATGAGGCAGATTGAGAAAATATTGTGTGCCATATATGAGAGGAAAACTAGAGGTCAAGGGTCCGATGTAGAAGAAGGATCTCCATTCCAGATATGAATTAGTGTGGAACCCACAACCCCATGTGCGACTAAGACATATGAAGATTAAGAACCATTTATACAACCAACAATTAGTGACATAAGGATTTTAGTAGGACGAGGATCCAGTGGAAGTTCAAGTGGAGGTACAAATTCAGCTAGCAGTAGTCAATTATCTACACTGCACGGAGGTGGTAGTACAATAAAATTGACAATGGAAGGAACCAATCCAACTATTCGGTTACTAGAGTCTCATGGAGAAGGGTCAAAGGACCCAAAGAAGCATTTATTTATTTGTGAGAATATTTTAGAAGCCAAGCAAATAAAAAATGGATATAAAAAAGTGGCACAACTTGCAATCACATTCAGAGTTTTCACACTAGATTGGTATGTGGGCCTCGTAGTAAACAAACCACAAGGAGAACTTACAACCATCATAGATATGAAGAAGGAATTAATCAATGAATTCCAATGACCTATTTCAGAAGATTAGTTTATGAATGAGATGATAGAAAACAAACAAAATCCAGGTGAGTTAGATTGAGAGGTTAGTCAAAATTTTAAGAGACTAAAAGGTATGTTGAAGTATCCTATAACAGATATGCAACATAGACACTTATTTTTTAATTCATTATTGTCACATATAAAATATCCATTGAGGAAACATAAGTTCCAGACTCAGGATGAGGCTTTGCAAGTAACCTTGCAATTGGAGGAAAAACAGTATAAACATACAAATCCAAATGTATAAGAGCTTAGAGAAGATCTGAAGAATATGAAATTTCAGTTGAATCAAAACAAAGGTAAGGAGAAGAGGGAAGTTGTATGGTGTACCTTGTGAAGAATATAAGGACATAATAAGAATGAATGCCCAACATTTTCGTAGTACTTGGGAGCATGATTTTCAAATCCTTACCTACAGGAGGACCATGGTGTGAGATATGTAGAACACATGGACATGATCCCTATCATTGTCCCATGATGAAAAAGTGTCAAACAATTCCCAAGAATACATTTTGTAATTTCTACAAGTCTGTAGGACATGAAGACAAGGATTGCAGAGCCTTGGAAATAATGAAGAAAAGGATTTCAGATGCATATAAGATGCAGGATGAACCAATGTCGGTTCCACCTGTGCAACAATATAATAATGCACAAAAGTTAACAGTTCCACCATAGTATAATAACGTGAAATAATTTGCAACACCACCATCATATAATAATGCACAACCAGAGTATAATTAGGTACCACAATATAGTACATCGCATGTATATAATCAAGGTAATAGAGGAGGATGAATATTTAGAGGAGGTAGAGAACTAGTAACCTGTCAAAATTATCAGAAACTTGGACATTATTCAAGGGATTTTCCACAACCACTAGCGACATGCATGTACTTCCGCGCAACAGATCATGACACAGAAGAATGTCCTACACTTTTAACAAAGATACAATAAAAAAGGAACCAAAACAATGAGAATTTTCAATGGATTGCTGTGGAAATCAGAGAAGAGGATGGGAAGAATATCAATATAGTTACTAGAGGTGGAATAAAGATAGGAGCAGATGCAATAAAGAAGAATCAGGACCAATACTAGTGGGTTATAAAGAATACAACACCTCAACAATAGTTTGATGCACACAAAGAAAAGGAGACATTCAAGGAGGCCAGGAAAGAAATTTTGAAGGTGAATATTACTTCTACTTTCGATAGAAAGCTAGGAGATGATGTACCAGTATATGATATGCCTCATATATTTGATCAGACTAGAAGATATCAGTATTCAAAACAAGTAGGTAATCTAAGAAATGTTTTTGGGTCTTTCTTGAAGTTGTTGAATGACAAAACCTATTTACAAGTATTACATGGTCTATTGGAAAAGTGAAATTATGGAGAAGAGATGAAATTAGAACAAAATAAAGTCAATCAAGTCCGTAAGAAGACAAGGACAAATAGGGAGTTCAGGTTAAATGAAAATATTGGATATTTCAACATGGTTGACATCATATTGGACTTGGGGTCTGAAGTAAATGTTCTGCCTAAGAAGAAATGGGAAGCCATGGGAGAACCTACATTGGGATATTCACCTATTCAATTGAAATTGGAAAATTAAAATAGGGTGATACCAATTGTTAGATTGAAGGGAATACCATTGGATCTAGATGGTGCATGCACTATGGAATACTTTGAGGTGATTGATATAGTGGATAATACTACACCTTATCCAACATTGTTAGGACTGGATTGGGATTTTGACAATTAGGTTATTATTAACTTGAATACTATAAAAATGATTTTTGAATATGGATAATATAGAGTCATTGCACCATTAGATCCTTCAGAAGGAGGAAGATATGTTGAGCCTGCGAAAAATAATTTTATTATAGAAGACATAAAAAATTTGTATAGAACTAGTACGTGCGAGGAAGATTATGTTAACCCAACAATAGATGTAATGCTTAGCAGGAGATGCATTAGTTCTTGCACTTCAGACTATGAGACATGACTAGCGAATTGGAAACAATGATTGCATGAGTTATCCACTAGAATATGTGCAAGAATGACATGCACACTGAGATGGGTTGGCATAGAGGTAAGAGAACCTCCAAATTTTATGGTCAAAATAATTTAGAAGATTTTTTAACAAAGTTTGAGTCAGAAGTTTTTGCAGAGGTTACCAGTTTTAAACATTTCTTTGAAAGCTACACCTGCACATTGGTGGGGTACTCATAAAGAGAATATTCAGAATTGGTATCAATGCAAAAGATTACTGTGCATTGTATTTGGCACAGAATAGGAGAAGAAATATATGCAGAAATATGATGGAATAGGACAACCCAGAGAACATATAGATAGATATATAACCCAATGGATATTAGTACCACCAAGGGAGTGGCCACATCACTTCATTCATACATTGGAAGGCATTCCAAGGAATTGGTATACAGAACTGGAACTGCATAGAGAAACTACAAATTGGGAGGATTTGCAACAAAATTTTGTGATCACATTCACATTTGAACATGAGAGTCTATAGATAGTTATGGAACTAAATTTGGTAAAAGAGAGTATATTTGAAGAACTTGGAGTTGATGTTGTAACAACTTATTAGAACCAGAATCGACAGACAGTTAGACAATTTCTACATTGTTGTCATGTCGCAGAAGATGACCCAGGAGAAGAAAACTTGTGTGATATTCAAATCACAAAAGTTGAAGGGGAAAGAGAAGTAGAAGGTCCATAGTTACATTCAAAATATTTTTCTGCACCACTAAAGCTAAAGAAGGTAAACATTGGAACATAAGAGAATCGAAATATTGCAAGTATTGGTGACTATTGGGACAACCGGACAGTGGAAAGAATAAAATAATTATTGCTCGAGTATAATGACCTATTTCTAGAGACATTTTAAGAGATGAAAGGGGTAGCAGGAGAAGTTGGATAAATGAATATCCCTTTGAATCTAGATTCCATAAAAATAAGACAGAGACATTACAAGCAGATTCTAATCTATAAGAAGAAAGTGAAGGCAAAGATTGATAAAATGTTAGAGGCTGGTGTAATAGAACCTGTTATCACTCCAAGAAACCCTTTGTGGTTGTAGACCAAAGGTGCTTGGTAACTTCAAGTAAAAAAAAAAATTGTATTTTATAAGTGGATCAATGAGATAACAAATCATAACTGGAGTACTCAGACCATAAATGGGAAATCAAATGAACAGAGCTCTCATAAAACAATAATCAGATGGTAAATCTTAAGTGAGTGAGAAGACAGAGCTAACAAGCTAAATACAATATGTAGGGCTTATTAAACTGTATAAAGAAATTTTAAATAAATTATGAGCTGACTGGTGAGATGACAACCACTGCAGCTAAAACAATTTACATAAAACAAAGAGAGACGGATGAGGAATCTGATATTGTAAAAGAGAGAAATCTATCTTTGTATTATCCTTCAAGTCTGCTTACAATCATAGTATAACAAGTATCTGAAATTGAACTCCCCTCATTCATCTTCCTTCTATAGCTTTATAGCTTAACAATTCAATTATCAGATCCTAAAACTATGGATCTGAATTTTCAGAAATCGTAAACAAAAAATAGGAATAGATCCTCAAATAAAGTAAATCTTTATCTGTTGGCCCTTAAAATGTGGTTGAAATCTGATGATGTGTAGCTCAGCCTCCCAAGGCTCTATGAAATTCGAATTATGTGAGGTGGCTCCAAAAACCCTGAAATCCTGCCTCTTTTAAAGATGGTAAATGACATTTGTACACCTTTTCTTCTCTTCATTTTCCAAAAGTGGTTGATTAAATATACTTGATAATTCATTAAATAAGCCTTAGAATAGGTTTCAATTCATTCTCATGCAAAAAATTACGATCTGGGTGAAAATCGTAACATTTTGGCCGTGATAGGCTTTCCACAGTGCATAGCCCGTGAAAAACGCTCCTTAGCTGTGGAAAGTCGCCACTTTCCACAGCTAACGGGTCATAAAATATCGATTTGCGTTGTTGAAAGAAGGCATATTTTCAAAATCAAATTTCTCAGTCATAGAAAATCCATTTTTCATGTATGAATAGTCAATCAACATTTAGAGAATCTAAGATTTCCAATGGTGTTTTCAGATCTTCATTTGGATCTCGGGAAGGGATTGAAAAGTGCCCTGCAAGTTTAAGTATCATTCTTTCCATTTGCAATTCAAAACCCTAAACGGTCCTTTGTGAACAATGTCTGATATGAAACCAAAGATTTGATTTGATGTTGCCAGCCCAGGAGTACAGTCTCTGTACCTGAGCCACTAAATTCGAACTTGCCATCCCTGATGCTATGATTTTAGAGCGTGAGTTTCTGAGCCGGATCCGAGATGTAATCCGACTGGGACGTGAAACTCGAGTTGAAATGATTACCCACTTCCACCAGCGCATCTTTCTGATCGCAAGTTGATTTGATTTTGAAACGTGGATAAGTGCACGTGATTCCCGCTTTCTCCAACCAACGGCCCGTGGAAAATTCCCCTCAAATGTAGAAACTTTCCACTTTCACCAGCGCATGATCCCGCACGAACTGCTCCTTAGCTGTTGAAAGATTTCACTTTCCTCAGTGCGCCACCATGTGAGAACTTATCCTTAGCTATTGGAAGTCTTCGCTTTCACCAGTGCATGACCCTGTGGAAAACCCCCGTTAGCTGCGGAAAGTCTTCACTTTCCTCAGCACATGACCTTTTAAGACCACTCCATAGTTGCGGAAAGCATGCACTTTCAACAGCACATGACCTTGTAAAGACTGCTCCATAGCTGCGGAAAGCATGCACTTTCAACAACGCATGACCCGCGAAACTGATTGTTGGACATTTTGAAATTCACCACTTTCAACAGCGCACAGACTTATGAGAAGCGCTCCTTAGCTGTTGAAAGTCGCCACTTTCCACAGCTAGCACTCAACTTTTGGACACACGTTAGCTGTTGAAAGTGAATTATGCAAATTTTGAAAAGAAGACTTTATGGATCATATTATTTTTTAAGACAAAAACCAAAACCTAAGTTTTGCAGCTAAAAAGACTCAAAAATGAATTGAGGCAACTCTCGATAGCCATGCTATCCACCACAAAACTTGACTAAAAGGATGGTTTTATTTTGGGAGATAACAGAACCTGTGGAAGAATCTGAGTGGATTAGCCATATGGTAGTGCATGAGAAAAATAAAGGGGGAAAAAGGATCTGTGTAGAATTGAGAAAGTGGAATGATGCTTGTCTGCATGATCCCTTCCCTACTCCATTTATAGATGAAGTATTGAAAAATGTAGGAGGACAGGAAGCATATTCATTTACTAATGGATTTTCAGGGTATCACCAAATCAGAATAGCACCAAAAGATCGTCATAAGATTATATTTTCAACATAATGGGGGTCATATCAGTACACAGTGATGCCATTTGGGTTGAAGAATTCCCTTGCTATTTTCTCAAGGGTTGTGGTAGCTGCATTCAAAGATTTTAATCATAAGTTTTTGGAAGTTTATTTGGATGATTGGACATTATTTAGTTTATTGAAAGATCATGTTGAAGTGTTAAGATTGATGTTATATAGGTGTAGACAATTCCAAATCTATTTGAACATTAAGAAATGCATATTAAACGCACCATTTGGAATTTTTCTAGATCATGTGGTGTGTAAAAAAGGTCTGTTGGTTGATCTTGCAAAGATTGTTGTCATTGTTAATTTACCACCACCTAATTCAGTGCATCAATTAAAATCTAAACTTGGTCATACAAGCTACTGTAGGAAGTTAATAAGAATCTATGCACAAATTACCGCACTTACTGCGCCCATGGATAAGTTGTTAAAGAAGGATATTAAGGTTCAATGGAATTATGAGCGCCAACAGAGTTTGGACATCTTGAAGGAGAAAATGGTGAAAATGCCAATTCTAGTGTTTCTAGATTGGTAAAAAGAGTTTCATGTTCATGTGGATTCCTCCTCAATATCACTTGGAGTAGTACTAACACAGCCAGGAGAAGGTGATATAGATCACCCAATAGCATTTGTAAGCAGGAAACTATCAGATTCATAAAACAATTACAATACAACATAAACAGAAGGTTTGGCTATGGTGTATGCATTATAGAAGTTCAAACATTATTTGTTAGGCCAACATTTTAAGATGTTTACAGATCACTCTGCTCTTAGATACCTTCTCAATAATATAGTGTTGGGGGGAAGAATATGTAGATGGTTGTTGCTATTCCAGGAGTTTGATTTTGAAGTATTTGTGAAACCTGAAAGATTGAATGTAGGGCCAGATCAGTTGTCCAGGATAACTAATGGAGAGGAACCAAGCATCTTGGAGGACAATTTACCTGATGCACAACTCTTTTAAGTATAGATTATTGTTGAATATTTTGTTGTCATTATTGAATTTTTGAGTATAGGATTTGGCCCAAAGGAATACAATACTATACAGAAGAAGAGTTTGGTGGTTAGAGCTACAGATTACCAACTTATTGCAGGGCACTTGTATAAAATAGGAGTAGATACTATTTTAAGGAGATGTGTAATGGAGCATGAATGTTCCATCATTTTAACAAAATCACATGAAGGAATATATGGAGGACACTATGCAGGGAAGGTTACTACACAAAAGATGTTATGCATAGGATTATGGTGGCCAATGGTTTTAAAATATGCAAAGGAATATTGTCAGAATTGTGATGTCTATCAGATGGTAGGTAAGCCATCCAGGAGGGATGAGATGCCACTGAGACCTCATGTAACTCTTAAAGTGTTTGATAAGTGGGTAGTATATTTTGTAGGACCAATCAAACCACCATCTACAAGATTAGGAGCAAGATACATCATTACATCGACATAATATTTAACTAGATGGGTTGAAGCAACATCAGTGAAAGATTGCAGCACAGAGACTGCAATGCACTTCTTGTTTGAACAAGTAATTACAAGGTTTGGATGCCCTAGAGTTTTGATGAGTGATCAGGGGACTAATTTGATCAATAGTACCATCTAGGAAATGTCTGAAGAATTTGAGATACATCATCAGAAGAGCACTCCTTACCATCCTCAAGATAATGGAATAGTGGAAGCATTTAATAATATTTTGGAGAATCCCTTAACAAAGATTTTCAATATAAACAAGGATGATTGGGATTTGAAGATACCAATAGTATTATGGGCTTATAGAACTACATGCAAGAATATTACAGGGTAGATACCTTTCAAATTGGTTTATGGATAGGATTCAGTAGTCCCTTTGGAATATTTGATACCTAGTCTACGCATTGTATCCATTACAAACAGGAGTGAAAGAGGTGCATCTCAAGAAATATTGTCTTAGCTCATGGAATTAGAAGAAGACAGGATTATTATTGGTTTCCATCAATAAGTACAAAAAGAAAAGGATACAAATTGGCATGATAGACACATTAAAAACACAAAATTTAAGGATGGAGATTTGGTTCTCCTCTATGAAAGTAAATATCAACACCCAAGGAAATTCAGGATGCATTGTCTAGGGCCATATGAGATAAAATATGTCACATATGGAGGTGTTGTGCAACTGCATGATTTAAGAGGAAAGGATATTCAAGGATTGGTGAATGGAAGTTGACTAAAAATGTATAGAGATAGTTGACCCAATAAACCTCAATAGTCGCATCACATAAATGTAGAGTTGTACATAGTTTATATAGAAGGATTTAAAAGAAGAAAAAGGAAGAAAACAAATGGAAAAAGAAAAATAAAAAAAGATGTTGTAGATGGATAAGTGTTTTTTCATGTAGCGTTAATGATATAACACACACCATAAAATAAGTCAAGTGACATAACAAGAATATACTGTGCACTGAAAAAAGATGACTAGGAAGAAAACACGGCGCGACGGGACATAAAGCGTCCAAAAAAGGGAAAAGACAATGGTCAGAGAAGTGGGATATGAAAAAGAATTTATGATAGGAACTATAAAAGTATAAAAATTGCAAGGGAAGAATCATTTTGTCATTGAGAAAACAAGAGCTAAGGAAGAAAATCAAGCATGAGTAGGAGATTTCAAGGTATTCAGTGAGGATTCAGAGCCACTTTGGAAGATTTAGAAGAATGTTTTTGCCGAAGGTTGGAGCTCCTATTTGCACTGCAATAAAAACACACAATGCCACGAGATATCCATAGGAGAAAGAAACCACCAAATCAATAAACCCTATTCAATTGAAAGGAGTGGCATACGTAGATCCCATTCCTTAACCAATGATTGAAATAGTTATCCCAATGATTATGGAGGAACAAGAACAAAAGGTTCTAGCGACATAAGGGGTGGAGGTCGAGACACAGGAAGAAACACAAAAACCTATTGCAGAGAAAAACCCTACACAACAACTCAACTTAGGAGCACCAAAAACTACGACCAAGGAAGATGATGAGAGAATATAATCAAATGAGCCCAGAGGATAGGCCGAAGAAGTGCAACAACTTGTCATAGCATCAACAGAATGTACAAAAGAATAGGTTTAGGTGGAGGATGTTACAGGTTAACAAGATTCAGACGCAAAAGCATAAGAGGATGCACACCAAGAAGCAGGGCCATTGAAAACGACATGAACGAAAAGGGGAAAAAAATAGTACATAGATCATCGTGCAACTAGAAATAAGCAACACTGGTATTACCGTGCATACCCGAAGGAGTCACGATCCTTTCTAATATTTTAGGATTTGTTGAAAAACTGAAGTATTCAGACCATGATGTAACAGACATGGAAAAGTTCCCTGATTTTGCACTTCAAGTCTATATGGAGAGAAAAGGAGCAAGTTCATCAAGATTTTTAGTTTTAGACCCAAAGCAATGGATAACAGGGTTGTATAACACATGGATAATGAACTTGTTATAAATACCTTATTTTGGGCGGGGTAAAGATGTAAAAAACCACATCAAACAATTATTGGAATTGGTGCATGGGGGTATTGTATGGATGGATAGGATGGTATCAATAGTTGTATATCTAATTGCATAAATTATAGGTCTGCCAAGATATGGAGAAAAACATCACAATATTTGGATGCTAAGACAAAGGAGAACTATCTAATAGAGGAGATGAAGAAGACATATGGCACTAAGAGAGGGTCCCAGGGAACAATAATAAACATAATCAATGAGCCTGCGATGAGGTTGGAAATGAACGTGATGGCTTGCAAATTGTTAAGGAAATGTCACAAGGAAGAAGAAGTTGCAGGAGTTATAGCAGTAATTGTGCAGTGCGCGAAGGGGACTTTACTTAGTTGGATCCCATACTTACTGAATTTATTTTTGGATGAGTGCAAAGATGCATAGGATCTTGGAATTGAGTTCCATTATGCATGGTTGATAGTATTGATAGATTTGGCGGGTTGGGGAGAACAAAAATATAACTAATTTTTCCCAAGGCCAGGAAAGTGCGACACAACAACGTATACAACATTATGGCACACCTCATACGCAAAAGAAATGAAGAAAAATTCCAGTATATTTTCCATGTATTATGATGAGACGTAGGAAAAGATAGCCAATACTTGGAGGATACCACCAGAGGTAGTAAGGAAGAATCAAGGAATAAAAAATTTAAGGATTCTAGAAACAATATGTGGATCAAGAAAAAAGGGATCTCACAAAGGAATTCCTACAACTAAGATTTTGTGTGACAACCGAAGAGGTGTAGTGGTCCATGAAATACTATCCTGAAGAATGGAAAGTACCAGTAGTTTCCAAGAAGGGATCAAAAGGTAAGAAATAGGCAGAGGCTGGCACATAAAAGTAGACAACTAGCTTAGCAACAAACACAAGAAAAGAAATAGAGCGCACGAAGGAAACAAGGGGGAGTAAGAAAGTTAGAAAGCCAAGGAAAAATAACCCTATTCCAAATCCTTCAGTGCATGAGAAGGACCACACATAAGTAATAAATGGAGGAACACCACCAGATACAAGTGTTCTTATGCAGGAGGAACTAGGAGGAGGAAGTATCCTAGACATACAAATACTAGGTATTATAGTGCAGATAGAAACACTACCCATGAAGAGAACCATGGTGCAGAAAGGAGGGCAGTGAAAGAAGATGAAGGCACACAAGGGCTTCCATTAATTTACAATCACAGAAGATGATGCATACTTAGTCACTGAAAAGGTGCAGGACGATGCAGTAGAGTACTGGGAAGATGTTCAGAAGCAAAGAGAAGTGATAATGAATAAGTTGAAAGAACAGAAGGAATAGGTGCCTCAAAATAAGATTGCTCAGGAGAAGACAATTCCATCCCAGGAGATGGTCTAGATCGTAGCGTCGGGGAATGAAAATTTTCCTATTACTCAGGATGTGTTGCAGATTGATGAGCAGACAATGTAAAAGAAGTTGAAGGACATAGATCACTTGGACTTGTCACTTCCCAAGGTCCCAAAAAAGGCGCTATATAAACTACAAGTCAGTGTCACGCATGAGATTCAATCGAGAGTTCACACAGATTCGACATATTTACAATTGGTTAAGCAAGTAAGTGAGACACTAAATATAACACTCAACTAGGTCTAGGTTGACAAGGAGGACATAAATAAATGCATTAAGAAGATAGATCAACGAGTAGAAAAAGTGATTAAAACTATCTCAGACAACGAACAGGAAGGGAACGTACCCACAAAGGGTAACATTGAGAAGATATAAAAGACTATGGAGGCTTATAAGAGACACATAACAGAGTTGATGGAACTCCTACAACCAAGCACTCCACTAGAGGTTAGAACACAGAGGGAGCAGGAAGTGACAAGACATAAGGAGAGTATTGCATAAAGCATCCAGGAGATCATAGAGTTATATGATAGGAGCATGCAATTATGGGATAATCTGTAGGAGGATGAGAAACTGAAGCAACTAGAACATAAGGAAGAAGGAGTAAATATTGTAGTGTAGGAACTCAAGTAGAGGAAGAAATAAATGAACATATTAGATATGTTGAAGAGTGTGCAGGAATTGAAAAACCTATAGGAAAAATTGAAGAGCATACATGCAAAGAAGCAATCAAGGTAGGATAAGTTGGAGCCAATGCAAGAAGGGGTAGAGAAAATGTTGAATGATATTGATGCAACCAAGGGGTATATTGGACAATTTATTTTGGAGACTGAATGTTTGTTGAAGGAACACATCATTGCGTAGACTATGGATTCTATAGCAGAGAAGAGCACAAAAATAAGCACTCGAGTTGAAGAGATTGTAAGAAAATTCCACGCACTGGAGAAGTCAGTGCATGATGCAAAACCTATCTAAGTGGCTCAGGACGAGCCACAACTGAGTGTTAGGGGCATGTTGGTGCATGCCATTTTGGGGAATAGCATAGCAATCAAGGAAGCAATTGAGAAAGGGACCAGAAAAGGATCGCACTGGAGAACAAGGAAAAGTAGCATGAGGAAGAAGAAAGTCAAAGGAAAAGAAGAAGAACATGGATCAACCCCGCGCACAAGAAGTTATAATGTTCAAAAACCTAATCCACTTAGGGTTATGGTTTTGGTCATTGATGTAACGGGTTTTAACCCAATTTTTTAGTATAAATATGTATTGTAAGATATGAGGATATCCTCTACCCATCTATGATCTCAAATCCATCTTATGTCATGAAAGTTAGTATTGAATGAGTTTTTGAGTGGTTATTTTTTGGTTGAGAGTTGTGGATCTAATACTGAGTCAATTTTGGAGACAAATTTATGGATTGTAATTGAGGGTCAGGTTGCAAGTTGTGGAGCTTAGTGTGACACTATTCAACCTCCCTCATACATGTACATTTCATATGCACTTCTGATGTAATGCGTGCAACACAATGACTTGATGAAGATGAGTAAAAGAGTAATGAATGCCAGATCTTTGTGGATGTAGCTCGGGGGGGGTGAACCACGGTAAAACTATGTGTCTCTATGTGTAATGTTGTCTTATTTATTACTATCACTTTGTTTATGTTGAATAAATGAATCTGGTAGAAATAAAATGCAACACACACTAGGTTAAGTCATGATATTTACTAAAAAATGAATGTTAATGAATGAATATGGTTATATAATGGTAGATTTTATGAAGGTTGAAGTATAAAATAATACTTAACATCCCCATGAGAAACCTCCCTTCCATGATTGCAGACATCTAGGTCTTGCAATAACCCATGAACCATCTTGGGTGAGACTTCATTGTGCACTCTGTGCACAGTGTTTCCTTCTGGTCTCCATAAGTGTCGATGGTTTGTAGGGTTTTATTGGAAACCTAAAGGTAGAACTCGGGTCATCCCAACCATACAATAGTGCTACACACATATTTTGTCTTAGATATTAGAGAAAAAATACATATTATACACAAAAATCCACCTCAAATACATTTACTAAGAAACATGAAAAAATATCTATGACTTACTATTAAATATGGTCAAAAACAAGTATTAAGTCATATTATGGTGGAAAAATGTGCCTAATATGAGCCTTTGGGATAGGCAATAATTGGGCTCATCATTACCCCCAAACTGAAACTTTGCACATCGTTTGTGAAACAAAATCTTGTTTCTCTTCTCTCATTACTATTTTTGTTTTCCACTAAACTCCTGGCCACTATTAGGATATTTCTTTATACCTTGTTGTTCACTATTCTATTGTTGTTAAACACCTTGCTAATTCTCAACAACTTGCCTCTATTCATTATCTTGTTGTTGTTCATCAACCTGTTGTTGATCACTTAATTCTTGTGTCATATACCATGCCACATATCTTGTGATGGCTTATTGTTCATGATATCCCTTATTTTTCATAATCTTATCCCACTCTTCTTCTTCCTCTCCCATGTTGAGGTTAGCCACATGTCCTACAAGGAGAAGGAGTAGGGGGGTCATCTTCAACCCAATCCTTCTAGTTTTAATTTTCCTTAAGGATTTTGTACCAAGGTGTCCTTTGGAGGGAAAGTTGCAAGGTATTGGGGGAGTGTGGCTCTTTGATTTTTAATCCATGAGGCAAGGAGTGCCACCTCTTGTGGAAAGCCTCTATTGTATATTTACCCAACAATCTTAATTATTCTTCTAGATGGGCCATTGCTTTCCTTTGCTTGACTCTCCAACCTAGGGTTACATATTTATCTAAATAGAGGTTGTGATGGTTGGTTATAACATCCCTAGGCCTAGCTTCCTGAACTCTAATCCACAAAGGTGTTTGGATCTATTCTTATTTGTACTTATTGAATTATTCTTCCCTCATTTCTTCATTCCTTAGCCATGATACAAAGGCCATCAATTGGACATCTCGCACATATGTATTGGAATTCCAATTTTAGGGGTGTGGTAATATGAGGTTATGTAGTTAGAATTCACACAGTCTGGCCCTTTCCTCCATGTTACATCCCTGATATGCATCCAAGAAATCCTTGGGGGCATTAAGGTTGAATTTTTCCAATTTAGCCAAGTGTTCAATGTGATTTTTATGCCACTATTATTTTAGGAATAATGTGTATGTCCTAGCTAGTGGTTTTCATTCCAACATCTCTACAGACACTTTCGCTATTGTCTTGACTGCAACTTCCATAATTTCCACATGTTCATTCTTGTCATGCAGTTATCTTTTTGTCTTGTTTAGTTGTTGTTGCAACTTATGATTTTCCACCTTAAATTTATGGCTATATTCCACTTTTTTCATTGTCATAATCTGAATTTTTTCCTGCATAAGTTGGAACTGGTTCTCCAACTCTTGAGATACCTCTTCTTTATGTTCCCCTTTGTCATTGTTTCCATTTTTTCCATTTGATGACATCAAATTTGGCCTTCTCTAATTCTAATAATTTTGCAAAGAGTAGATTCTCTACATGGATCTTTGTCTTGGAGGTCCCTACAATAGGGAGTGGTTTTTCTTCTTTCACTCTTATCTCCTCTTGAGGTTCATTCCATTTTTATTCTTTTGATACTTCTGTACTAGGAGAATCCTTGACCTCTTCCACTTGGGATGTAATGGTGAGAGGAGTAGTTAGTATTGAACTCTTCTTCTTTTGATTCCTCCTAATTATGTTGGATCTTCTTCTCCTAGGATGCACCCATTATGAACTAGTGATTTTTAAGTGAATGACATAGGGGGTCCCTAGATTAGTTAAAGCATCAACCATTTCCTTATCCTTTTCATACACTTTCTTCTTTTTCTCCTTATTTTATTGTTTTGATCTTTTGGGCTTAGTTATTCTTTTAGGTTCTTCTCCCTTTTTCCTATGTTCTTCACTCATTTCTTCCTGTGCCTCTTCAAATGCTTACAAATCCATATTTATGAAATCTTCCCAAAAAATATTGTGCTTTAAATGTATGAGGGAATATGGAACTATCAATTTTGTGAGCCCGTGATGTGCCAAAAATTCCTATTTTTCATTCTTCACTTTGAGGCCCATTTCCTTAAATGACTGGAGGAGGAAGTAAGGAATGCTCAATTTCTTGTGTGGTTCTTGATTTGAAAGGCGTCTAAGTTGGTGTAGGAGCCTGAAGTGGTAGGAATATACCACACTCATTATTCCCTCACATGTGATGTACTTTATGATGTGATAGGCCACTTCTTACCAAGGATGAGGGAGGGTCTCTCTTTTAATACCATTCTTGTCTTCATCAGGTTTCTCATTTGGGAGGAAGAATAATTTTTTGGTAGTAACATATTCTTGTCTACCCTCTTTATTCCAAGGAATGCCCATGGGAAAACTAGTTTTCCTACTGATGGAGGATTCATTGATTCTAATTACCAGTCCCCTTATTGTGGCCACATACTCTTGCTCCTATATATTCTGAAAGTTGAGGGAAAATTCCATGGCCACCTCATCATCATACCCTCTTATTCTTTCAAAATATCCCATCCAATAACACTTTTTAAAAATCTCCAATATCTTTGGATTATCATAGACCCTAGAAGGTTCTATTGGTTCCCTCTTCTTAAACCCAACTCCCATGGTTGATGTTGATGAGTTAAACTTTCAAGGATAATTACTTAAGTCTTTGAAGAGAGAAAAATGAGAGACGAATTGGTTTCTGGTTTCCTATAGAGGCCCTTTTCAGAAAATGTGATAGCTTGGATTTGTTTTAGGCACTAATGGTGGTTAGAAAATTTCAACAAGAATTTACTTGGAAAAAAACAAAAAAAACTGAGGGTTGTTTAAAAAATTCAGGACACGATGATATTTATATAGTTGTTCCTGTAGGAAAGGTGTAAGAAAATTTCTATAGGAACTATTTTCTATAGGACTATACAATTCAGTTTCTACAGGATACAATTTTTTCTCAAAAACTCATACAAATCCTAGAAGTAGTGAATTCCACCATGGGTTTGCAAAACATAAGAATTTTGACAGTATCTAAGAAGACTTTAACACATGGAGAGAGATTTCTTTGGCTATGTGGGTTTTAATGGCTACATGTAGCTTCTTAGTTCCTAGAATGACTTCCCTGGCCGAGTGATTTTCTCGTCTTCCTCACCTACAAGCTCGTTTCCTTACTTAGCACAACTTGAACTCACCCATCTTTCTTCACAATTTCAAAATGGTGATTCAAATACCTTTTAATCTGAGTTATGCCCAAACATCAGATTAGAGTGTTGTCTTGTCATAACTATCGACCTGATGTATTAATTACTCCTTAACTCATCCTCTCGACTCTTGGAATTATCCTCCACTTAAATTACTTAAATCCACATGTTAATTGAATCTTTAGCACGAATTATGGCCACCCACCAATTGACAATACTGGAGAACATTCTCATTCTCATCACCACATTAGAATTTTATACATGTTTTGACCATATAAAATAAGCAAGTATATAATTTCATGAGGCTTAATGAATGTTTAAGAGGAAATATGAATGTGTTACCTTTGTTACCTTTGCATGCATCTAAATTTTTGTTTGCAGGTGGTTGGAGTAATGGAAGATTGTTTTGTTGGTCGTCATTCACTGGGATGATTACTCACTTGAGGATGTGAAGATCTCTTCTTGACATTGGTGTTGAAGAATTTTCTCTTTGATATTTGTTTTGCAGCTTTCCTTTACAAAGAAAGCTCGAATGTAGTTTCTTCACTTCTTTCTATAAGATATAAAGTATCTTCTAGAATTGTATTTTTCTCATGCTGAAAATTTTTTACAGGATACAAAGTATCCTATAGAAATGTGATTGTGTTGTCCCGATGGTTGGATATGATGTAGAAATGGCTGGAGAAGCTTTTGATGTTGTTGATTATTGCTAGTGTTGATTTTCTCCATTGAATCTTGATAACGATTTCATAGATGATCCTATAGATGGATCCTTTGGAATCCTGTAGGGAGATCCTGTAGAAATCTGTAGGATAACCATGTAGGTTTATTTTATTGAAACAAAGGGTAAAATGTAATTGGTTGAATATGGAAAGGGGTATTGATGAATGGAAAAAAAAAAAGGAAAGACAAGGATATTTAAATGGAAATGATGGGAAATGTTATGAATGGAAGATGCTATGGGAAGTATGTATAAACTAAGAAGTTTCTTATTACTTTATTTACTTGTTGCTAACTATCTGTTGATTTCCTCTTTGTGTAGATGGTTGTTGCAAATGTCTTGGGTACCTCCAAAGCAAAATATAGTATTCTAAAATATTTATTCCTCCTTTTTTTTTCTTTTTTTTTTCCTTAAGGAAGAGGTGATATTACTAATTTTCATCAGTACATTTCCTTATCAATCCTTTGGGATGTTTTATTGATCAGGATATTTCTTTTTCCCTCATATATGAGACTGCCTCCATTGGAGTTTTTCACCCATAGATATGTCCTAGATGCCTCAAGGAGGTTTTCATCCAGGAATTTTATTCCTTCCTCTATTTTTTTCATATCTCATTATTTGGATGGATTGAGATCATTTCTTCTATAAATGACATCGATATTTTGTGTCTTTACTATTGTTGTCAACTCTTCCCTTGTCATTGGATTTTTGTAAAATGTTATCCTGAATCCATTTACTAGCAATGTATTATTTTCTTCATCAATGGTTTTGATATGTACTGAACCATTATAAAAGTTTTTTTCAATGGTGTAAGGCCCTAACCATCATTTCATCATCTTCCCTTTGAAGTATTTGAATCTTGAATCATATAAGAGGGCCCAATCCCCTTCTTTAAACTTGTTATTCTTAATTTTCTTGTCATGCCAATATTTTCTTTGTTGTTGCACTGCTTCAGTGTTGAAGAGTGCTTTCATTCTATACTCATATAAGGAATTTGGTTGAATCAATATTTCTCTTTGTGTTGATGGTAAATCCATGTCTAATTCATTTTTCATCCTTAATGTATGGTATTCAAATTCAATGAGCATGGATTTTTTACCGTAGACTAAATCAAAGGGTGTGAGCTCACTGGTAGTATTCCATGTGATGTTGTATGCCCATGTTGCTTCTATGAGTTTATTTGACCAATTTTTCTTGTTCATGTTCACTGTTTTGGTGAGGATGTTCTCCATCTCTTGGTTGGTGACTTCGGCCTGTCCATTTTCTTGTGGATGGTAGGGTGTTGATTTCCTATGAATGATGATGTGTTCCTTCATGATTTATTCAATAAGTATGGATGTAAATTGAGGTCCTTGGTCTGTGTCTATCTCTATTATATAACCAAACATTGAGAATATGCATTCTTGGAGGAATGCGACTACATTTTGTTTTGTGGAATCCTTCATAGATTTTACTTCATCCCATTTGGTCAGATAGTCAGTGCATACCAATAAGTGCCTCTTTTTCCTTGATGGAGGACAATTGGGCCTATAAAGTACATGCACTACTTGTCAAATGGTTCCAATTATACTTGGGGTTGCAATGGAATCTCATTCCTCTTTGTTAGCTTCCCCATTCTTCGAAGTTCATCAGAATGCGAAGTGTATTGTTGAGCATCTATGTGTAGGAGCGACCAATGGTATCCAACTTGTAATATCTTGTAAGTTTTTCTATTTTCTGCATAATGTCCTCCACATGGTTCATCATGACAAGAATGTAGGATATCATATACCTCATCCTATATTATGCATATCCTCAATACTTTATCTAGGAAAAGTTTGAATATATAACCTTCTATCCATGTATAAGCTGAGATTTTCCAGATAATCTTGCAACTTTCTCTGTAGGAGAAATGTTGAGGAAATTTCCCTATTGTAAGATAATTTTCTTTGTCAACAAACCAGGGGGTTTGTGTTGATATTAAAAATAAATTCTTATATGGAAACTTATCATCAATCATGTCTTCTTCAGTAGGAATATTCAATCTGGACAAAAATTATGCAACTACATTATACTTGTTGGGTTTATCAAGAATATTTAGATCAAATTTATATAATAACTAAAACCATATAATCATTCTACCATTGATGTCAGGTTTGTTCATCAAGTATCTAATGGAATCATGATATGTATGTACAAAATTTTTATACCCTGTAACATACTATCTGAATTTATTTCGAGCATGAACTACTACTAAAAGTTCCTTTTATGTAACAATGTAGTTTAGTTCTGCACCAACCAAATTCTTACTTATAAAATATATGGCATAAGGCATGATATATTCATGTTGTACTAAGAGTGATCCTACATGTTTATCTAATGCATCAGTGTGAATATGAAATGGAAGATCCCAATAAAGACCTTGTAGCATAGGAGCAATTGAGAGTTTTTGTTTTATTGTTTTAAATTCCCATTGAAAGTTTAGAGTATAAAATAATCTCCATCCTTGGATAACAATGTAAACATGGGAGAAGTTATCTTACTAAAATACTTGATGAACCTCCTATAGTATCCTGTATGTCCAAGGAAACTTCTGATATCTTTTGGTTTCATAGGTGTAGGAAGTAGGGTGATGATTTTGATTTTGCTTTTATCTACTTCAATCCCCCTGGAGGAAATATGGTTTTCTAACACAATCCCTTCATTCATCATCATATTACATTTTTCATTGCTAAAGGATAGGTTCATTTCTATACATATTTGGAGAACCTTATCTATATTGTCTAAGGCCTCATCAAAATACTTTTTGTAAGGGGTAAAATCATCCATGTAGATCTCAACTTTATCATGGATGAGTTCTAAAAAGATGTTGAGTATCGTTCTTTGGAAAGTGGATAGGACATTACATAGGATGAATGGTAAGAATTTGTAGATAGATGTTCCCCAAGGACAACTAAATGTGATTTTGTCCTGATCTTTAGGACTGATATGAATTTAGTTGTGTTATCGTACAAGTTGTAGGTTGGACAAAGCCCAACCCAACCACCAAAATGGAGACAAATTAGAGAGCACCTATCCACTGTTACCTTAGGCATGTGTTCCTATCATTTTAGAGGTGAGGTAGTCACCTCAAGGTGAGAATCTTGATGACCCTAGGGGGGATTGAGATGTAAACTGTGATATATGAATTGATTCCCCTAAAGGTCTATTTTCTAGATGGAAAAGGGAACTTGGTAATGAGTCTTGAGGGTTGATTGGGGTGTCCTATTGGGTAGATATTTCCCTAGGTCAATGAGTTTTCCCAAGTGAACCCTCTCTAAGCCATGTGAAGTGAATGAAGTGATTAAGGATCAAGACTCAATGGGCATGAGTTTCATGAAATACAAGGGGTTGTAGTGTCTCATTCATGGGTTCCTTTGTATAGAATGTGTGGAACCTTAGTTTGCAATTCATTTTTTCCAAGCCCATTGTTTTTCCATTATTTGTTTCTTTCATGTTTTAAAGACAAGTTGAAGGCCATTTTTCTAGCATGGTGTCTAGATAATGACAATGTCACTCACAAATAACTTATGGAAATGATAAGGTTGGCTCATGATGAGACCCCCTTTTTCTCATTTGTGCAACTGAGAGCCACTACCCCATCCTAGTGGCCAGATGATGGTAATTTCATACTGCTAGATACCCATGATCATGATAGACTGAATCATGATGATACCTCCTATCTTCCAACTAACCCCTTAAGAATTCTATCATTTGTTCTTGTGGGTCCCCCTTTTTCTTACAAAGAAGCGTTTCATTTCTTTCTTTGGGGATCCCTGGGTGATGCATCTGTAAGGTTTATATATATGATTTTATCTTTTTTAACCAACAACAATCCATATGGGCGATGGGCATTCAACCCATTCTTCCCATAGAATGAGGGACAACCCCTTCTTGGGTCAATACACCCTAAAATCCAAAGAGATAAGGAAATGGGGGGTTTAAGTGATGGAAAGTGGTAAGTATGGTTGAAAACAGTATGATGGATCTTTAAGGGAGTTCCTAGTAGCAAACCCATTCCCGAGGAAGACCACTTACTAGGTCACAATGTCAACCACCACAGTGAAATAGGGAAAAATGCATAATGACCAAGCATATGTCATGAAATTAAAGAAATATAATATAAAATATACTCAAATGCCTCAAATATTGAAATTAAACTCACCATAATACCTGACTTGTACCATATGAATCAAGGCCTAGTGCCTCTCAAAAGCCAGTTGGTGTGGTGGATGCCATCTAAAAATCCTGACCTCTTGTGGTGGTGAGAAGGGTATCCATCAATGCAAGTGGATACTGTCAATCATGTAGTCTCTCTTCACTCCATATCTGCAACCTCAGGGGGCTGAGACATAATATTCTTAGTTATCCAACAAAATGGGGATAACATCTGGCTTCTACTTGGGGACATGTGCTCGTTGTAGAGTGCATGAGAACCATAAGATCTCCTGGTAGAACTGTGCCTATTAAATCTTAGACAAAACAATAAGATCATCTAGGGTGTTTTTATCACCCTTCATCCATATACATAAAAATAAAAAGTAAAAACTAATTTGGAAAAAAAGATGTTTGAAATTTTTTCAAACATTTCAAAAATAAGCATGAAATCAATATGCAAGTAGAGAAAAATGAAATATGAATTGCATCTAAACTAATATGAGAAATAAATATGCAAATGAAAGCAAATCAAGATGACCTGCCTACTTACTTGGGGCATGGGCCCTGAACAAGTCATGTGCCCTAAACATAAGGTTGGAGAAGAGATCCATCCACTAGCAATGACATATTTCTCCCATCTAAGGCTATTAGATATTACTATTATTTGTCAAACTTCTTCTTGACGATGTAAGCACCAAGCCATGAGTTTTCATTTCTCTGGTCATACCTAGGTTTTCCCTTTATCTTGTCCCACATGAGTGCAAGAATTCCTTCATTGAAATTGATTCAAGATGTACTCTCAATGTATGGATATGAAAGAGGTTCTGTGCAAACCATCTCTTTGATGATTTCTTCATGTTTTTCATATTCTTTATTCAAAATATGGATAGACCCTCGCTTTTTCCCATGGTACTTTTCAGTTTTCTCTTTGTATTCATCAATCCATGGGAGAAACATCTCTATGGAGTCTTCCTATATGAAGGGTATCTTAGATGGATCATACTCAATAATCTGTGGAGGCACATCATAATCACATTCATTGACATAATCATGGCCATTAGGATCCATCACATGTTTATCATTCTTTTCCCGACTGTGTAAGATATCATATGTGCCATATCCCATGGGAATGTATGCATGGGTAGGGTTCATGATAAGTAAACCCCCAAGGGAAGAAGACTAGGTCCTAGATAAGAGCATCCCCCAAACATCTAGAACATCGATCACTAATATGTTTGTGATGAGGATGATATGTGGAAAATCGATCAGAAAAACCTCAACATCCTCACATACCCCAAAAACCTTGACCTTTTTATAATCAATACTACACACATTACCACAAGGTCAGGTTGTTTTCAAACCAAGTTGTTCCATCACCCTCAATGACATGACATTCATTGAGGCCCCATAATCAAGCATGTAGTTGTTGAAGTGGAGGCCATTAATGCTTAATGAAAGATAGAAGGGAGGATTCTTATCTCTTTGTCGATCAAGATACATAATTTTAAAAACAATAGGAGGGTCTTACTTCTTAGTTGGCACTTGTAATACTTTCAAGATTTCCCTTTTCACAGAAGGAATCTTACATATTTTTTTCACTGGGACCGTCATATTCAATTTTCCAAACATGTTTGTAACATCTATATTCAACTGAATCTCGTCTGTGGGAGTTGGCTTAGGAAGAAACTAACATATTGGAGGTGGAGGTGGTGGGGCCACCTTCTCTGCTAATGGAAGAGAAATTCTAGGATGTGATGGAGAGGATGAATCTTTATTTCTTCTAGTGCATGTCAAATATTCCCTCCTCCTTAATTTCTTCTTCTGATCATCTGTTAACTGATTCAAGGCCCGAAGTCTCCCATATCTTTCTCCTCGTCTTATGACTTCATTGATTTGTTCTTATGTGACTTGTTCCTCTTGGAACACATAGATCATATATATGAAATTCATATCATCAGGAGAATATTCATCTCGTTGGGGGCACTTATCTTATCTTTGAGGTTTTTGGCATGGAAGGCACCAAGATCCTATGTCAATCGTCCCAATTGGTTTCAATGTATCCCGGGCCTTTGCCTCTTGTTGAGGCCTTGGTTTCCAATCTGTGGCATATCTCTGCTATTTTGAAAACTGAGGTCTGGGAGCATATTGATTCCTCTCTATAGTAATAAAATGACCCATAATATGATTCTGCATCTCAGTAAATTGAGTACTCATTTCATCTATCTTTTGAGTCAAGAGGGCAATCAGATCAGGCGCTCTGTTGTTGGAAACCTTAGTCTTTGTTTCTGCCTTGACATGAGGGTACTATAAATGTTCCACCCTTGAATCAAGGAGATTCTCTTCAATGTTAGCACTATACTCTTTGACATGTGCCAACGATGTGGGTTTCTTATCCTTCAAAATGAAGCGAAAATTTCCCTTCAAAGGTGTTCATATAAAGGAGACAAAGTAATGAGGTTGTAGGACAAAATTCTACTCGAATAAGATTATGCAACCTGTCAAATATGGTGTTAAATTCATTCGCTCTCTCATTCTCCTTTTTCTTTATCTTATTGAACTGATCTCCAAGTGTCTCACCGTCTATATTTTTTGACCATTTTCTCTTAAATAAGTTAGCAAAAGCTTCATAGGACATGAGATGTTTGTCAGGGAGGCCTTTGAACCATTCAAGAGATTCTTCAGTCAATGATGAGGAAAATAACTTCATGGCTACATCCTCATGTTCAATCCCCGCATTTTCCATGTCTTGGCCCATAACATAAATATGATCCTCAACAGTTACTACATTATTCCCTGGGAACTTTGGCAACCACTTAGACTCTTTTGTCATTGTATTAGGGTATCCTTAGATAATGGACATGTTAAGGGGTTTGTAGAGGTTTCTTACCCAAGGGTAAGTCATTGGAGTAGAGGGAAGGGTACCCTAGAAGAGGGTTTTGACAACGAGATAATTGAGGGGGGGTATTCTTTGGTAGACCTTATAAGGATTGAACCTCCCAGGGGGAAAATGCTTGGAAGAGGAAGGGCTCTGGGAAGGTGGAGTCGCTAGATGAGCTTCAAGAGTAGCTCATCAATAAAGATGGAAAGGGAATGTCCCTTGGGTGGAGTCATCAAGAAAATCTAGGGTAAAGGCTTTGGGATATATTTCCAAAGTGTATTTATGGTTTGAAAGAGGATTCAAAATCCTCCCCGACAATGATGCCAAAATGTTATCGCACAAGTTGTAGGTTGGGAAAAACCTGATCGAACCGCCAAAATGGTGACAACTTAGAGAGAATCTACCCACTGTCACCTTAGGGAGGTGTTCTCATCACTTTAGAGGTGCGGTAGTCACCTCAAGGGGGGAATCTCGGTGATCCTAGGGGGGATTGAGATAGAAAATGTGAGATATGAATGAATTCCCCTAAAGTTCTAGTTTCTAGATGGAAAAGGAAACTTGGTTGTATTATCTAATTCATAGGTGCCTTTATAGAGGGTGTGTGGCACCTTCATTTGCAATGCATTTTTTCCAATCCCATTTGTTTTCCATTCTTGTTTTCTTTCATGTTTTAAGGATGAGTTGAAGGCCATTATCTTGGTGTGGTGTCCATATAATGAAAATGTCACTCACAAATACCTTGTGGAAATGAGAAGGTTGTCTCTTTATGAGACCCTCTTTCTCTTAGTTATGAAACTGAGAGCCACTACCCTATCTTGGTGGCCAGATGATGGTAATGTCATACTGATAGATCCCCATGATCATGATAGACCATCTCGTGATGAGACTTCCTATCCTCCAACTAACCCCCTAAGAATTCTATCATTTATTCTTGTGGGTCCCCTCTTTCTTATAGAGAAGCATTTCATTTCTTTCTAGAGGGATCCCCAGGAGAAGAATATGGAAGGTTTATATATATATATATAGGTTTTTATGTTTTTTAACCAACAACAGTCCCTTTGGGCCTTTAAACCTTTCTTCCCATAGAATGAGGTACAAACCCTTCTTGGGTCAATACACCCTCCCATATCTAATCTTGTAAAGTCACATAATGTATTTGAGCACTTATTTGTTTGATCGGGTAATGTTTGATGCACATGCTTAGGTGGCTCATTTATTGATTTGATTTACTCATCATAATATTATGACTTGGGATCCTTGGAGGGTGTGCTTATCTCTCTTTGCAGGAACTAGTTGTTGGACAATTTTGGAGGAACAAGCCTAGCTTGGAATTCCATGGGGCTTGAAACCCATAGGTTGGATGCCAAGGGTCCGCATGCTGGATGAGAGAGACATACCTTCAGAGGCCTAGAAGACATGACCTATCCCTCACATGCCAAACGTTTTTCCTAGGAGGGGAAAAACGTCATCTTTGGAGGCATGATGTCACCTAGAAGGGCTAGGGTTTGGTGGTGAAGTTATTACGCATTGACACATGGATGTTTTGAGGAGAAGAAGGCCTTTACCATGAGGAAGATGGCCTAGATTATTGACATGTATCCTTTGGAGGTATAACAATGCATATCCAACTCCAATGACTTGCTCCTAGTGTCAAAATGTCCCCTAAAGGGGTGACATCACCTTAAGTTAGGGTTTTATTTTGTGTAAAAGTAAATTTTAAGTGAATTTTTTAATATTATTTGGTTTCAAGGGGTAAGATAGGGGTTGTGGACCCCTTATCTTATGTTTTACCCTTGCTAATGTGGTATAACTATGTTACCGACATTTTGTATAAATAGAGATCATTAGATCTCATTTTATATCATAACTCTCCCATTGTGAGAAGTATTGGACTGAAATGTTTGATATCTTTAGATATTTTCTCTCTTGTGCTCTTGTGTATGGTTATACTCTTGGTTATTGGTTGGTGGAAGTGCTCTTATCTCTATGCCAACCCATCTTACTATGCAGAATATTCTTGAACACCTTCTTGTGGAGACTTCATGTACTGTCTATTGCCAATTCTCCAAGCTTGTATCTAAGTCAGACGCACATGATGTGATGCTCCTCCAGCTGAGTACCCCATCTGTATTTGGGTTGACATAATCTTCTTCGTGTGCAGTGGTTTTGTACAACTGGTTTATTTCCTCCATATATAAGCAAGTGGACTATACAAACCTTTCTCCTTCTGATGGATATAATGGCTCAATGACTTTGTAATCTCCTGACTCAAATGTCATATTCCTTGTATTCAAGTTGATTATGGCCTGGTTATCAAATTCCCAATCCAAGCCAAGCAATGTTGGATAAGGTGTTGTTCCATCCACTATTTATATCACTTAAAAGTATACCTTAGTGCACACTCCATCCATATCTACTGTCACACCATTAAGCCTTCCAATTGGTAGAAATTTGTGTTGATTTGCTAACTTCAACTGGACAGGTGAATAGCCTTGTGTGGGATCTCCCATACACTGCCATGTCTTCTTGGGTAACACATTTACCTCAGAGCCTGAATCCAATATAATATCCCCCATATTGAAATATCTAATGTTGGCATTCAATCTAAATTCTATGCTTGTCCTACTTCTTGTATGGAGGTGATTGACTATTTTCTACTCTAACTTCCCCTCTACCTCTGCGTTACATATTTATAAAATATTTTTCAAAACTTTAAGAGATGATGGATCATTTAGTAGCTTCACATAGGATTGCAGAAAAGTCTTTATGGTACTTACTTGCACTAAAGGTGGTGCTTCACTGGTGTGATCCATTGATAAAGGCATCTCATACATTGGTACGTTATGAGTATGTTGTGCAACTGATGTAGACGCAAAATCGTGTTTGAGGAACTCCTGTCTGGACTCATTTAATTTCTCCTTTTCTTTTTGTGCATCAAACTACTTCTGTGTTTCAGTATTTTTCTTCACCCATTGGTTTTGTGTTGGATCTAGTCTCATTGCGTCAGTTCTTATCTTAGCACCTCCTTGTGTGACTATGTTGATATTTCTTCCATTTTCCCCGGCCTTTGTAGAGATCCACTTAACATTCTAGTTTTTTTAGTTCCTCTTTTCTTGAACTTTTCCAAAAAGTGTCAGGCATTCCACTGTATCATGGTCTACTACGCGATAGTACATACATGTCATAGTTGGAAGTGGACATTCCCTTGCATAATGTCCTAGTTGTTGGCAATTGTGGCACACTATTGTACCTCTGCCTCCTCCAAATCCTCCTCTACCTCGTCCTCCACCTCTATATCCAATTTGATCTCCTCACAGTGCGTTGTACTAAGGTACCTGATTATACTGCATAGGGTTATACTGTGGCTATGCGTTATTAAATTGTGGTTGCATAGTGTTGTATGGAGGTGGTACCTAGTTAAAATGAGGTGGAACTTTCCTTGTCATCATTTATACCTGCACCCTATATGTGTTTGAATTTATTTTCCTCTTTCGGTCCATTGTCCTACTGTGACATCCTCAAAAATAAAGTATTTCTGAAATTTAAAATTTGTTGAAAAGTTATTCTGTTTTTAGTAAATTCGAATTTGGAATTTGTTTTCCATTTATGGCAATTCCAAATTTCGAATTTGATAATTGTAATTAATTATTATGATTGTTGGGCATAGATCTGATTTGATCCAATTAACTATTTGACTATGACACTTGTATGAAAACATACTATTTTATATTAATTGCAGGAGGACAAATGGAACAACCATGTTAAAATCAGCTGACCATGACTCCATGAGTGGGGAACATGTTGGAACTACCTCTGGGATGACTGCTACAAGTGGAAAATCAGAGATTTGGCCATTGGCAGCCCCTGAAAATTAGGGATTTAGAAAGCTGCGAAAATTCCCAAGGGGGGGAAAGAAATACCTAGGCAAAGACATTGTTGTTAAATAACATATGTGAGGAGGCAAGACGCTGCCAAGTATACTGGGGAAAAAGACTACGGATTCTCTTGCTATTATGAACACTACTGATTGAGTGTGAGGCAAGAGGAGTCTGCTGAAACTGAAAGACATTTGCTAAGGAGGAGATTCCAAGTTTTCCCTCATGGATTCATGGTCAGGCTAGGCGGTGAATTAGGCAAGTGTTTTGGCTGCCCTGTTCTACGGTTGGGAGGAACGTGGTTGTTCCCTTTGTCTTCCCGTGAACTGGTTCAGATATGTTAATTATTTTCCTTCTCTATTTAAATGATTATATATATGTCTATTGCAATGCATTTGCTAATTCTGAGTTGAAGTATTTTCCAATTCATTGGTAAACGATTAGATCCCTGATGTAGTATATCTATTAATATAAAATTTGATATAATATCCATAAAAGAACCTGTTCGTGTGTATGGGGTCTAAATGCTAACAGAATATCCTGTAAATTAATTTCCGAGTGACTCTTTATGATTAGACTGAATTCTGAATAATTGTTAGAAATTGTCTTTTATTTATTACGACAGTCGAAAAGTCATTGCATGGCTAAATTCTAGAAGCAATCCTTTTTCGATAATCTTGATCTCTGCTTTACAGAGGTAGTCATAGGGTAAATTACAGTACATCAAAATTCCTTGTATAGAATTAACTATGGAGTAGAAACTAAATCTAGATAAATGGGATATTTATATTGCTGTGAATAAAAGCTCAGAATCAGAAATCTACTCGGTGAGTATCTGCCTCATAGTATGGAATTAATCCAATAGGAAATACTAATTTTTCCCCACGATATAATTCTATCACATATAACTACAACTACAAATGATATGCTAGATATAGGATGCCAATGATCTCATTCAAAACTAGAGATGTTGGAAACCCCTTTTGTATTTTTGTATTTTTTATATACAATATGAGTTGAAATTTCTATCTAAAACCACAACCCTGACTCATATATTTTTATTTAAATCTGACATAACAAAACAGAAGAGTACCAGTAACTATATTACTTAAATTTTGGGAACATTTTAGTGTTGGAATAAATACAGCCGAATAATATAAACTTCATTTTTCATATCTAAACAGTAAATTCGGTGCTCGAATTCTCTCTATGGTTCAACCTATCTTTTTGAATACTTTCAACCAGAATCGTCAGTCATTAAATAAGAAAGTTTATTACATATGTTGAACCAATTTAAAAAAAATCAAAACACGGATTAAAAACATGTGCAAATATTGGTGCTATTCCAACAATGGAAATACGACCTCGGGGTACATTCAACAAATATCCCTGAAGTCGAGATAGAGATATTCATAACAAACTAGATGAGGCCACGAACTCCTGTGTGTGACCTAGAACCTGTAGAGTTTAAACTGAGGATTGGTGGGTTCAAACCCCGATTACCTTTTTCCACTAAAGACAGGGGCGAATACTCAGGGCTTGCGCAGACTGAAGTCCTGGAGAAGAAAAGTAAACCCAAAAATTAGTAAATTTTAGTTGAAGTAAAAATAAAGAAATCGATAGAATGAAAATTGTTAAACCAACAATTTGTTTCTGTCCAGAAAAGGACACTTATCTTTTTGATGCACAGGCTCAGGCCCTTGCCTCGTCATTTGCAAATATGGATAGGCGACCAGGTTGAAGGAAGGGGGGTGCAGTAAATCCATGATGGGTACCTCACATCAACAAGGCCCATCATTAGTGATTTTACCAATACTCAAACAAAATAAAGATGATAAACCAAAAAGGAGATAGTTACAACAACTAATGTTTTTAAACAAAGTGAAACAGATGACAGTATTAGTTTTCCTTAATACATAAATGATATAGGTCGAGTTCTTCCAAGGATACGTTTAAACCTCCCAGAATCATATTTACAGAAATTAACGAGGAACCAAGAAGCCAGTATAGAGATGTCGTATCCAGACCCCTAGAGGCCACCTTATAACTTAAAGTATCCAACACGAAGGAAAACTACTGTTCGATTTCTTTTCGATGGAGGAAAAAAATTTCTCGTAAAGCACACACAGAGATAATAACTCAGAGTCCCATACTGTAAGGTAGTTCCAGGAACTGTATATGAACATCTTAGACAGATTTTATAATTATGCCAAGTAAAAAAATTCACTGTGGTTTTTCTTTCTTTTTGTTTGGGTCAAGACCGTAAAGGATTCTGGGTATAGTACCGTCGGGTGGAATCACCCCTCAAAAATAAGGAATAGAGAGGTGTTATCATAGAACGTACCATCAAACCCTACGAAACCTCACCCATGGCCAACTTCAGTCTCATTGTACACTACCAAAAGGGAGCATGAGGGAGAATGACTTTTGGGCATCCTGTAACCCTAGATTGAGGCTTATTAGTGGATTAAACTGGTAAGCCTCTGGAAAATTTGAAAACGAGGAGAGCAAAATTAGAAATGCACGAATAACCCCAAACCGAGTTCAAAATAAGATTTAACCCCGAAAAAATACCAAGCATTAACATTAAGAGAAATGTAAATACACTCTATGGTAAGATCCATAGAGTGAAAGGGACCTTCACAAAATTATAACTCCAAGAAACCTACACCTCTGCTCAAGATACGATAGCCGAATAGGAACTTACCAGTAAGATGGATCGTGTCGACTGGATTTCTAGGCAAGTGGCCTCCAGAACAATAGTTTTCCCATACAGAAGGAAAAACACGCAGAGTCTATTCTTTCGAAGAGTCACAATGATGTGGAAGGAGTTCGCCTAACCCTATGTTGAGGAGAAGCTACCAGAATAAATGTCTAAGTACATAATGGGTTGGGCCATGTGCTAGGGTAAACTTGGCAAAACAAGACTGGAGAAAGGATAGATAGGAAGGACACTGAAACCTGCTTATACAGGGCCTCCATTGATTATGAGAATAGAGTCTTAACTCCTCTGACAAGCACATCCCCTGCCCTTAATAACCCTTTTTTTTCACATTTAATGGACGTCTCTTTCGAGGAGCGACTAATCGAGTATATTCGGAGTTAATTGTTCGTTTTCAGCTAGACTACTATTGTAGTTGGTTAATACTCAGTCGAATAAGATGGTCGTGCGAGGATTCCTCACCCAAAACTATGTTAAGCTTATTGTTCAAAAGAAATGTACCACAAAGGGTTTTATGAAGAGAATCAAATTAATGACCTACAACGTTATTGACTCGTAATGAACCATGTACGATCTGTGGTGTTTAATGTAACTCCCATCAAATCCTCCCTTTAGTGGAAACCTCCTTTTTAGAACAAAAGATATAGCCTTATGTGCCAGAACAAGGAATTATGTACCAAGGGGAAACTTAGGACCTACTAGTTCTAGGTATATGGTTATAGAACCACTATATAAATAAATATAGTCTAAATACGTGTTGAAGAAAAAATTGGTAGGACTTTTAGAGGATTCCTCATTTTAATTTTGAATTTACTCTGGTATAAGATTGTCACCTTATGGTAGAAGAATAGATGGGCTTTAAATCCAGAATTAGGATGAATGTTATACCACTCCTTTATTATGAAGTTATCAAGATAAAATGAGTTTGGCACCCCACAAAAAAAAAGAAATTTTTTTTCATGTCATTTTGAGGTATATTACATATGGTATTAGAGAAAAAGGTTACAACACTGTACTTGAATAGGGCCACATTAGTTTCTTAGCACATATTTCGATCTATGCAAAACTAATAAACATTTTTGTTACAAACATAAAACATTTATGTTTTGTGTGAATTATGGTAGCTCGGGATGATGCAGAAATCAGAATGGAAGGAAATCCAGAACAGGGACCTCATGGAGATCCAAGACAGAATAGTGATGGAAGCTCTCCTACGGAAGTACTGGAAATAATGAGGAATCTTGTTGTTGAGCTACAGGTTTTCAATGAAGACAATGAGAAATTGAAGAAAGCACAGTATGAACAACAAGAGATAAATGAGGTCCCGCCGCGTAGTATAGTGACCAAGAAAATCCCAAAGGACGATAACCATGACAAAGAGGTCATCAAAAGGTCCTCCAAGAACTCTGGGCCGGAAACAGAAAAAGGAGACAGTTCGTCTAAAGGAACACCTTCAGCTGAGGAAAAAACTAAAAAAGACAGAAAAGGAAACAAGTAGACCACCTTGAAGGAGAATTTAAAAATATTAAACCAGCTACCTTTGATGGAGAATCCAGGACAGGAGAAGAAGCTGAGGCATGGTTGTTGGACATCAAAATATACTTTCAGATCTACAACTATTCCAGCAATATGAAGTTCAGAATGGCCATCTACAATCTGAAAGGGAAGGCCAACATTTGTTGGCAAGACCTGAAATTGGCCAAGGGCCTAAAGGAGAAACAATTGGAATGGTCTAACTTTAAGAAGTATTTCAAGAATATATACCTTTCTGAAAGCTATTATGAAAGGAAAAAGAAATAATTTTACGAGTTACGACTTGGACAGATGACGATGGAGGACCTTATAAATAAATTTCTGGAACTACTAAGGTTCGTACCATACATCCGGGAGGATAAAGTAAAAGTACAACAATTCTTAAGTTTTTTACCATAGTCCTATAGGGACATAATTGAGTTTGACAACCCCAAATCGTTGAGTGAAGTATTCAGGAAAGAATGAATGTGCTATGACCAGTATAAATAGTGGGTAGAGTTTCCCAAAGCCTGGAAGGATAAGAAACAAGATCGAATGAACCAGCGAAAGAAGGGATACCAACCAGCTCCTTATCAGAATGCAACAAAAATCTTTTCGAGAAAGGATTTTCACTCCAATCATTTGAATACGCAAAGCAATGGTAAACCAAAAAATCTAGGAACGAAGAAGTTTGGGGACAGCTCCCATGAGCCATTAAAGTGTTGGGAATGTGGAGAACCTCATCTAAGGAGGAACTATCCATGTTTAATTTCAGCAAACAAAATTGTTGTTTATAATTTGTAGGAAGCCTCGATAGTGGGTGATGTGGGCAGAAGCCTGCATTAGATAAATGCAGCCATAGATGGCTGGCAAGCTGACCACCAGTCCTCTGTGGTAGAGATCGAAGGTAAAATCAATAACTCTCGAATTTCTGTTTTAATTGACCCTGGAGCTACGTTAAGTTATATTACTCCTGATGTAGTAGAGTCAAACAAACTTAAGAAACTGAAGCACGCAAAATCATGGCTGGTACAACTAGCAATAGGGACTAAAAGGAAAGTAGATGAATTTATTTCTGCTTTTTAATTCATCTTAGATGCTCAAAATATAAGGACAAATTTGAACGTCCTACCACTAGGGTCTTATGATATGATTATCGGAATGGATTGGTTGGAAAAGCACAAAGAAGTACTAGATTGTTATGCAAAGACACTTAACTATAAAGATGATTTTGGCACTACTATAATAGCCCAAGGTATACCAAAACTGATATCAGTCAGACAAGTTTTAGTGATGCAACTCAAGAAATGTATGAGAAATGGATGTCAAGTTTATGCAATCCAAGTAACGAATCTGTTAGGAAAAGAAGATAAGCCAAAGTTAGAAGACTTTGATGTCCTACATGAATTTAGAGACATGTTTGTGGATGAGATACTAGAATTACCTCCTAGAAGGGAAATACACTTCTCCATAGACCTACTACCTAGTTCAGCCCCTATCTCAAAAGCGCCTTACCGAATGAGTCTACCAGAACTGACAGAATTAAAAATACAATTACAGGAATTGTTGGACAAAGAGTATATCAGACTGAGTGTTTCACCATGGGGGGGCACCAGTTCTCTTTGTGAAAAAGAAAGACGATACTCTAAGACTATGTATCGATTATAGACAATTGAACAAAATGACTATTAAGAACAAATACCCCTTACCAAGGATAGATGATCTGTTCGATCAAGTAGGTGGGGCCAATATCTTTTCAAAGTTGTATTTATGATCCGATTATCATCAAGTTAGGTTAAAAGACGAGGACATAAGCAAAACAACTTTTCGAACAAGATATGGACACTATGAATTTGTAGTCATACCTTTGGGATTCACTAACGCACCAACCACATTTATGTGCCTGATGAACAGTATTTTCAGTCAGTAATTAGACAAGTTCATAGTAGTATTTATCAATGACATTATGGTCTATTCTAAAACGAAGGAAGAACATGATGAACACTTAAGAATAGTTCTGCAAACGTTGAGGAAACACAAACTGTAAGCCAAATTTGACAAGTGTGACTTTTATCAGAAGGAAATACAATATCCAGGACATGTAATTTTAGCAGAAGGCATTGTCGTAGACCCAAAGAAGATAAAATCCATTATGGAATGGCTAGTACCTAAGGATGTAGCGGATATCTGGTCATTCATGGGAATCACTGGATATTATAGCAGATTTATAGAAGGGTTTTCCAAGATAGCCTACCCTATCATGTCATTACAAAAGAAAGGGACCAAGTTTAACTGGTCAGAGAAATGTCAAGATAGTTTTAACAAGCTGAAGGAATTATTGACAATTGCACCCATATTGAAGGTAGAAGACCCAGATAAGGACTTCACTGTATGTGTTGATGCAAGTAAAGAAGGACTAGGTGGTGTCCTCACTCATGAAGGACACATTATTTGTTATGAGTCCTGGAAATTAAAAGAACATGAGTGAAAGTATGTCACTCATGACTTAAAATTGGCAGCGGTAATACACGCCTTAAAAATGTGGCGACACTACATAATGGGCAGAAAATTTCTACTATTGATAGATAATAGAGGGGTGAAATATCTGTTTAGCCAACTAGATCTTAATGCAAGCCATATGGCTAGCTTTCTTGAGTGAATTCGACTTCGAGTTTAGACATATCAAGGGTAAAGAAAATAAGGTAGCAGATGCTTTAAGCAGAAGAGTCCATAGGTTATTTGAGATAAATATCAGCAGGGAAGAAAGTGATCTGGAACAAAGAATAAGGATGACATGTATTAACGATGGAAATTACACTAGGATAATGGAAGAATTACAAAACAGTACCGCAAAATTGGATAAACCAGATCTAAGTATCGACAAGAAGGGACTATTACGATTTAAAAATAGAGTTTATGTACCAGATTTAGCAGAGTTAAAATTAATAGTCTTGGACAAAATGCATAAGAAACCGTATTCTGGCCATCCAGGATACCAGAAAACAATAACAACACTTAGAAAACTATTTTTCTGTCCTAATATGAAGGGTGGAACAACGAAATACTTGGCTAGGTGCCAATATTGTCAGTAGGTTAAGGTCAAGCACCAACATCCAACTGGCCTATTACAACCATTACCAGTACCAGAATGGAAATGAGAGACCACATCACTGTACTTTATAACAGGTTTGCCTAAAACTCAGAAACATAATGATTCTATCATGGTGGTAATCGATAAACTCGGTAATTATGCACACTTTATTCCTATAAAGTCTACTTTTAAAGCTATAAACATTGCTGAAATATTTATGAAAGAAAGGTTTAGACTACATGGTATTCCAAAAATGGTGATTTCAGATAGAGACGTAAAATTCACATCCGCTTTTTGGAAGGAATTGTTTGCAGGGCTAAATACTAATTTGAATTTCAGTATGAGTTATCATCCACAAACGAATGGACAGACCGAAAGGACAAACCAAATCATAGAGGATATGCTCTGCATGTACATAAGAACAAAACCGAACAAGTGGAAGACTATCTACACTTGGTAGAATTTGCATATAACAATGGGTACCAAACTTTGGCTAAGTTAAGCCCTTTCGAGGTACTATATGATAGAAAGTGTATGAGTCCAATCAGCTGGGATAACCCAACTGACAGACTCATGGTTGGACTAGAGATGCTCCAAGAAATGGAGAACATGGTAAGGAAGGTACAATAGAACTTAAAAGAAGCACAGGACAGACAGAAGAGCTATGCAAATCAGAAAATAAGACACTTGGAATTTCAAGTGGGAGATCATGTTTATTTGAAGGTCAAAGCCTAAAAAAGTTCGTTGAAGTTAGGAAATTGTGCCAAGATGGCACCTAGGTTTTGTGGGCCCTTTGAGATACTAGCTCGAATTGGACCCGTAGCATACCAACTTGCACTTCCATCTAATCTAAGAATTCATAATGTATTTTATGTTTCTTTGTTGAAAAAGTATGTTCATGACCCTACTCATATGATTGATTGGAACTTAGTGCAGGTGGAACCCGAAGGCAAGTTCCAAGTGGAACCCCTGCGTATTTTGGACCGGAGAGAAATAACACTTCGGAACAAAGTCATCGCTCAGGTAAAGGTGCAATGGAAGCACTTTAGTCCTGAGGAGGCCACTTGGGAGTTGGAGGGAGATTTGCGGAAATCTCATTCAATCATGTTCTAATAAAGGAATGAACACTGAGGACAATTTTTTATTGAAGGGGGAAAGGATGTGACATCCCAAAAAATAAAGTATTTCTGAAATTTAAAATTTGTTGAAAAATTATTCCGTTTTTAGTAAATTCGAATTTGGAATTTTTTTTCCATTTATGGCAATTTTGAATTTCAAATTTGATAATTGTAATTAATTATTATGACTGTTGGGCAGAGATCTAATTTGACCCAACTAATTATTTGACTATGACACTTGTATGAAAACATAATATTTTATATTAATTGCAAGAGGACAAAATGGAACAGCCATGTTAAAATCAGCTGACCATGACTCCATGAGTGGGGAACATGTTGGAACTACCTCTGGGTTGATTTTTACAAGTGGAAAATCAGATATTTGGCCATTGGAAGCCCCTGAAAATCATGGATTTAGAAGGCTGCAAAAATTCCCAAGGGGGGAAAAGAAAGACCTAGGCAAAGACATTGTTGTTAAATAACATATGTGAGGAGGCAGGACGCTGCCAAGTATGCTAGGGAAAAAGACTACGAGTTATCTTGCTGTTATGAACACTACTGATTGAGTGTGAGGCAAGAGGAGTCTGCTGAAACTGAAAGACATTTGCTAAGGAGGAGATTCCAAGTTTTCCCTCATGGATTCATGGTCAGGCTAGGGGGTGAATCAGGAAAGTGTTTTGGTTGCCCTGTTCTACTGTTGGGAGGAACGTGGTTGTTCCCTTTGTCTTCCCGCGAACTGGTTTAGATATATTAATTATTTTCCTTCTCTATTTAAACGATTATATATATGTCTGTTGTAATGCATTTGCTAATTCTGAGTTGAAGTATTTTCCAATTCACTGGTAAATGATTAGATCCCTGATGTAGTATATCTATTAATATCAAATTTGATATAATATCTAGAAAAGAACCTGTTCGTGTGTATGGGGTCTAAATGCTAACAGAATATCCAGTAAATTAATTTTCAAGTGACTCCTTATGATTACACTGAATTATGAATAATTCTTAGAAATTGTTTTTTATTTATTACGACAGTCAAAAAGTCATTGCATGGCTAAATTCTGGAAGCAATACTTTTTCGGTAATCTTGATCTCTTCTTTACAGAGGTAGCCATAGGGTAAATTAAAGTACATCAAAGTTCCTTGTATAGAATTAACTATGGAGTGGAAACTAAATCTAGATAAATAGAATATTTATATTGCTGTGAATAAAAGATCAGAATCATAAATCAACTCGGCGAGTATCTGCCTCATAGTATGGAATTAATCCAATAGGAAATACTAAATTTTCCCCACGATATAATTCTATCACATATAACTACAACTACAAATGATATGCTAGATATAGGAGGCCAATAATCTCATTCAGAACTAGAGATGTTGGAAACCCCTTTTGTATTTTTGTATTTTTTATATACGATATGAGTTGCAATTTCTAGCTAAAACGACAACCCCGACTCATATCTTTATATTTAAATCGAACATAACGAAATAAAAGAGTACCAGTAACTATATTACTTAAATTTTGGGAACATTTTAGTGCCGGAATAAATATAGCCGAATAATATAAACTTCACTTTTCATATCTAAACAGTAAATTCGGTGCTCGAATTCTCGCTATGGTTCAACCTATCTTTCCAAATACTTTCGACCAGAATCGCCAGTCATTAAATAAGAAATTTTATTACATATGTTGAACCAATTTAAAAAAAATCAAAACACGGATTAAAAACATGTGCAAATACCGGTGCTATTCCAATAATGGAAATACGACCTCGAGGTACATTCAACAAATATCCCCGAAGTCGAGATAGAGCTATTCATAACAAACTAGCTGAGGCTATGAACTCTTGTGTGTGACATATAACCTGTAGAGTTTAAACTGAGGATTGGTGGGTTCGAAACCCGATTACCTTTTTCCACCGAAGACAGGGGCGGATACTCAGGGCTTGCGCAAACTGAAATCCCGGAGAAGAAAAGTAAACCCAGAAATTAGTAAATTTCAGTTGAAGTAAAAATAAAGAAATCGACAGAATGACAAGTGTTAAACCAACAGTTTGTTTCCGTCTAGAAAAGGACACTTATCTTTTTGATGCATAGGCTCGGGCCCTTTCCTTGTCATTTGAAAATCTGGATAGGCGACCAGGCTGAAGGAAGGGGGTGCAATAAATCCCTGATGGGTACCTCGCATCAACAAGGCCCATCATTAGTGATTTTACCAATACTCGAATGAAATAAAGATGATAAACCAAAAAGGATATAGTTACAACAACTAATGTTTTTAAACAAAGTGAAATAGATGACAGTATCTGTTTTCCTTAATACATAAACAATATAGGTCGAGTTGTGCCAAGGATACGTTTAAACCTCCCAAAATCATATTTACAGAAATTAACGAGGAACCAAGCAGCCAGTACAGAGATGTCGTATCCAGACCCCTAGAGGTCGCCTTACAACTTACAATATCCAACACAAAGGAAAACTATTGTTCGATTTCTTTTCGACGGAGGAAAAACATTTCTCGTAAAGCACACACATAGCTAATAATTTAGAGTCGCATACCGTAAGGTAGTTCCAGGAACTGTATATGAACATCTTAGATGGATTTTATAATTATGCCAAGTAAAAAATTTCATTGTGGGTTTTCTTTCTTTTTGTTTGGGTCAAGACCGTAAAGGATTATGGGTATAGTACCGTCGGGTGGACTCACCCCTAGAAAATAAGGAATAGAGAGGTGTTATTGCAAAACATACCAACAAACCCTACGAAACCTCACCCGTGCCCAAATCCAGTGTCGTTGTACACTACCGGAAGGGAGCGTTAGGGAGAATGACTTTTGGGCATCCTATAACCCTAGATTGAGGCTTAGTAGTGGATTAAACCGGTAAGCCTCTGGAAAATTTGAAAACAAGGAGAGAAAAATTAGAAATGCACAAATAACCCCAAACTGAGTTAAGAATAAGATTTAACCTCGAAAAAATACCAAGCATTAACGTTGAGAGAAATGTAAATACACTTTTTGGTAAGATCCACAGAGTAAAAGGGACCTTCACATAATTAGAACTCCAAGAAACCTACACCTCTGCTCAAGATACGATAGTCGAATAGGAACTTACCAATAAGATGGACCGTGTCAACCAAATTTTTGGGAAGGTGGCCTCCAGAATGATAGTTTTCCCATATAGAAGGAAAAACATGCAGAGTCTATTCTTTCGAAGAGTCACAATGATGTGGAAGGAGTTCACCTATCCCTAAGTTGAGGAGAAGCTACTGGAATAAATGTTGAAGTATAGAATGGGTCGAGCCATGTGCTAGGGTAAACTTGGAAAAACAAGACCGGAGAAAGGATAGATAGGAAGGACACCGAAACGTGCTTATACAAGGCCTACATTGATTATGAGAACAGATTCTTAACTCCTCTGACAGGCACATCCCCTTCCCTTAATAACCAATTTTTTTTCACATTTAATGGCCGTCTCTTTCGAGGAGTGACTAATCAAGTATAGTCGGAGTTAATTGTTCATTTTCAGCTAGACTACTATTGTAGTCGGTTAAAACTCAGTCGAATAAGATGGTCGTGCAAGGATTCCTCACCAAAAACTATGTCAAAATTAGTGTTCAGAAGAAATGTACCACGAAGAGTTTTACGAAGAGAATCAAATTAATGACCTATGACGTTATTGACTCGTAATGAACCATGTACGATTTGTGGTGTTGAATGTAACTCTCGTCAAATCCTCCCTTTAGTGGACACCTCCTTTTTAGAACAAAAGATATAGCCTTACGCGCTAGAACAAGGAATTATGTACCAAGGTGGAAACTTAGGACCTACTAGTTCTAGGTATATGGTTATAGAACCACTATATAAATAAATATAGTCTAAATATGTGTTGAAGAAAAAACTGGTAGGAATTTTAGAGGATTCCTCATTTTAAGTTTGAATTTACACTGGTATAAGATTGTCACCTTATGGTAGAAGAATAGATGGGCTTTAAATCTAGAATCAGGATGAATGTTATACCACTCCTTTATTATGAAGTTATCAAGCTAAAATGAGTTTGGAGCCCCACAAGAAAAAAGGAATTTTTATTTTTTATGTCATTTTGAGGTATATTACACCTACAGTCTTTATCATCACAATCCACTGATTTTCAAAAAATGCAGTATGAATTCTTGGGTACTTTTTGATACTTCTTCATCATGGGACAATGATATGGATCATGCCCATGTGTCTTACATATCTCGCACCATAGTCCTCTTGTTGGAAAAGGGTTCGGTACTCCTTTTTCCATGTACTGCGCGAAAGTTGGACATTCATTGCTATGGTGTCCTTGTGTCTTGCACGTGGTACACAAAACAAATTCTCTTTTCTCTTTACCCTTATTCTGTTTCAGTTGAAATGTGAGGTTCTTCAGATCCTCCTTCAACTCCTCTATTGTTGAATATGTCTTCTGATATTGGTTCTCTTCCAACTGTAAGGCTGCCTGTAGAGTCTCTACCTAAGTTTGAAACTTATTTTATCTCAATGTGTATCTCAAATGTGGTAACAATGAATTCACAAATAGATGTTTGTGTTGCATTCCAGTCATGACATACTTCAACTTACCCTTCTACCATTTGAACCTTTGATGAATCTCCCAAATAGACTCACCTAGTTTCTATTTGATTTCAATCATCTCATTCATGTACTGATCTTCTGAACTAGGCTTCTAAAATTCATTTATCAATAGCTTCTACACATCTGCAATCATCCTTGTCATTCCTGATGGATTGTTTACAGCTAGGCTCATGTACCAATCTAGTGTGCAGTCTCTTAGCTTGATATCTAACTATGCAAATTTTGCATCCTCATTTGTGATATGCTTTTCTTTCCACATATTCTCTCATATGATTAAATTCTTTTCAGGGTCCTCAGATGCCTCTCCCCGAAATTATGGTAACCTAATGGTGGGATCATGTCCTGGAATATTGAACTGTGATAGAATACTACCTCCGCATGGTGTGGATATTTGACTACAACTTCCTGAATTGGCTCCTCCAGTTGTTGTTATTTGTTTAGATGTACTTCCTACTATTTTTCTTCCACTAAAATTTGGTTTTCTGAATAGTGGTGTTCTTTCTGGTGTACTAATCACACATGAGGTTATGGGTTCCACACTGAAACTGACATGGATGGGAGGTCTGCCTTTTGTTCCTTCCCTTGGACCGCCTTTCTTCCTTTCATATGTTGCACGTAGGATTTCCTCAATCTGTCCCACAGCCCAAAGATCCTCTACCTCTTCTTCATCACTTTCCAAGCCCTCTCTATCTATTATGGCTCTCTTCTTATTATTCATATTTTATTGGTAGGGTACTCCACTGTGTGTCTTTCCCACTACATCCATTATCTGGTTTATCTTATCTTCCTCAATCATGATTGGGTCCATGGTCTCCTTCTTCTTTCCCTTATCCATCTCTTCCTCCATTTATCCACCTCTTGTCAATGCTTCCCCCCTTCCCCCATGCACACAGGGAAGTTTAGCTATCTGATTCCATAGTCATCACACCATTGTTATATAGTAAAATATTGATTAAAGTATACAATGATATGATATACCTACCTCTAGTTCCTTTTAGAAACTCCTTCTCTGTTGCGCTATAAGACTTCGCAGTATCCACTACAAATTCTGTGATAAACCTTGCAACAATATTGTCTAACCAGGAATCTACTGCGTGCGTGAATTTGTTGTTAACTTGTTGTAACTGAACGATCTCCACAAGATTCCACTCGAGTTGTCTAATTCGATTTGTAGGGTGGTTGTATTTTAACCTTAATATCCACTCCTGCAACACATGTGGGAAATCGCAGAAAAATACCTCATGCAAGTCGCTAAACATGTACTTGTACATATATTTGCGTGATGTTAACTTAGGGTTTCTGTTATCTTTTTGCACAAAATTAAGATCCTTTGTTTTCAACCATCTTTCGAACTCTGTCTTCATTGGATTCCACGGTCTGAACATTCCCTTTTATACCTTCATTCTCCACATGCTTCTTCTACAGATCCCATTCACTCAATCCCATGTAGTTCCATCTAGCAAATGAACCATTTGTTGGCTATTACTCTTTCTATCTACTTCTTGGCTGACCCAAGTTCAGATATGAACAGGTTTCCAACAAAACCCTCTAAAACTATCATCCCTCCTAGTAAACCAGAAGGAAACATAGCACACAAAATGTACTGCGCAGTCTCACCTGAGATAGTTCTATGGGTGATTGCAATGCTTAGGTGCTTGCAGTCCAGGAATGAGTGGGGATCTGGGATTGTAATTAGTATTTATTAGGCCTTAAATTGATTACTTTATCTATTATTATTAAGATCCACTCAACTTTAAGCTTATACATACATTCTAATAGATCTAGCTAACCAATTATGTGTAAATCAATAATTAGCAGGAATTAGAGATTATCAACCATTAATAGAAAGTAAACATGCACTCATTCATCAAATAGTACATGAGTTTTACCGTGGTTCACCCCCTCCCAAGCTATGCCCACAAAGATTTGGATTCTTAGGCTCTTTTATTTAGATTTCTACAAAATATGGCGTTGTGTGCACTACCTACAATTATGAAACATGTTCCACAACCTCTGTGAGGCGGACTAGAACAAACCAGGCTCCTTAGCCTGTGATCTAACCCTCAATATCTAGCTACCTGACCCTTCTATAGTTCAACAACTTACAAAAATGTATCACAACGATTTCTTACAATTCAGAATTAACTTGAACCAACAACAACCACTTGGAACCCTGACCCAGACCTCCTAGGTTCTTATTTATACTAGTTTACAAGTTTACCGATCGTTACAATCTTTTACCAAAACCCTAACCCTAACATGGCTAGGTTTTTCTGCTTGCGCGCCGTGCATGCTTTCCTTCTTTGCATGCAACTTTCCCTCGCACATGTTGTTTTTCCTGCCAGCTTTTATTCTCCAAAACTGAGTTTTATTCTCCAAAAAAAGGTATTGCCTCAAAATAGGCCTGCTCTCAACAATTTGTCATTTACTTTTTATGATTTGAATTTTTGCAAAATTTAGACATTAAAATTAAATTTTTGGTAGAAATTACGGGAAGTTGCAACCTCCCGTAATAGCTCCGAGGTTTATATACTTGCAAGACACCTGGTTGAATTTCGAAACATGTGGAGTGATCCTTGATGTACCTAGATGGATACAAATCTATTCGTTTCCAGAGATGGACTTCACATGTGCCTGGTCAAGGCTAGTCAAACTAGGCCACTTGTGCAGAAAATACCCTTTTTTTAGCTAAAAATCAGGACAATTTTGGATTTCGTGGGATTTCTCCATATGTTATGGATCTAAGAGATGGGTTTTGATCTCATTAGCATGATTTATGTATCTTAGCAACTGATTAGAGTAATTTTAGCATTTGTGGTTATGAACCCTTTGTATAAATATCCCGAGACTTGGATAATTAGAATACTTTTTATTAATATAATTTGCAGACTTGGAGATCATATTTTTGAATTGGCCAATGGGAATTCCAAATAAAATACCTACTTTTAAACATAAACTTATGTATTCTCTAAAGCATTTGACGAGAGTACTTGTTTCAATTTCCATCTTTTAGAAGGGATTACTTGTTTCATTCTCTTCCCGAGTTCATCAAACATCATAATTCTCTTTTCTAGCAGATATGTTTTCAAGACAACAGACATGATGAATTTTCCAAAGAATACTTGAGGACAAGTCTCAAAATAAGCTTCGGGGGAGGACATTTTCTCCTTTGAATACTTTTTGAAGACTCCTAAGAAAATTTTTGAAGAACTTTCTGAAGATTTCTAAGAAAGATTTCTGCAGACTCTAAATACAACTTTTTGAAGATATTAAAGTTCTCTAAGATTTCATTTCAGCAAAGGGACCTGTATTTCATTCCAGTAGAGGGACTTGAGGAAATCTGAACTAAAAATAAATTTTGAAGATTAAAGATAGCTTCAGAGCAACAATGGCAGACAAAGAAGATCAGATCATCAATCAAAGACAATATTGCAGACTTAAAAGACAATTTTCATTCCAAGTAGCTTCTCCATTTCTCCAACAAAATCAGCCTCAAAAGAAGAAGACCTATCCAAATACATGACAATGCTTAAGCAGAAGGAGCAAATTAAAATTTTGTAAGGGAAAATTTCTTTTTAATGTATTTAAATTTTGAATTTTGAAAATTCTTCATTTAAAGTTAAGGATAAAGTACCTATTTCTACACTTCTATCCTCACATTCCTTACCTTGAAATTTTTGGGTTGAAACCAAAAAAATTTCTAACTCCATTTACTTCATGATCTCTTAAAAACTAAAAGAAAAAATATCTATTCACTCCATACTAATTCCATCCTTAAGCATCAAAGTGAGTATTCCAAGTCATCCAACAAAGGAAGAGATACGAGGAAGTATGTCAAAGTTATCACAACACTAGTACTCTATTTTAAAGCTGCTTGAGGAAAGCAAAGGATAGTTTATGAAAACTCAGTGATCTATCTCTCCAGTCAGTGATATATCTTCTTTAAAAGTAGCTCAAAAAGTATTCCTAAAGCAAATTTCAAGAAGGCCTAAAATCATAACAATATTTGGATGAAAACAAAGGGGAAAATCCTTGCCAAAACAAGACATGTGAATCTCTGTTTAGAAATTGTGGTTTGAATGAGTTACACTATGGAGAAAAGTGACCAATTTTCAAAGGAATTTAGGGAAGAGTTTGTGGATTATGTTATAAGTCTGAAGCAAGAGTTTGAATTATTATAATTCAAAGGTTATAAATGCATATAATTCAAAAGGCCTCATTTTTTTATTTTACAAAAGTCATCTACAACCATCATATGCATTCTTTTTGCTATGAATTCCTTTACAATTCCAAATTCACAAATGATTTCTTATACCTTGCACACTCATATGTGATGTTGCAGACCATGAGTTGCACACGAACTACACTCATACTATTACTTACTCATCCCTCTGAATATTCATTTCACTAATAACCATGATTTACCTTTGGTTTTGTTGCCAAAACACCTCTGTGTTTGTTGCATATTGAAATCCTCTCTTGCCACGTATTCTAAGCTTGATTGTCATTCAAACTTACTTGATCCAGGATTTTATCCACCTCTGAATTCGCATATTCACGCTATCAATTTCGACATCCAAAACATGTCAACAACTCGTCCCTCATATGATTCGATGCATAAAACGTGTTAAAAGCATTTGTATGTTAAAAGTCAAGAAGACCAAGAGCCCAGAATTCAGGAACAAAGCTGCAATTGAACGAAATTTAAGAGACAGAGAAAACTAGAATCAAGGAGAATCGTTGTGTTGATGAAACACAAGGGATAGAGCATCCCAGAATCATGGAATAGAGGTCGAAACCCAATAGGAATCCTCAACAAAAGAGTAAGGATTCAAATTCTATTTGTTGGCACAATTTTGAGCTATGATAAAATTGAAGTTAGGTTAAAAACTTATATTTTCAAGGTGAATTTGAGCAGCAGTCCAGATTGAGGATAAGAAACAACCAGGGCTAGGGTTTAGCAGGTATGAATTCTTTATGAAAACATATGTATGATGCAAAATAATTTTATTGAGGAAGAGAAGTGAAAGAATTTTGTTTTTATTTTTTTTAATAGAATTTTGTTTGAAAGAGAAAACAAAATACAGAGTTAGGATTTGAAGAAACAAGGTAGGCATCTTCTGCATAGATAGTAAGCAGGGAATTGCATAAAAAGAAAATGGTTTTGAAATTATCACAATGGTTTCTAGATTTGAACCAGAAAATTTTGACCAGAACAAATTTCATAAGAATTGTTTGGAAATTCTTGAAAAACATCAGTGGATTTCTTTCCTTGAAACGTCCGATGGTTATTGTGAGGAAATAACCAGGGTGTTTTCTTGTTCATTTTATGGAGAGAGGGACATAGTGGGTAACCTCACCATCATATTATCTGAAGATATCATTTAAAATAAAAAAAAATTTAAGGGAAAATCTTGGACACCATTTCTATGTAGATCCAGGGCAACTTTAGTGAATTGGAAAACATAGATCCCTAGGAGTTGGTTGATACATGCATGGAATGAAATAGCTTACATCATTCAGAAATTCATTACTTGTGAGGGGAGGTTTAGTATCATTTACTTATATCATATTGTTGCAGCATTTGAGAGATGATATTAAAATTAACATGCCTTACTATTTTCTCCAAAGTCTTTCTAAAAATGGCTAAAGGTGTCCAAAAACAAGATAAGAATATGGAGAAAAGTTTATATCATCATGGGTTCATCAAGATGATTGTTACACATGAGTTGAAAAAGCAAAACCTTTCATGGCAGCAGTCGTTAATCAACAGTGGATATGAAACTATAAAGGAAGAACCTAGTGAAGAAGGAATCCTACTTCTAAGTGATGATGAAGAAGAAACACAAACCCATAAGGAAACAAGCTTAAAACAACTAATGGGGGGGAGAAAAAAAATAAGTATGGTGAGAAGAGAACATGAAATTCAGGAGAAAGATAAGGTGATAGAGGATCATTGACAAAAGCTCAGATATATTTTTGTGCATGAGGACATGCAAGACCTTCCTCTTGGGGGAGATGTTGGGTACCATTTTTTATGCTTATTCCCACCATAGAATCCATGTTTTTGCCTCCATTTTCCTTTCATGTCTCTCATATTTCCTCCATATTAGCTTAAAATTGATCATCTTAGGTACATTTTTCATTCACTTTTTATGATTTGAATTTTTGCAAAATTTAAACATTAAAATTAAATTTTTAGTAGAAATTACGGGAAGTTGCAACTTCCCATAATAACTCTAAGATTTATATACTTGCAGGACACCTGGGTGAATTATGAAACATGTGGAGTGATCCTTGATGTACACATATGGATCAAAATCTATTCGCTTCCAGAGATGGACTTCAGACGTTCCTGGTTAACGTTGGTCAAACTAAGCCACTTGTGTAGAAAATACCATGTTTTTAGCCAAAAATCAGGACAATTTTGGATTTCGTGGGTTTTCTCCATATGTTATGGATATGAAATATGGGGTTCAACCTCATTATCATATTTTATGGATCTTATCAACTTATTAGAGTAATTTTAACAATTGTGGTTATGAATCCTCTGTATAAATATCCCAAGACTTGCATAATTAGAATACTTTTTATTAATTTGCACACTTGGAGCTTTGGAGATCATATTTGTGTGAATGAATTGAACGTGTTTTCTTCATCAATATATGTTATTAGAAGAGTTATTTTATCTGGTTATGTTTCAAGTGTGCAAGAAAAGCATTGGAGGGCCCCCATTGCCAAGCTTGTGCACTTAATTTCTAGTGTTTCATAGTTGTAACAATGGTATGTTTATTTTGTGTTTTTTCTAGTTAACTTTACTGTTTTAAATTCTTATTTTCATTAGAAGTACTTGACAAACTTGTCTCTTGAAAGTTTTGGTGAAATACTATGAAAATACATTCCATAAAGAAGCTTAGTTTTCCTACTACAACAATTAAGTTTTGTTAAGTATGTCATTTAGTGAACTTGATTTATTGATAAGTTTTATAAAACACTATGAAATGACCTCTTGTAAAGGAGTTTAGTGTTATTTTACTTACAACAACTAAGTTTTGTTAAGTGTGTTTATTTCAAGCAAGTGTGTTTATCTTCATTGCAAGTGTGTTTAAATCTCATGCAAGTTTGATTTATTTGATTCAAAACTAGTTTAGATCTAAATTCCATATACATTGGTGCACTTCAAAGTTCTACAAACTTCGCATTGATATTAAAATACATGATCTAATTTACATCCATAAGTTATACCAACAACAGTGTCCATGTCACAACCTACTACCACTACCGTCGTGGTTTGAGTTGTGGGTTAATGATTATCTAGTTTGATAGGTCCACGATGTCGTGAGGGCGGGCTGAGACAATCGCTCATGGAGATTTCTAAGGGGCACACAATAAGGCAGAGTCCTTATTCCTTAGAAGCCTTTAGTCTCTCACAAGGTCGACCGAATGAAGCGTTGACTCCAAGGGTCAGACAAATTCCAAAACCAATCTAAGGTGAGTGGCACCCTTGGAGAACGGAGGTGCGTCTTGAAGGGAATGTCGCACAATTAAAATTGAGTCAAATAAATCTAGGTGGCCTAGAAAACATGGAAATGGTTATGCCTTGTTAAAATAAAATAATTAATTAGTTAGTAAATTATTAATTGTGAAGCCTAACAAGACTCTAAGCCAAAGTCTAAGACTAAGCTAAAGTCTAAGTTAATCAAGGGACTAATTAAAAATGTTGAAATTAAAAGAATTGAGATAAAATCAATTTCTAGGAAAAAGTGAATAAAAATCTAAAGGTTGGATAAAATGCACATGTGTCCATGAAATTATTAAAATGGATTTTAAAATAGAAATAAATAATAACTTGAGTGAATAGGTGTACATAGAATAGAATCTTGAGTCAACCTACCACTAGTCTAACTATAAGAAGGCTCATAATCCAACTCTAACTCGGATCTAGTTAGGAGACACTCGTTAAATGAGAATTTGGGGAACAAAGGAACATCTAAGAGAGAAAATAGGAACACATTGGGGAATGTGAGGGAAATTGGCTTTTTATTCTAAACAAAAATGGTTATTACTTGTGCAACTTGGGGAGAGTGTGACAAGTGTGTAGGTGAATAATACTAATTCAATTAATTAAAAAGATAATTAATTGTGCATGAGGACATGTGTCATTGAAGATTTTTCTATGAAACAAATGTGATAGAAGGGAAATGGATCTCTCTTTTACTTGGTAAAGTTATGCCGCCAAATTTTTGGACTGTGTTTTACTTGTGAGTTGGGATACCAAGCTTGAAGAAAGAGTGGAAGCTCTTCCTTGCAAGGAAAGCCTTGGAGCTATTGTTTGTTGTTTTCTTGTGTGTGGCCTCTTTGCAGCTCGAGGGATAAGGGGAAAGAAGAGTATCCCTAGCATTGGTTGGGAGGTACCAGTGAAGTTTCAGTGATTAGCAAGCTAGAGTAATGAAGGAGCACAAGCCTTAAAGGACACCATCAACTCGAAGTCTTCATTGGTTCCAATATTTAATTTTGAATTTTATTATAGTAAGATAAATTGTATATTTAAATGATTTAAGCAACAACAAAACTTAATTAGATTTTATTGAAGAAATTTTTATTCATTTCTACCAACTATATGATAGATCCGATCCTTATTGGATTTGTTATCGCTGAATTTTTATTGCAATTTCAAATGGGAATTCGAACGACCTTGCAAATCCTATTGTTAGTTTAACCAATATTCATATGGTATATTTTTAATCAATATTTTAAATATCAATTTGAAATTTAGAATTTATTTGATTGGGTATCATGATATGATTTCTGGAATTAGGAATTAGAACTTGGAATTAGAACTTGCAAGGATTGTAAGTGCAATTTTTTAATTAATCATGGGATCTCTATATATTTAACTGAAGTTCTTGTCAGAAATACATTGGATTTTGAAGGTCATTGCACCACGCATTTTAAGTTTTTGTTGTCTTTGTAATTGGAATTTCAATTTCGGTTGAGTTGTATGGTCGTTGAAGATAGGATACGATTATGGATTGTTATTTACTGCTTAATTTAATTGAGGTGGATATTCCATGGAATCGTGATTCTCTAGTGGCTTCCTGAAACCATTAGTTTAGATCTGCAAACAATTTAAATTGTTTTATTTTAATGTCAATGAAAAACGAATTTATAGTTTCGACTTTAAAAAAAGAAAATGGGGTCACTGCAACTAAACAACAATATGTAATTTAGGAGTGCATTTCGTTGTGTATTTTAATTCCTGAGTGCGAATTATTATGATCGTTGATTGTATAATGCATTTCTAATATTGAAGGTAAAACCCTTGGACGTCGTTGAGTAGCGAAGAAGCATTGTTAGAATGCGAGCTTGGTAGCTTACACTTGTTTTTATAATTTGAAACTCCTTTTGTCAACTCATTGTTAGAAGTTGATATCTCACCTATTGTAGGTTAACGATAGCTTGAACTATTTCCATCTTGAACTAGAATAACATTCTATTAAATCCTAAAGTTGTAATATAACTCCTTGTGAAGATCTTGAAGTTACAATTATTTGATTATTAATTCTTACCTAGTGGTAAATCCTTTACTTAGTTCCAAAGACTCCTTCTACTAGAACGCTTGTTGAATGAGGTTTGAGCTTTTAATTAAAGTTAATTGGCATGATGTACCTTTCAATTAAATTTTAATGATAGTATTGATTATTGGAATTTACTATATGTCATACATGCAAACTTTAGTGGTACTCTAGTTGGATAGTGAATAAATTGTCATTTTATTCATATTCATTAATGGAAGAAAATTATTAAATAAAGAATATAATTTATGTGGTATCTTAAGTAGTAGATTATTTTATCTAGACAATTAACAATAATGGATTTGTAATTTGACAGGGTTGGTAATTTTGTTTAGGTAGTGATTATTAATTATATGGTGGTATAATGGTGAATTTTAATTATTAATGGTGAACATTAATTATTAATGGTGGATATTGATGATATGAATGTATATGGTGAATATTTATTCTTAATGGTGAACATTAATTATTAATGGTAGGCTATTAATTAGATTATGTTATTGATGACAAGAAGGCATATTATCTAGATGATGAAATATTTTCTTGCTTGAATGTTAAAGGAAGGAACCTTATCTAAAATAATGAGTAATTGAAGGTTTAATTTGTGTTATGATCAAAATCTTACTGTCACTTTAGTCCTGAGTCTAGATTTAATTTGGTTATGAGAATAGATATCTCCATGTTCTTCAGAATAGTTGCTAGTCACGAGACCTTAAATGGTCAAAATCAATGGGATGAATCCTGGACTTAAGCATTGATTATGTGTCATTGAGGTCCTAACCTTACCAAGTAGGTTTGGTGGATAGACATCTTTATTATAGGGATGTGATGTAATAGTTCTATTAATAGAATTAATGTTGTTATTGATTTTTGTTGTGTGATGATGTAAATGATAATAGAGTGTGCAAATATCGATGTATGTTAGTGTTGCATATCACTCTCTCTAACTATTGTTGTTTAAAAAAAACATGTACCACTACTGTACTCACTTACATTGATGTCGTAACGGAGGGATCATCACATATGGTATCAAAGTAGGTTCAACCCTACGACATTGGACTGTTATTCCTCCCATAGAGTTAACTAAAATGATAAAGATGTATTTTTAATTAGTTGTGGAATTTTCCCATGCATGTAATCATGGTTAGAGGATGCAGGGGAAGTAGACGACGTGGTGGTGGAGGAAGAGGTGTGACACCTATGATAGTATCCATTCCCGAGGGATCTAACCCTCAGGGAGATGAGTAGATGATAGAGGAGGAGCAGGTTGTTGCGGGAGATATGGCAGGTATGATGAGATCCTTCCAGAGGATGTCATAGGCGTTGATCAACCTCCTAGATCGAGACAAGGGTAGAGCATCGGTTCCCAATGAGGGTTCACAACGCGCTCTAGCTGGTAGTAGTAGTATACACATAAAACTCAAGAAGATGAAGTTTCTTGAGTTATGGGGTGCCTCGAATGACTTAGCTTCTGAGTCATGGTTGGTGAACATGGTGATGTTCTTCACACTTCATGATTACACCTCCAACTTGAAGGTCTGCATGACAATATTCCAATTGAAAGGGAGTTCTCTAATTTGGTGGAAGGCACTCCTACCTCAACTAACATGGTCATCGAAGACATGTCATGGGAGTTGTTCGAGGAACAATTTAGGGAGAGGTATTTATCCAAGGAATTACTTGGCACCATCTTAATGAGTTCAATGCTTTATGACAAGGTGGTCACACGGTGCTAGAGTGTGAGGTCAGGTTCATGGAGCTACTTAGATATGCCCCACATCTGAACATAGAGAAGTTGAAGGTCAACAAGTTTGTGCTCGGCCTTAACTTCAACATTCGTTCAAAGGTGAGGTGATCCAGATGGATCTCGGTGGCCATCCACTTTTTTCACTGAATCACCATTTTGAGCCTATGGTTTTGATAAACCATGATATTCACCCTTTTGATGGGGAATGGAATGTAATGCCATCTTCATTTGTTAATTACATACATCATGTAGTGATTTCCTAGTGGTTTTNCCATCCACTTTTTTCACTGAATCACCATTTTGAGCCTATGGTTTTGATAAACCATGATATTCACCCTTTTGATGGGGAATGGAATGTAATGCCATCTTCATTTGTTAATTACATACATCATGTAGTGATTTCCTAGTGGTTTTATGTACATGCCTACAACATAGTGTTAATGCATCATATCCCATTAGAACTCCGTAGTTAAGCACGCTCAGGCTAGAATAGTACTGGGATGGGTGACTGCCCGGGAAGTCCTAGTGTTTTACATGCTGATGGAATTTTATAAACTTGGTCCAATTTATCCCACATGCAACATGGGAATTGTTTTCCTCTCACTCTCTCATATATAATTGAGGTGAAGGAGTCCCTTAAGAATGCAATGGAGTGTGATGAAAATCTTGTTGCAAATGAAGTGTAGCTGACATCTCTTTCTTTTTAGATATAGACTACCCCATTCTGCCAGTTTTTGTTCTACAATTGTTTTCTCTCTTGTCAATTAATAGAAGTTGGTTTTCACTGTAGTTCTGTTTTCTCCACATTATATTTGTGTATTTATTCATTATATATCGGTTATATTTTTTTCTTCATGTCGTTCTCAAAATAATCTGGATCAGTGGTATCAGAGAAGGTTTCTCCTTGTTCTTTCTCAGAGAAGGTCCTCGACGAGGTTAGGGTATAGAGAGTTGGGTCTCAAGCTACTTTCCCTTGAGAAAAAAATCTCTTTCCAACCCAAGCGACCTCCCATGGAGGAAGAAAAGAGAGATGACAAAGAAATATATCATTTCAAGACATTGCTTGAGGAATCCCTCGTGCGACAGAGGAACGAGATGATGGACAAATTTTCTCAGATCTTTCGAAGACTACCAATGGCGATGGATGAGGAATATTTGACAAGAAGCCATTCTGCAAGTGTGACACCCATCAAGGTACAAGTCAATTTTGATATCCCCTTATTTGAAGGCCAGATAGATGCAGATGCTTTAGAAAAATGGTTGAATATGCTAGAAGGTTATTACTCTGTCCAAAAAACATTCGACAGTGAAAAGGTCACATTTTCTCTCCTTAAATCCCTTCCCCATGTCAGATATTGGTGGGAAGGTTACCAAAAGAGGTACATTGCGGATGAATATACACTATTTGGGAGAGAACCCCCTTGGGAGGCCTTTGTAGATGCCCTAAAGGAGGAGTTCTACCATGTCATAAACTATGATGACCAATACATGAGATGGACAACTTTGCATCCAAAAAGAGACTAGAGGGTTCCAGAGTACACCAACATATTTCATACCTTGCGCTCAAAGTTGGGTATCAAAGACTCCAAGTAGAACCTGGTTTTGAAGTACCACAATGGTCTACATAGGTACATCCAAATAGAGATGGATTTCTTGGACATCTCCTCAATGGGAGTTGCTTATCAACATGCAGTCAAAACTGAGTAGAAATTCAAGCAACAAAGTATGTAAGAGAAGCATGGCAAAGGAAACTCTAATTCACATAATGAAGGATAGATAAAGGAAGGCCAACCTCAAGATATCTAGTCCCATATGCATGAAAAGAAAGGTAATAGGATGTATAAGAAAGACACTGGAAAGTGGTGTGAGTTCCACAACAGCCCTTGGCACAACATTGATGAATGTCGCTCAATACAGTCATTGGTGGTCGAGCTCAAAGAAAAAGATTCGAACCTTGACTTGGACCATGATTTAGAAAATAATAAAAGGAGATAGATCATTGATGCAGAACCCATTGCTACTATCACAACTGCAACAATCCAACCAGAAGAGGATCTTGAGGAGGGGGAGCTACTCTTCCACTCACATATGTGGGTGAAGGGGACCCAAATGCATTTTATTGTTTATAGCGAAAGACAAAAGAACATCGTCTCAGTAGAGGTTTTCAAGAAAATGGATTTTCCAACAACACAACATCTATAACTACACAACATCGGGTGGCTTTGCTAGGGTCAAGATCTTCATGTCAGCCAACAATGTCGCTTGTCCTACGACATCAAGCCCTTCAAGGATGAGGTATTGTGTGATGTTTCCCCACTGGAAGTCTGTGATGTTCTATTAGGCCAGCCATATATGTGGAGGCGTCATTTTGTTTATGAGTCTCTACCTTGTAGCCTCATTTTTACAATGGGGGGTCAACTATATCAGATACTAGAGGTAGTTCTGACTATTGTCCCACCAAAACAATGCCACAAAGTAATCTCTCATTCTGCAAAGTTTAGCCTCTTCACAATCTGATCAAAAGGTGAATAGAAGGACACTGCAACCACTGCAGCCTCAATCCAAAAACTTTCTATCTAGCAGAAGCAGATCAAAAATAGTGTAGAAGAGTACGAAGATGTTCTTGCAACACCTACGGGGGTGCCTCCACACTGCCCAGTCAAGAAATTTTATAACATAACCCTGCATATTCTTCATGTTGCATCTTCACTGACAAAGTCCTCCCACACTTAGGTAGATCATGCAACTAGATTGGTTGAATGGATCCAACCCCTACAACAACAGGTTCATGATAGCCTTCAATCAGCTAAGCAGAACTCTGAACAACTTCTTCAGCAAGACAGGCAACGTACCAAGCTTCATATTTAGCAAAAGTCTCCTTGTCTCCCAAGGAAACTTGACGTAATGGGGACCATTTCTTTATAAGGGGGGAGGAATGATCTAGATGGATCTCAGTGGCCATCCACTTTTTTTACTAAATCACCATTTTGAGCTTGTGGTTTTGATAAACCATGATATTCACCCATTTGATGGGGAATGGAATGTAATGTCATCTTAATTTGTTAATTACAGACATCATGTAATTATTTTCTAGTGGTTTTATGTACATGCCTACAACATAGCGTTAATGCATTGGATCCCATTGAAACTCCACAGTTAAGTGCACTCAAGCTAGAGTAGTATTGGGATGGGTGACCACCCGGGAAGTCCTAGTGTTTTAAATGCCGATGAAATTTTATAAACTTGGTCCAATTTATCTTAGATTCATCTTGGGAATTGTTCTCCTCTCACTCTCTCATATATAATTGAGGTGAAGGGGGCCCTTTAAGCATGCAATGGAGTGTGATGTAAATATTTTTGCAAATGATACATGCCAATGAAATTTTATAAACTTGGTCCAATTTATCCCACATGCATCATGGGAATTTTTCTCCTCTCACTCTCTCATATATAATTGAGGTGAAGGAGGCCCTTCAAGCATGCAATGGAGTGTGGTGTAAATATTTTTTCGAATGAAGTGTAGCTAACATCTCTTTATTTTCAGAGATAGGCTACCCCATTCTGCCAGTTTGTGTTCTACATGCTGATGGAATTTTATAAACTTGGTCCAATTTATTCCATATGCATCATGGGAATTTTTCTCCTCGCACTCTCTCATATATAATTGAGGTGAAGGAGGCCCTTTAAGAATGAAATGGAGTGTGATGCAAATATTTTTGTGAATGAAGCATAGCCAACATCTCTTTCTTTTCAGAGATAGGCTACCCCATTCTGCCAGTTTGTGTTCTATAATTTGTTTCTCTCTTGTTCATTAATAGAATTTGGTTTTCACTGTAGTTTTGTTTTCTCCACATTATATTTGTGTATTTCTTCGTTATATATCGGTTATATTTTTGGCTTCATGTCGTTCTCAAAATAATCTGGATCATGAGGATTCTAATGCCTCATACATTGTACGATGTAGTTTAGAAGGCCCTCATAGATGGGGAAGCACTGAATAGTGGGGGTCAGAGGAGGACTGCTTCTAGACCTTTTGGACAGACAACATCATGAGCGCAACAACATCAGAAACCAGCCAGACAAACATATGGGGAACGAGATACGACCATAGGACCTATGTTCTCGACACCACGACGAAAGACTCCTTAGCAGATGACTCCTTAAATAGAACCAAAAAAACAACAACAACATCATCCGCAACAACAGTAGCAGTCTTTTAGGCCTGTTTAGCAGAACACACTAGGATCACAGACTGTTAGGCCAACAACTTCTACATCGGGGACCAGGAGCATTGGACGAAAGATTAGATGTTGGACTTGTGGGGAGCCACATTACCAATGAGATTGTCCGATAGAGAAGGAAAAGGAGGTTGGATCATCAGGACCCACTACAGTTGGATATTTGGGCAAGCCCACAAGATACATGAAACAGTTAATAACCACTAGGTTGAGCACCAATCCACTGTTCTCAAGATGTCAGGTACGATTGTTGATCAAAATTTTAGTATCTTGACAGATCTAGGTGCTAGAGAGAGATTTATTTCTAATGCAGCGCTAAAGAGAATTAAGGTAAAGGAATTCGAGAAAGATCAGTTCAAATACGTAGAAATGGCATCGAGTGCCCAACATAAAGTTGGAGGAAAGGTTACAGACTATGGCATTAACTTGGGAGTTTTTGTAACGAATTTCAACCTATATGTCACGATCTTAGGATCTTATGACATAGTGATAGGAATGGACCAGTTGGAATCACACAATGCGATAATTAACTGTAATATGAAATGATTAATTTTAACAGATGATTTGGGAAAGAGTAGAATGATTGTAGGAAGAAACCAGGGAGTGTCCTTGAGGCTTATTTCTTCCCTACAAATAGAGAAGAGTATGCGCAAGGTATGAAAGTTGTATGAAACATTAGCACTAAATGAAAAGAGAGAGGCAGATGGATTAGAAAACCTTCTTGTATTACAAGAGTTTGCAGACATATTTCCAGAAGAATTGTCGGGTTTACCGCCTGAAAGAGATTTGGAGTTTACAATAGACTTGAAACCTGGAAATGAACTGATAGCGAGAACGCCTTACCGGATGTCAACTCCTGAATTGTAGGAGTTGAAAATGAAACTAAAGGAGTTGTTCGATTTAAGACTTATATGTCCAAGTGTGTCGTCATGGGGTGTGCCAGTTATTTTTTTTATAAAGAAGGATGGGTCGCGGAGACTTTGTATTGAATACCATCAATTTAACAAAGAAACGATCAAGAACCATAATCCATTGCCAAGGATAGACAATTTTTTTGATCAAATGAAAGGAGCAATGGTATTTTCGAAGATTGACTTGAGATCAAGATATCATCAATTACGGATTAAGTAGGAAGATATCCCTAAGACCATATTTAAGACTAGATTCATACATTGTTAGTTTACTGTTTTACCATTTGGACTGACGAATTACCTAGGAATATTGATGAGTTTGATTAATGGGGTGTTCCGCGAATACTTGGAAAAGTTTTTTCAAGTATTTATTGATGACATACTGATTTATTCTCAGATGAAAGAAGAACATGGCGAACACTTGAGATTGGTCCTACAATGTCTAAGAGAAAATATATTGTATGGGAATCTATCAAAATGTTATTTTTACCAATCGAAGATTCATTATTTGGGACATATCATATCTAGAGAAGGTATCGCTGTGTATCCAACAAAAATAAAGGCTATTATGGAATGTCCAACACTGACAAATGTGTTATCACGTGCTAATTTGTATTAATTTTTCCACAACATATTGTCCTTGTGATACCTTTCCACTCAGATTCTAAAATGTTTTCACCAGCTCCGTCAAGTTCCCATCACCTAAATCCTTCACTCGACTAATCATCCAAAATATTCATGTCCTCCATGAGTCAAAATTAGCAAATATCCCAAACCTATATCTAGCCTTAATGCTTATCTAAATTCCTTAGTCCCATCTATTGTAACATAGGTCTGCACCCCTGCCTCTCCTCTCTCATTTCCCTATACCTTCATGAATTTTTTCCTCTTAAAGTTGATAAAGTCAGTTTCCCATTTGTTCAATAACTTAGTTTTTCTTGTTGTCTTGTTTGACTGGTTCTTTGTCCAGAGTTTTTCTGTTTTTTTTTAAGGATAAACACATATTGTGATTCGATTTGAATTACTTGTCATCTTGTTTGCCACTAATCGATCATACAACAGGCCCACCAAAATTTTCCTGTGCACAGGAGACATCTTAGTCCACCAATTCCTTGTATGCATAATAAGCTTCCGCGGGAAAAAGAAATAATTCAAAAGGCTATCATTTTCGGGATCAGATTGTAGGATCAAACAGATTAAAATTACAACGGTGGAGATCTAGCAGGCCACCCAGATCGAAAATTTTCATGCATTCAGACCATCGAAATCACACAGGGTTTAACATCAAGAGAGAACCCCCAAAGTCTCGAAGTGACGAGAGACTGCCATGTCAACTGGGCCCATACTACTCCAGTATATTTCCATGCCTTACATCCCGAACTCCTGAAGCCCCGAAGTCCCAAAGTGATGAGAGACTGCCACATCAACCGGGCCTATACTACTCTAAGAGAACTTCATGCTTCATAATCCAGAACTCTCGAAGTGTCGAAGTCCCGAAGTCTTGAAGTGACGCGAGACTGCCACATCAACCAAGTTCATACTACTCCGAGAGATTTCCATGCCTTACAACCCAAACTCTCGATGTGTCGAAGTCACAAAGTCCCGAAGTGGAAAAATACTTCCACGTCAATTGGGCCCGTACTACTCTGGGAGAACTTCATGCTTCACAATCGAAAACTCTCGAAGCTCGAAGTGTCGAAGCACGTGGAAACCATAAGTTGATACAAGGGGCACACTCAGCAACCATGACATGTGGCACTCATTTTCGGTCATTTGGTTGCGTCATTCGTCCATTTCCATGTGACACGTGTCACCCTTCTTTCCATAACACGTCAGCACAATGACGTCAGGTCACCATGTCAGATTCAGAAGATCTCCCTCCGAGAGGTATTCCTGCTTAACATTCAAAGCTCCCGAACGCCAAAATTGTCACCATATCTAAAATTGGTTAAAAATATTCTGGAGTTGGTGGACATATAAACTTGAGTGTGGCAGTAAAATAGCAGGATTACCCAAATCGCAGATTGCAACAAGATCAACGGCTGAGAGAGATTGCAGGGGGAGAAGTTGCGCAGAGTTTAATTTTGAAGGGAGGTCCCACAATTTAAACCATAGTTTTCTCTTGGGGGTACGTTGCATCACCAGGTGCATTGCGGGATGAAAGGCGGGTTACCTCGAAACCACTTCATTGTTCCCCCGCAAAATAGAAAAGTAAAATGGGATTTTTAGTCATTTATTTTATTGGATTATTATTTGAAGGTTGGACCGTTAGAACCTTGGCGCGACCACCATCTTCCACCTACAGTACAAAAATATACCAACTGCACGCCAGTTTTGCTCACTTCCAAGTATTTTCATCACGACCATGGATCCCATCATAACCTCATTAGCAGATAAAATGACGAAGAAAGAGACCAAAACGCCAGGGAGCCAGAATCTGGATCTCGAAACGATTTCTTGTTTATCATTGCAATCAGTTTCAGAATCAAAACATTTCTTTCTTATCATTGTAACCAGTTTCAAACCGAAGAAAATCAAATTATATAAATATTAGGAGTTTCAAATGTATTAGAGGTTGGCATAAGTGCAATGGAATGATTCTAGCTATTGGAACTTGAATGTAATTTTCTAAAGCTGAATAGAATGCACATGAAGATGTCATGAAATTTCTATGAAAAAGATTCTAATGGTGGTGGCCTGAGTTTCGTCTTCTTTCTTCGTATGTGTTTCATGTGTGCTTAAATTCCATTTTCGCTGTATTTTGTTTAAATTGTGTAGTTAAAGGCCCATAATTCATCTTGTGATGCTCTCGGCTAAAGAAATTTAAACTATGTTAAGTTCTTCCTAACTAAGTCATAATTCATTTTATTTAATGCTCTAATGTAGTTATGTGTTTTTCCTTTATTCTTACACTCTGCAAATTACAATATATAACTCAGATTCATCACCTCATTTATCCTTTATTCTCTAGAGAATTCAACCGACTAGTCATTGATTCCATTTGTTTTCAGAAGTTTGATTACATATCCCCAAGTGTCCCTCCCCTTACTTGCTAGCAAAATTATTAAAAACCCTTCAAAGCAACAAAACCTAGCCATTGATTCATTAAAGAAAACTCATCTGTTAAAGACCAAGTGACAGGAGAGAGCCCTCTCTGAGATGAGCAGGCTAGTACCAAACTCTAAAGTTGGTTTGTAGTTTACCTCTGTTGGTTTTTTTATGAGCCGAACGAATTTACAGAGTGCTAACATTTTGGCATCGTTGTCAGGGACGAAAGTGAAATCTTCCTTGGGAAAATAACAACTTAAAGCTTCATATTTGATTCCCGAGGGTGATAGTGAATCAAACACCTTATTGGCTGAGACTAAATTTACCCTGGCGACTCCATTATAAAGAGACTAGTAGCATAAAGTAGTTTGAGCGAGAAATACTGGCTCCCAAGAGAATTCATACTAGAATAAATGCAGACCCAGAAGCAATAATCCTTGTGTCTGATCCTGAGAAAATTGTACACAAAAGAAAAGAAAGGCCAATAAGCCTAGTTTTGTGTCTAGACAGATTTCTATCCTTTCCCAAAGATGGAGTGAAAAGAATTGAAGACTTTGATTTTGATTTGAAATTTAAGCAAACTATGTTCATAACTAAATCTAAGTCCACTTTGAACGAAATTATCTTTGATGAGAAGAGTTTCCAAGATTTAATTTTAGATGCTTCTATTAAACCTGTTGTGATTCCTATTCAGAACAATTGGCCACTTCAAGTTCTTACTGTAGCCATGAGAGCTAGGTTTTCCCCTCTTTTCCTACCTTCTCAGCTACATGGTTTTCCCCGAGAATATAATAAGAGGATTAAGTTGTATGATGCTGAAGGCAATGTGTCAGCCCAAAAACACTTAGAATGGTTCAATGATTTTGTGTACCTAGAAGAAGTAGATTATGAAGATGCAAAAATGAGGTTGTTTTCACAAAGTCTTGCAGGAGAATTCATAAAATGGTTCAAATCTCTCCCAGTAGAAAGTATCCTAAATTTTGAAGCCTTTGAAATGAGTTTTCTTGCAAAGTGGGGTGACAAGAAAAACCCCCTTCAGTTTCTAACCCAGTATAACAACATGAGAAGGTCCCCTGATGAAACAATACAAGCTTTTTCAGCTAGATTTATGAAATTTTACAACTCAATTCCTACTGAAGTAAAACCTCCTCCTAGAGATGCTCAAGTTAGATATGTTGATTCTTTTGAAAGTGGTTTTGCTTTGTTGTTGAGGGAAAGAAGATCAAGTTCACTATATGATATGATGAGTGATGCAATATAATTTGAATTAAATCTAATGGCTTCAAGAAAGATCAAATATAATTCTGACAGAGACATAAACAAGGTCCAATATAAGGCACAACCTTCAACCTCACAGTCATCAGAAGAGAGGTTTGAGTTGATGATGAAGACCATGGAGAAACTCATGGAAATGATGTCTTTAAATAATAAGCCTAAAACCAGAGAGCAGGTTGATGTTCCACCCAGGAATCAAAGGAGATCAATAGTTCCACAAATTAGACAAAGAGATCAGAGGAACCAGGGTGATCAACAAATAAGACCTCATTTTCAAAATAATTATGTAAATGAAAATTTTGACGAAACTTTTGAATACAATATGCATTGTTGTGATGGTGATGAAACATATGTGTTATTAACTAAAGAAGAAAATGATCAGTTCATGGATGCAAATGAAATATTCATGCAGAAGAATGATGAAAGGTTGTCAGTGGAAAATGAATATTACCTGACAGGACTGCAGAATGCCATCATGCAATTCCAGAAACAATATAATCTTTGAAACAAAAAGGTGTCTACGAATCCTCCAAATGGAAATCCCACCAAAGAATATCAAAATAATACACCTTCTTCAAGTCAGCCTAAGAAGGACTCTGTTACAAAGGATGTTGCAGAGAAAGGAAAGCAGAAGGAAGAACCTCCAAAGAAAGTACATGAACCAAGAAAGGAGACAATTATCAAAGAGGTAGAAAAAACCTCATCTTCATTTAACTTTGAAAGTGAGATGGCCAAAATTAAAATCTATGTTCCATTCAATGGACTGATAAAGAATAGTGTATATAGAAATCATATCGTTAAGATGCTCAAGATGGAAGACACTTTTGATACTTTAAATATACAAGATGATCATCATGCCATCTTGTTTTGCCCACATGTAGAGGAGAGTAGTGATGCTCATGAGTTCCCTCCTTTCTATGTTAGTTTGAAGATTCATGATATAACTTTGCATAATTCTATGTTGGATTCAGGAGCATCCCATAATCTGATGCCCAAGGTGGTCATGGACCAATTGGGTCTAGACATTACAAGGCCTTACAAAAAACTTTTCTCCTTTGATTCAAGGAAGGTGAAGTGCTTGGGCCTAATCAAATATCTAATAGTATATTTGTCTCAAATTCCAGAAAAAAATATGGTCATGGATGTGGTGGTTGCTGATATCCCTCCTAAATTTGGCATGTTGTTATCTAGGTCATGGCCTGCAAAGTTGAAAGGGACTTTGCAAATGGATATGTCATACGCCATAATCCTTGTTTTTGGTCAATATAGGAGGTTGTACAAGGAATTTTTTCTCAAATACATGGTCAGTAACAAAGCCCAACCAAACAACCATCCCATATACTCCGTGGAGACTGAGATTGGTTCCTTCATTTTATTTAATGATTCGAGTTTTGAAGAGAAGGTCCCAAAGATTGATATGACTGCCAAAGACAAATCTAATCAACAAATTGAGGAAATTTTAGAACAACAAAACAATGTAGAGAATTAGATGTGGAATATGAGATTTGATGGAGCTGTCAGCTGAGAAGGAGCATGAGCTGGTGTGTGGATTAAACCCCCCAGATTGGCCACAAAAATTTGTTCTTACAAGCTTGATTTTGATTGCACAAATAATATGGTTGAATATGAGGCATTAGTGTTGGGATTGAAGACTTTGAAAGAAATGGGTGCTAGGAGGATAGTTGTACATGGAGATTCTGAGTTGATTATAAATCAGGTAAAGGGAATATATCAAGAAAAGCATCCTAGATTAAGATCATATAGGAATATAGTGCTTGATATTCTTGAATAATTTTTAGAATATAGTCTCTTAGTGATTCCAAGGGGTCAGAATCAGATTGTTGATGCTCTAGCTACTTCTACCTTAGTTTTCAAAATTTTATTTTTTCTTAACAGAGGATATGAGATTGAGGTCAAGAACAGATCAACAGTGCTTGATAATATTAAGTACTGGTTGGTTTTTGAAGATGATAAACAAATAGAAAGTTTCCTTAATATGGATGGTGAATTTGCAAATTTGAATATTGATGAGGAATATTGTTATGAAGAAGAAGATGCAACTACATTCAAAAATGATGGCTATTTCAAGAATAATATTGTTGGTAAGGATATAATGCAACTGAAAAATAACATCATTCCCAAAGGCCTGGTCCCATTAGAAAAACTCTTTGACAACAATGATGTAGCCATGAGTCCTAAAATTACTGTAAATGATGGAGATGTTGAAGATTGCAACATTGGGACTCGGGAAGATCCCAAGATCATCAAGATATCCAAGACACTTAGCCCAGAGGTCAAGCAAAGGTATATCAATTTAATGAAATCATTTCCCGATGTTTTTCCCTGGAGTTATGAAGATCTAAAAGTTTATGATACTAAGGTGATTCAACATGTGATTCCAATCAAAGAGGATCATAAACCTTTCAAGCAGAAATTAAGAAGAATCAATCCTTTGTTGCTTCCCTTGATTGAAAAGGAGATAAAAAGGTTGTTTGAAGCCAATATCATAGTGTCTTTGAGATTTTCTAAGTGGGTGGAAAATCTAGTACCTGTCAGAAAGAAAAGTGGAGAGATAAGATTATTTGTAGACTTTAGAAATTTGAACATGGCATCTCTCAAGGACAATTACCCACTGCCTAAGATGGATCACATTCTGCATAAAGTGGTTGGTTCTCAAAAAATATCAATGATGGATGGTTCTCTGGGTACAATCAAATCATGGTACACCCTGCTGATTAGGAAAAGACATCCTTTACAAGACCATGGGGCACCTTCATGTATGCAAAAATTCCTTTTGGACTCATGAATGAAGGAGAAAATTTCCAAAGGGATATGGATATAGCCTTTTCATATGAGAAAGATAAATTTATTTTTATTTACTTAGATGATATCACTGTATATTCAGTTTTTGATGAAGAACATCTTAAAGATTTAAGGAGGGATTTTCTAAAATGTAGGAAGTTTGGCATTTCATTGAACCCCAAGAAGTCTAATTTTGGCATGGAAGAGGGGAATTTGCTTGGTCACATTATTTCAAAGGAGGGAATAAAGATAGATCCCAATAGAGTTGAGGGAATCCTTAAAATTGGCACACCTAGAAGCAAGACATAAGTGCAATATTTCCTAGGGAAAGTGATTTTTCTAAGAAGATTCATCCCTAACCTGGTTGAAATCATAAAACATGTCACTAACATGCTCAGAAAAGAAAGTGAGATAAAGTGGAATCCTGAAGTCAGAAATTCTTTTGAAGATATTAAAGTGGCATTGACCAAAGCCCCAGTGCTGGATAGTCCCAATTTTGCAATAGACTTTATATTGTTTTCTTTTTCCTCAGAACACACAATCGTTGGTGTTTTATTACAAAAAGATGAACATAATTTTGAGAGGCCTATATCATAATATAGCAGGACATTGAGGGATTCCCCATTAAAGTATGATATAATGGAAACGAAAGCTTATGCATTGGTCAAGGCCCTAAAGGAGTTTAGAGTTTATATCTTGCATTCCCATACCATTGCTTATGTGCCCAACAGTTCTGTGAAGGACATTTTGACTCAACCTAATAGTGAGGGTAAAAGGGGCAAGTGGATAGATTTATTGTTGAAGTATGACCTCGAGATCAAACCTACAAAGTTGATCAAGGGGCAGGGACTTGAAAATATGATGGAATGGTCAATTTGTGAGCTCTTGGGAATTAATTTCATTGTTGATTTATCAGCTGATTCAGAAGAAGAAAAGGTCCCTCAGGTATCCCAAAAATTCCTTAACTCCCCATGGTATTCTAACATTATTTATGTGTTGAGAAATTTGTAGGCTCCCCCTGAATTGAGCAAAATCAAGGGCAGTTTTTTTAGGCTAAAAGTAGCAAAGTTTTGTATCCTAAATCAATATCTATATTTGAAGGATCCAGGAATAATCTTGTTGAGTTGTTTGCTATAGGAAGAAGTAGAAAAAACCATCAAATAGTTTCATAAAGGTGATTGTGGAGGACACCATTATTGGAAAACTATTGTGCACAATATATTGAGGGTTGGGTTCTATTGACCTAATTTTTTTTTCGTTGTTTACAAAGAAGTTTCAAGTTGTTATGAATGCCAAATTTTTTATGGAAAGAGAAAATTGTAGCCTTTGCCCCTGAAACCAAACCTATCTCTGTTGAAGCACCTTTTAGACAATGGGGCCTTGATTTCATAGGATAAATCCATCCACAGTCCTCAGATTAGAAAAAGTGGATACTGAAAACCACATATTACTTCACCAAGTGGATTGAAGCAATCCCCATAAGGCAAGTTGCATATATTGTTATAAATCAGTTCTTTGAGAACAATATTTTGTCTAGATTTGGTTGTCCAATTAAAATCATTACTGACAATGCAACAACATTCAAGTCCAAAAAGATGGAATTTTTTTGCAGTGATTACAATATAACTCTTGGCCATTCCACAACTTATTACCCCCAAGGTAATGCGTTGGCTGAGTCATCCAATAAGAGTTTGACCAAAATATCAAAAAACTGTTGAAAGATAACAAAAAGGCGTGGCACAAGAAACTTATCTATGTGCTATGGGATGACATGATCACTACTAAAAGGTCTATTGCCACTTCACCCTTCCAAATTGTGTATGGCACAGAGGCAATTTTTCCTACTTCATTAGGATTTCCAGTGATGATATTGCTAGAGGATGAATATGTTGAACCATATGCCACTCAAAGGAGGACAAATGAACTAATCAATGTATAGAAAACAAGAGAGAAAACTTTCAACAACTCTTAACTACACCAAGACATGATTAAAAAGGATTTCGATAGACATACTAAGGAAGATTACTTCAAAGTGGGGTATTTGGTGTTGAAATGGGATGCCAGGAATGAAGACAGAGGAAAGCATGGAAAATTCGACCATATGTGGCTGGGACCTCTCGAAATTGTGGCATATCATGGAAATAATACCTATATGCTACAAGAACATAATGGAGATCTCATTGGTGGGGGACCTGTGAATGGTAGGTTTCTCAAGCATTATCTCACTTAAATTTTTTTTCACCCTTTCCATTTCATTGTACATAACTATTTTTTTTTTTTTTTTTCAGTTGTAGCATTTGAAATAAAATCAACAGAAAATTGAAGCCTGAGGTGAAGGCCCTAAGTTTATGTTGAGTATAATTAGAGTTTGCAAATAAGCTTGCTGGTCAAGCAATTTTTAGTTTGGGTTTTCAACAGTGTGTACATTAAGATTGTAGTAGTGTATTTAACGTCCGGTTTTTAGTTAAGAACAGTATACAAACTTGGGTTTTCGGTGGACATTGGTGACAGGTCAGAACATGGTACATACATGTTTTTGGACAAACCCAATGTATCAGGCACTAGGTCTACGATTGCTTTGCTACCTCATTGGGAGGATAACATCCCTGTTGGAGCCAATGTTATCACATGCTAATTTGTATTAATTTTTCCAAAACATCTTGTCCTTGTGATACCTTTCCACTCATATTCTAAAACATTTTCACCAGCTCCTTCAAGTTCCCATCACCTAAATCCTTCACTCAACTAATCATCCAAAATAGTCATGTCTTCCATGAGTCAAAATTGGCAAATATCTCAAACCTATATCTAGCCTTAATGCTTATCTAAATTCCTTGGTCCCATCTATTGTAACTTAGGTCTGCACACATGCCTCTCCTCTCTCATTCCCTATACCTTATGAAAGTTTTCCTCTTAAAGTTGATAAAGTCAGTTTCCCATATGCTCAATAACTTGGTTTTTCTTGTTGGCTTGCTTGACTGGCTCTTTGCGCATAGTTTTTATGTTTTTTTTTTAAGGATAAACACATATTGTGATTCGATTTGAATTACATGTCATCTTGTTTTCCACTAATCGAGCATACAACAGGCCCACCAAAATTTTCCTATGCACAGTGGACATCCAGGTCCACCAATTCCTAGTATACATAGTAAACTTCCACGAGAAAAAATAAATAATTCGAAAGGCTGGAAATTTTGGGCACAGATTGTAGGATCCGAAAAATTAAAATTGCAATAGTGGAGATCCAGTAGGCCACCCAAATCGACGGTTTTTCTGCATTCGGAGCGTCAAAATCACATAGGTTTTAACATCAAGAACTAACCCCCAAAGTCCCGAAGTCTCGAAGTGACGAGAGATTGCCACGTCAACTAGGCTCGTACTACTCTGGGAGATTTCCATGCATTACATCCCTAACTCTCAAAGTGTCGAATTCCCAAAGTCCTGAAGTGACGAGAGACTACCACGTCAACCATGCATGTACTACTCTGAGAGAACTCCATGCTTCACAATCTAGAACTCTTGAAGTGTCGAAGTCCCGAAGTCCCAAAGTGATGAGAGACTACCACATCAACTGGGATCATACTATTCCGGGATATTTCCATGCCTTATAGCCCAAACTCCCGAAGTGTCGAAGTCCTGAAGTCTCGTAGTGATGAAATACTTCTACGTCAATCGGGCCCGTACTACTCTGGGAGAACTTCATGCTTCACAATCCAAAACTCTCGAAGCCTGAAGTGCCGAATTGCGTGGCAACCATTAGTTGAGACACAGGGCACACTCATTAGCCATGACACATGACACTCATTTTTGTTCATTTGGTTGCGTCATTCATCTATTTCCATGTGACACGTGTTACCCTTATTTCCATGACATGTCAACACAATGACGTCAAGTCACCACGTCAGATTCAGAAGATTACCCTCCAAGAGGTATTCTTGCTCAGCATTCAAATCTCTCGAACCCCAAAATTGGATCCATCTCTAAAATTGGTTAAAAATATTATGGATTTGGCGGATAGATAAACTTTAGTCAGGCACTAAAATAGCAGGATTACCTAGATCACAGATTGCAACAAGATCAACGACCGAGAGAAATTGCGAGGGGTGAAGTTGTGCGAAGTTTAATTTCGAAGGGTGGTCCCGCAATTTAAACAATAGTTTTCTCTTGGGGGTACATGTCATCACTAGGTGCATTTCAGGATGAAAGGCAGGTTACCTCAAAACCACTTCCTCACGCCCCGCAAAATAGAAAAGTAAAAATGGAATTTTAGTCATTTATTTTATTGGATTATTATTTGAAGGTTGGACCGTTAGAACCTTGGCATGACCACTGTCTTCCACCTGTAGTTCAAAAATATACCAACTGCATCCTAGTTCCTCTCACTTCCAGTTATTTCCATCATGACCATGGATCCCATTATAACCTCAGTAACAGGGAAAATGGTGAAGAAAGGGACCGAAACTCCAGGGAACGAGAATCTAGATCTTGGAATGATTTCTTGCTTATCATTGCAAATGATTTCAGAATCGAAACATTTATTTCTTATCATTGTAAATAGTTTCAAACCAAAGAAACTCAGTTTGTATAAATATCAGGAGTTTCAAATGTATTATAGGTTGGCAGAAGTGCAAGGGCACGATTCTAGCTATTGGAACCTGAATGTAATTTTCTGAAGATGAATAGAATGCACATGCATATGTCCTGCAATTTCCATGAAAAGATTCTAATGGTGGTGGCATGAGTTTCATCTTCTTTCTTCGTATGTATTTCCTGTGTTCTTAAATTCCATTTTCATTGTCTTCCATTTAAATTGGATAGTTAAAGGCCCAAAATTCATCTTGTGATGCTCTCGGCTAAAGGAATTTAAACCGTGTTAAGTTCTTCATAGCTAATTCCGAATTCATTTTATTTAATTCTCTGATGTAGTTATGTGTTTTTCCTTTCTTCTTACACTCTGCAAATTACAATCTATAACTCAGATTCATTGCCTCATTTAGCCTTTATCCTCTGGATAATTCAACTAACTAGTCATCACTTCCATTTGTTTTCAGAAGTTTGACTCCATAGCTCCAGGTGTCCCTCCCCTTCCTTGCCAACAAAATTATAAAAAATACTTCAAAGCAACAAAACCTAACCTTTGATTCGTTAAATAAAACTCACATGTTAAAGACCAAGTGACAGGAGAGAGCCCTCTCTGAGATGAGCTGGCTAGTACCCAACTTTAAAGTTGGTTTGTAGGTTACCTTTGTCGTTTGTTTTATAATTCGAACGAATTTATAGAGTGATAACAAAATGTACAGGAAGTATGTATCTTTATGGGTTTATCAGGATATTACTGACGGTTTGTCGAAGGTTTTTCGAAGATATCAAATCTGATCAAGGAATTGCAGAAGAAAAACAAGAAGTTTGTACGGACTGAGAAATGCGCAGAATCATTTCAAAATCTTAAAGAGTTGTTGACGACATAACCAATACTAAAATTCCCCGACATGGACAAGGAATTATTTTTATGCATAGATGCATCCAATGAAGGTTTAGGTGGAGTTTTGATGCAAGACGGTCGAGTGATTTCTTACATTTCAAAGAAATTGAGAAAGCATGAGCATAACTACGCAACACATTGTTATTAGATAGATCGGTGAATGCATACATAAACTAATCTCCCTAGATCCACCTAGATATAAAACAAAACAAGATAGGACATGACGCTTTCCCTAAGTATCTACCATTGAATTTACTACCAAAGAAGGAATGGATGACATACCTTTAGATATCGCTTCCTTATATCTCTGTTGTTCCTGCTTCACTCCGATGCTCTTGTGAGATCAGATCTGCAATGACACAAACCAACCAAAGTGAAAGAAACAATTGTAGATTCAATGGAAACCTAAACATGTGATCAAGGAGTCATGTAAGAAAACGCTAATGATTTTATGGGAAAGAAGCATGTCACCGTATCATATTAAGTAAAAGTGGAAGATACAACCAAATTTCCTTGATGTCACAAGTTCCCTTTCAGTGGTCCTTTGTTCCAATACACATATATACTTGCTCTAAATTTGTATGAAGATGTTCCACAAAAGCTTGATGGAAAAATGGAGGTCTCAAGAATCAATTGTAACAGGATTCTTCACACGGTATTCAACCTATTCTTTCAACAATTCTTTTCTCAATATTTCTTAACCTTTTCCATGAGAAAACCATCATTATATAGGAGAAGGTGAAGTGGTTACAAGGATGAGGATGATCCCACCAAATCAGAGAAGTCAGTAAGATCACAACCATACAGATGCCACCTCACATTCTAGAATATTCTCCTTCTAGAAAATTCATGAAACTTCTTCCTTTTCTTAGCTTCAAACGTCCTCACACCCTACCTATATAGAAGCATGTGGAAATCCCGCAAGCCAGGCATAGATCATCTTGTGGAAATCAAGGATTTCCACACCGTGTACCATTGTCAGCCTGCGACGTCATTCTAAAAATATGCCTTGTAGGGGAAGAAATTAGTCATTTTCCTTAGGTAAAAGATTGTTTTGAGAGCCTGAACACATGCCTGTAGGGTCATCACCAGAGTGACCAAAATAATCTGTAACACATATGAATTGGAGTTATTAACAATTGTATATGCCTTGAGAGTATGGAGACATTATCTGACTGCACAAAAATTTGAATTAAAGACAGATCATTGTGGACTACAACATATATTTATGCAGAGTGAATTGAATGCTCGACAGAGGCATTGGTAAGAATTACTTAGCAAATATGATTTTGAGATTCCTTACATTAAAGGAACTGTGAACAGAGTGGAAGATGCGTTGAGTCGAAGACCACACATATTCTCAATAATACCTCTTAAGAAAAATCTTCGAGAAAATATTCTAGCTCTATAGTTTGATGATGACTGGTACAACGAGGTTAAGGATAATATTGGACAAGATACCATGTTGGTATCGAAGTTTGAAGGTTAATCATTGGACAACAATGAATTGTTGATATTTAATGGAAGAATTTATGTACTGCCTAACAATGAATTAAGAAGTTTGATCTTGAGTGAAGCCCATCAAGCAGTGTACATGGCTCATCTGGGAATCACGAAGATGAAGGAAGACCTTAAGCCTTTATTCTTCTGGAATGGAATGAAAGAAGACATAGTAAGTTACATGGAGAGATGTTTAGAATGTTAGAAAGTGAAGGCTGGACATAGACATCCGATAGGATTGTTACATCCACATGCTATTCCTTAATCGAAATGGGAGGTCATTTCGATGGATTTTATTGTTGGATTTCCACTGACAACAGGAAGACACAATTTGATTTTCTTGGTAGTTGACACTCTGATGAAGAGTGCACACTTTATTCTAGTGCGTACGACGTATCAGGCGTTAGATATAGATATAGTTTTTGTCAGCAAGATTGTGAGGTTACATGGTGTACCAAGAAATATCATATATGATCGAGGATCCGTGTTTACATGACGATTTTGGAATAGTTTCCAAGAGGCCTTGGGAACACAACTAAATTTTAGTACAACATATCACCCAGAGACAAATAGACAAACAGAAAGAACGATCCAAATTTTGGAGGATATGTTGTGTATGTATGTAATGGACCAACATAAACGTTGGGAGGAATTCTTACCATTGGTAGAGTTTTCTTACAACAACAAGTACCAGTGTATCATTAAGATGGCACCATTTGAGTTTCTCTATGGGCGATTGTGTTGAACGTCGTTGAGATGGGATCGACTTGAGGATAGGGTATTAGTGGTATCAGAAGTGATCCAATAAATGGAAGTATAGATGCAATCAATAAGACATAGGATTAAAGAAGCGCAATATCAACAGAAGATTTATGCTGATGCGCTTCGCGTTGACCGCAGTTATGAAGTTGGCAATAGAGTTTTCTTGTGGGTAAAACTGCAAAATAGTTCGATCAAGTTTGGAAAGGGTGATAAAATCTATCCTAGGTTTGTGGGACCTTTCTAGGTTGTGGAAAAGAAAGGACTTGTGGCTTATCGACTAGCCTTTCCCGATTCTTTGAGGTGTATGCACGATGTTTTTCACATATCTGTTTTGCGACATTATGTTTCTGATTTGTCACATGTGATTGACATGATTTATTTGCAGGTGTTAGATGAGGGTGCTCTCATGGCAGAGCTGATCCACATTCGACAACTACGAAGTCGAATAGTCGATCATTTCAAGGTCCAGTGGGACAACTATAATCCACTCTCGGTGACATAGGAGGATGCATACGATTTACGTCAACAATTTCCTTACTTGTTTGATAGATTAGATATATATATCTATGTTAGATACATTTATTTACTTCCATTTATATATTGTACAAACTTCTGGATGAAGTTTAAAACAAGAGGGGGTGTATGTAACATCTCGCTCTAATGGGCGCAACTTTAGTGACATATTCTTTGAGGACACTTGTGTGCAAGTGATCTGGTTATTGTATATTATGATTTAATTTTATTATGGGTTATGTATGATGATGATGATGTGTTGTGACTTATTTATATTTCGATGTATATGTATTGGGAGATGCTATTGACAAGTTTTCCTGAGTATGCAGGACACATGACAAGTTATGGATGTTGATGGCATCAATGGACTTCCTTGGACTCTAGATTGAGTCAGGGAGTGGATTGTATTTGTTTGAGTATTTCATTTTACACACATGTGACATATGATTGATTAAAATATGATTTATGTATATGGATGATTGAAACTGATTTTGTCAGTGGATGCAGGCTTGATGATGCTTGTTGATCCGACTCACATAAGGAGTAAAGGGGCCATGCATAGAAACCAAACATTGAGGGAGAGGTGTGGTAGCATCCATGTCATAACCTATTAGCACTCTTGTTGTGGTCTGAGTTGTAGGTTAAAAATTACCTAGTTCGATAGGTCCACGATGTTGTGAGGGAAGATTGAGACAATCACTCACAAATATTTCTAAGGGGTGCACAATAAGGTAGAGTCCTTATTGCTTAGAATCCCTTAGTCTCTCACAACATCGACCGAATGGAGTGTTGACTCCAAGGGTCGGAAAAACTTACAAAACCAATCTAAGGCGAGTGGCACCCTTGCAACATGGAGGTGCATCTTGAAGGGCACGTCGCACAATTAATATTGAGTCAAATAAATCTAGGTGGCTTAAAAAACATGGAAATGGTTAGAACTTATTAAAATAAAATAATTAATTAGTCAATAAATTATTAACTGTGAATCCTAACAAGAGTCTAAGCCTAAGTCTAAGACTAAGACAAAGTCTAAGTTAATAAGGGGACTATTTAAAATTTTCAAAATTAAAAGAATTGAGATAAAATCAATTTCTAGGAAAAAGTGAATAAAAATCTAAAGGTTGGATAAAATGCACATGTTTATGAAATTCTTAAAATGGATTTCAAAATAGAAATAAATAATAACTTGAGAGAATAGGTGTACATAGAATAGAATCTTGAGTCAACCTACCACTAGTCTAACTAGAAGAATACTCATAATCCAACTCTAACTAAGATCTAGTTAGGAGACACTCATTAAATGAGAATTTACGGAACAAAGGGACATCTGAGAGAGAAAATAGGAACATGTTGGGTAATGTGAGGGAATTTGGCTTTTTATTTTAAATAAAAATGGTAATTACTTGTGCAACTTGGGGAGAGTGTGACAAGTGTGTGGGTGAATAATACTAATTAAACTAATTAAATATATAATTAATTGTGCATGATGACATGTGTCATTGAGATTTTTTCTATAAAATAAATGTGATAGAAGGGAAATGGATCTCTCTTTTACCTGGTAAAGTTATGCTGCCAAAATTTTTGGACTGTGTTTTACTTGTGAAAGTTGGGATACCAAGTTTGAAGAATGAGTGGAAGCTCTTCATTGCGAGGAAAGCCTTGGAGCTATTGTTTGTTGGTTTCTTATGTGTGGTTCATTTGCTGTCCAAGGAGCTAAGGGGGGAGAATAGTACCCCTAGCATTGGTTGAGAGGTACCGGTGAAGTTTTGGTGATTAGTAAGCTAGAGTACTGAAGGAGCGCAAGGCTTGAAGGACACCATCAAATTGAAGTCTTCATTGATTCTGGTATTTAATTTTGAATTATATTGTAGTATGATAAATTGTATATTTAAATTATTTAAGTAGCTACAAAACTTAATTAGATTTTATTGAAGAAAATTTTATTCATTGCTACCAACTATATGATAGATCCGATCCTTAGAGGATTTGTTATCACTGATTTTTTATTGCAATTTCGAATGGGAATTCAAATGAACTTGCAAATCCTATTATTAGTTTAACCAATATTCATATGGTATATTTTTAATAAACAGTTTAAATGTCGATTTGAAATTTATAATTTATTTGATTGGGTATCATGATATGATTTTTGGAATTAGAACTTGCATTGGTCACTGTGAGATTAAAACCTTCGAAAAGTTAAAACTTTGAAGCATTGGAATCCTTAAAACGAAATTCGAAGTTAAATTTTGCTTTGAACATATATTACGATTTAGAGAATACTGTGTTGCATTGCAATAGACTGTGACTACTTTTTCTTTCAATTTTGACATGCCCAGAAGGCGCAAATCCAATGCAGTTTAGGAAAATTGATTTTTGTGTAGTCGCTATATATTGTATTGTAAGTGCGAGTTTTTAATTAATAGTGAGATCTCTGTATATCTAACTGAAGTTCCTGTCTGTAATACGTTCGATTTTGAAGGTCATTGGACCACGAATTTTAATTTTTTGTTGTCTTGGTAATTGGAATTTCAATTCTGGTTGAGTTGTATGGTCGTTGAAGTTAGGATATGATTATGGATTGTTATTTACTACTTAATTTAATTGAGGAGGATATTCCATGAAATTGTGATTCTCTAGTGGCTTCCTAAAACCATTAGTTTGGATCCGCCAATAATTTAAATTGTTTTATTTTGTTTTCAATGAAAAATGAATTTATAGTTTTGACTTTTAAAACAAAAATGGGGTCGCTACAACTAAACAATGATCTGAAATTTAGGAGCGCATTTGGTTGTATATTTTAATTAATGAGTGTGAATTATTACGATCGTTAATTGTATAATTCATTTCTGATATTGAAATTTAATTGCCTCTCCTATGTAATTATTGTATTCACGTTTAATAAAAGCATTCACTCCCTTACTCCTGTGAGTAGTTGATTATAATTGACAAGAGTTGTGTTATCTAAGACCTGGATCCATTGTAGATCATGTTGGCCTCTCGATTATTGTAATGTTTAGATAACCTCTAGATGGTGGTAGCGGAACCCAAAATCCATCCGTTATTCTAGTGTGAAGCAATATCGTGGATATCTCACCTATTAATTTACACTTGTTTTTATAATTTGAAACTCCTTTTGTCAACTCATTGTTAGACGTTGATATCTCACCTATCATAGGTTAAGGATAGTTTGAACTATTTCCATATTGAACTAGAATAACATTTTATTAAATCCTAAAGTTGTAATATAACTCCTTTGTGAAGATCTTGAATTTACAATTATTTGATTATTAATTCTCGCCTAGTGGAAAATCCTTTACTTAGTTCCAAAGAATCCTTTTACTAGAACGCTTGTTGAATGAGTTTTGAGCTTGTAATTAAAGTTAATTGGCATGATGTACCTTTCAATTAAATTTTAATGATAATATTGTTTATTTGAATTTACTATAGGTCATACATGCGAACTCTAGTGGTACTCTGGTTGGATAGAGAATAAATTTTCATTTTATTCATATTCTTCAATGGAAGAAAATTGTTAAATAATGAATATAATTTATATGGTATATTAAGTAGTAGATTATTTTATCTAGATAGTGAACAATATTGGATTTGTAATCTTATAGGGTTGGTACTTCTGTTTAGGTAGTGATTATTAATTATATGGTGGTATAATGGTGAATTTTAATTATTAATGGTGCATATTGATGATATGATTGTATATGGTGAAAATTAATTATTAATGATAGGATATTAATTATATTATGTTATTCATGACAAGAAGTCATATTATCTATATGATGAAATATTTTGTTGCTTGAATGTTAAAGGAAGGAACCTTGTCTAAAATAATGAGTATTTGAAGGTTTAATTTGTGTTATGATCAAAATATCACTATCACTTTAGTCCTGAGTCTAGATTTAATTTGTTTATGGGAATAAATATCCGCATGTTCTTCAGAACAGTCGCTGGTCCTAAGACCTTATATGGTCAAAATCAATCGAATGAATTTTGGACTTGAGCATTGATTATGTGGCATGGAGGTCCTAACCTTGCAAGGTAGATTGGGAGGATATATATCTTTGTTTTAGCGATGTGATGTAATATATATATTAATAGAATTAATGTTGTGATTAATTTTTGTTGTGTAATGATGTAGATGATAACATAATGTGCAAACATTGATGTATGTTATTGTTGAATATCACTCGTTCTAACTGTTATTGTTTCAAATTTTTTTTTACCACTATTGTACTCACTTACGTTGATGTCGTAACGAAGGGGTCATCACAGTTCATTCGTGCAAGGGTTGGACAAGGAGAGCTTAGAGAGGTTGTTGCAACATCAATTGTGGTCTGTAAGTGTTCTCTTTTGGGTTCTCATTGAATATACTTGGCCTATTTCCTTCAAGCTAGTGTATTATTTCATATGCTTGTCTATTGTTTCTTTAATCTTCATTGATTAATTTTTTTAACCTAATAAACTAGAGTAGGAGATAGTTGTTTCAGTTTTCTACCTATTGCAGGTATCAAGTTGCTCTAGGGGGTTTGAAGATCAAACTCATGGATTGGAAACAATGAGGACAAAATTCCTAAAAAGGTACATCATGCCCTTTCTCCCTCTCTTTCTGATTGGTTAAAATGAGTTTAAAGGGATGTTAGTGTCCACTTGTAGTGTTTTTTTCTTGGTATAGGGGTCTGGTAATCCAAGGGAAGTTTCACTTGTCCGTAGGGGAAACATTTTGTAACAACAGGTACACTCCTGTGAGTGAATGTCAACCCGATGCTAACCGACATGTGGAAAGCACCTCAAGCACCTCTCCATATTATCCTTGTCATGATCAATAAAAGACTACACCTAGCCCATTTTTCACAAGTACACCTTTGTGATAAATTGTATCCTATCTCCCTTGGTCTGTAGTCCAATCTAGGAGAATGTTCGCCCAATGCTTCGGGACTATCACCACTGGTCAAATCACCATGGCCAATCCTGGGAGAATGTTTTCCCGATGCAGAAACATCAACACTCCCTCTTAGCTAGGGAGGTAATCTCTATCTCATCAAGCTTGTTGATTTGTAATCGAGATCAAAAGAACGAACTAGACATAAAACAAAACAAGCATGAAAGGAAACAATAAGACACTGAAAATACTATATGTTTATTCAAAAGAGAGGAGCACCCTCTTAATACTATGTAATGTGACTTTTTCCTCTATAGACACATGCAGTTACAAAAGAAGTTGTTTCTTTATTTCTGCCACGCCTTGCTCAACTGGACTGGAAATGGTTGTTTACAAAGTGAATCACTAACCAAAAACTAACATAGTAAATTTTATTCAACGTGCCCTGCTCAACTAGATTGGCAAGGGCAGATTACAATAGCAATTATTGACAATATGTTAATTCTCTCCTATTGTTTGGCAAAGGAAGGTGGACGCCCTTCTTGGTGGCCCAATTCCTCCCTGTTTAGTTCCGTAAGTGCATCCGCTTCCACCAACATATAAGGAAATTTGCAGTGCATTCTCTCCAATGTTTTCTCGAATTGTGTCAGGATCATATCTGAGTGGGAGAAGTTGATGATGTTTTCCTTTGAATTGGTTCTTGTCCTGCAAGAGACACACACAAGCTTCCAGGTGAAAGAAAAATGGCATGTGAATTTTTTGAGGCCTCTGGTTTGCACGTCCTGGTGTAGCTGGTAATGCATCATCTACCTGAAGATGGAACTGAGTGAAAGTGTGGGTAGAATGTTGAGTTGAGTTTGTTTTTTTGTGGTTGATGTGCAAACCCCACTCGGTATTGATCAACCAGAGCTTCATTATTTGTATTAACATTTCTCTTAAATAAAATCTCCTTGGAAGAACAACGGGTGTGTCCAATACACCTTGTACGAGTAACTGCTCCAACTAAGAAGGGAGGCTTGCAGATGATTTTTCCCTGCTATATTTCATTTGTACGAAAAAAAAATTCTTAATGCTTTCTCAATAATTTGTTTGGAAAAAGAGGAACTTCTAGGAAAAGTTTGATAATATGTTGGCACTTGTGTTGGAGTACATAACCTGCTGGTGGAGACTACTGGAATATAAACCCACTTTGGGGAGTGAGGTAGTATGAAGGGGCATTGGGCAAAGAGGCTTCTGCAATAAGATCATTGGTGTGCGCAATGGATCCAAATAGGGGCAGTCCCATAGGTTTGGGGGAGACATTGATAATTTCTAGGAGTGGTGGAGCCATATCTTTAGATGTTGGGTCGGTAAAATGGTCTGGTTTAATGGGATGAACCAAACACAAGGAAACATGTTTGTTCAGAGTTACTTTCTTAACGATGACTTGTACAGTCAGAGGATGTGTGGAGTGAGGAGTAGAGGAGGTGAGTACATAGGTGCATCCCTCATGTTGCAGGTGGTATTTATAGAATTTATCATGGTAAAAAACACTTCGGTCCTATTGGTAGGGGAGTCCAAGTAATAGGTCAACACAATATAGATGAGAAACCTCACACACCACAGTATCCCAAAAAGGTTCAATAGAAAAGGTCATTGCACAACACTAAGAGACAATGAGGCACATGCCTTCCTTTTGTACCCATCCAAGATGATATGGTTTAGGATTCAGAGTATTTGGAAGTTGTAGGCATTGGAGGAAGTCATGGGTAATGAGGTTCTTTTTTCTTTTGTTGTCTAGGATGAGAGTAGTTAATTTGTGCTTAATTTGACAATTGTGGGTAAACATGGGCACAAAAGAGGTGTCGTGCTCATTGGTGGTATTTAGAATTAGATATGGGTCAACTTCTATAGGATTTTCAAGAGAAGCGACTTCAGGAGGGTCATGGGACTCAGATTGATGACCTCTGCAAAAAGAGTTTTTTTTTGGCGAAGGTTTTTAAGTGCTCGATAGTCGGAAGAAGCATGCGAGTTGGTCTTGTGGAAGGCACACCGAGGCATCGTTCGAGGTGTGGAGGTGGTGGTAGGGGTAACCTAAGAAGGGACAATAATAGAAGGGTCATATCCAGATTGGGGTGAGTGGATTCAGGGAGCCACTTTACACTCGACATCCATGGCCCAAATAAAGGCCTTGTCCAAGGAAGAACTCTCAAACAAACGAACTTCATGACTAAGATGCATTAATAAAACAAAATTGAATTTTATGACTAATACCCTTCTAGATCGTTGATGTGCATCTAGATGCACAATTTGGAGAAGACATCTATGTAGATTTGGATGGACTTATTGAATAGTTGTCACAACTACAACCATGTGGCGAGGAGGTTCTAGTGATAGACAAGTGGGTAGAAGCACTCTCAAAGACCTTGACAGAATCCACCCCATGTTTTAATGTGTGGTGTTTGTATCTCGACTGGGTCACCTCTATCTATGACATAGGAATAATTCTCCAGCTGAGTGTCCCACCATGTCTGTACAATTCACTCAAGTTCTAGATTGACGATTTGAAGCTTCATTTCTTCTATCATCTCAGAACATGTACAAAAGTATGTGGAAATAATGCGAAGCCAAGAGTCGACATTCTTGTCATTCATTTGACACATAAACTTCAGTAATTGAAAGAATGTACGAGTTGGATGGGTGTTGGAGCTTTGTGTTGTTGTAGACGAAGTAGCTCCTAGAGAGCCATCATTAAATCCTGAATTGGAGCTATGTCAGTGGCTGTAGAATCCTTGGTAGAAGACTCTCTTTGCGGCGACATAATTTTCATTCACCACAACTATCAATTTGGAACTGGATGTTGTGCTGAGAATCACTAAACTTCTGTGTGCACTGAGAATGCACTCGATATCCTGAAGAGGGCGTGTGGAGAATGGTGAAAGATGAACATGCTAGAAACCCTAAGGAGGGCACACTGGAAGGATTGAGAAGGATGTCTGGCTCTGAGAGAAAAAAAAATTGTTGGATGGTGTAGTGTCCCCAAGGCCGAGCCCCGTTACAGATCATGTTATATGCAAAGAATTGTAAATGTGTTCTATAGGCTGGTGAGCCAAGTTTTGCATAAGCTGTAGGCTTATGTGTTTTGATAGGCCAGGG